>JAQMCX010000028.1:10427302-10440756 GCA_029814765.1 Acanthurus leucopareius | reverse complement strand
CCTTCTTAAGATCCAACAGTGCAAAATGTAAATTCTTGCAATTTTTCAACTGGTCTTAAAATTTTGATCAGGAGTGTGTATATATATATATATATTCACACACATCCGTGTACATTCATGTTTACACACACGCATACATACATATAACCCATTGAAAAAAACACCACAATAGATTTACACATATTGCACGTTTAAGAGTCTGATGGCGACTGGCAGAAAAGACCTCGATTATCTTTCAGTCCTTTATTTTGGTGGGTTCAACCTGCCACAGGGTGCTCTGTTTATATACCTTTGTGGCATGGAGTGGGTGCATGTCATTGTTCATAATCCTGTACATTTTTCTCAGCATCCTCACTTCAGCCACCTGCTCAACCCAGTCCTGAGGGATGCCAATGATAGAGCTCACCTTTATAATTCATTTATTGAGTCTTTTCCTGTCGAATGCTCAAGCACCAATCCCACAACACACCACTCCAAAGTAGAAAACACTGGCTCAGAAGAAGGCTGATACAGGGGAGTATACGGGCCTAACTTTCCACAAGATCTGAGTGTTGTTTTAAGCAAGAAACGTGTTTTGGGGACCTGTGAGACCCATTAACACTGTCAAAAAGGGTATAGTTTGGGACCTTAAGAAAAAGCTAGGGAAGATCTCATTTTTACATAAAATGAAGTAAAAAATGCAGACTGTCTCCAGTGTTCATAGTTCATACTAAGGGGGTATTTTTAGAAGCTTATTACAAAAGCTACCTTTATGGTATCACTCTATGAGAGCGCAAGATATGTTAAAGAACAGATTACGAGGAGATAAATAGGAAATGGCTCTTTAAAGCGAAATCTGGGTTATTTATATAATATGTCTGTTCTTTTAACCATGCTCATTTCCTAATAGTCCCTAGTACTTACCAGTTTTGGGAGAGCTTTTTTACAAGTTTTACAAACAAAATATTTGTTTTTCTGTTTAATGCCAGGGATGTTTTGAGAATTGAATTTCAATGAAAGTCACTGAAAGAAAAGGGTGTAAAATTAACACATCTTTCAATGCTTGGGGATTTATTACCTTATATTTTACATATTAACCAAGTCTGCAGATAGAGATTTCTAAACCATACAGTACATCTTTAACTATTTTAAAAGATGGTCTGTGAAATCTTAACTTCTCAATCATCATTTCCTCCTCTGATTTTACTGAATGACTGAACATTCCAGCTAACATCACTGAGACAGACATTCCAGGCACCAAATCAAATGATTGATTTCATTTGATCAGACTGATAGTTACAATAAAAGGACAAAAAAATCTGATATTGGTTTGTTAACAAAGCATTGCTTTATTGTGATGGTAGAAACAGGGAACGCTGACAGACATGATGGTAACTGCAGAGTGGCTTATTTCTGCTGAAGTGCCTTCCGCGCTGCCTTCATGCCCTTCCTGTTGTGTTTCTTTGCAAAGCGCATGTTCCTCAGGAACTTAGAGTCCACCTGGAGCAAAGACAGAAAACAAACAATGAATGAGCAGGTGGGATCCAACATGGAAGTGGTGCACAGTTTTGAGATGTATTTTTTAAATGACAGTACTAAGCATGAAGATGATAGGCTTAGGCTTTCTCAGTATGAGAAAGTTACTAAGTTATTCTGCTTTAGACTAGTGTAGTTACATATTTGTGTTTCTGGTGTTTTTGAAAAATAAAAAGTACCTTACTAGTACCTGGCCTAAACAAATCACATAAATGGTTACCTCCACAGCTGAACTGACATTAACTAGTGGTCAAAGCATGTTTTCATCAGACAGACAGTAGTCTTTTTCAAGGTTAAAATAAAAGGAATTAATGTGGTACTATTCCCAGACACTCCTGCAAGACTATAATATTGTTTGCTGGAAAATAAAAACATATTTGTAAGTGTCGGATCATACTACTAAAGCTGAGCAGAACTGTCAAATTGTTTTCAAAACAACCAGCTGTGAATATTTAACCTGCCAACCAGTTTCACACTAAAAGAGCCAGCCTTCCAACAATAAATGAACAGCAGTCAATAGAAGACCAAAAATGCTCTCTAACAGTCTTGCCCTTGTCAAACTGTCAGTTGCCAGTGTAGTAAGAAAATTTACACATTTTTTTGAATATTAGATATTATGCAACAGCCTGAATGCCGGCCTTGAAACACAACATTTAAGCACATTCACTCAGCTTTGCAGCGTTGTATTTTGTGATAGAGGACCGAACAGAGAGAGCCAAGGAGCTCTGGATGAGAGAGTCACAGCTGTCAGTAGCTTCTGAAGAACATGCAAACACAGTTGCACCAGGTTCTGCTCTGACCTGAGTTGTGAACCATCAGGAGAAGAGCTTAGACATAGTGAATTTCTCTTTACTTCAACCAGTGCTGAAGCTATCTGTTGAGCTGCCAACCTGTACTGTAGTCCACTTGTTTGACCACTTAGAGGAGGTGAAATGTGCCTTACTTCATTAACAGAGAAGAGAAAATTAGAAAAGGGACTCAAATGAAATTTAAAAAAAAAAAAGTGAAATCGTGGGTCAAAGCGAAAATTGGATTTTTCAACAATGATGACATTACAAAATTTAGCAGGAGACAGTTGAAGTTTCATCCAAAAAGCCCCCAAAGAGTTTCAAAGGTTAAGAAATTGGTATAGTCCAATGAACAGCTCTAAATAATTTAGTAAATGTAAGGCAAGGCTTGATATTCGACTAAGCATCTCTGAAACCACAAAAGCTAGAATATGTTTGGGGGTGGGGGGCAAAGAAAGATGCAAAAGAGCTGCTCATCAGCTGATGTTTATGTTTACTTCAAGTTTGCAACATTTTCTACAGATATACATATTTGTATGTATGTGTATATATATATACTATGTCAATATACTACCATATGGTCCACACAAGCATCGACAGTTTTGGTCACTGTTGTGTAATACTAAGAAGAGCGCACTCGTGCACACACACACAAATAGGAGACGCACCAAATCTCTAGATCAAGCTCCACTTCAGCCATGCATTGCCTGTTTCATAATTAGTGAGAGAATTACAGAAACCACTTTTCCTTAGCAGGATGTCTCCTGAGAAAAATCCATTTTTGCCTAGTTGGTCTACTTTACTTTTTACAGTACACAGATATTTCAGACATGGAAAGTGCTTACTGAAACAGACACAAGGTAGACTTAATAATGTGTACATAATAGGTTTTGCAATGAAACATTCACAGTTAAATTTCCAAGAGATAGTGTGCTCACAAAACTTGCCTTTACTGCATAAAAAACCTTAGCTAAATCACACTTATGTCCAGTATGATTTCTATAGACTCTATATAAAATCACAGTACCAGAGATCTATTTTCTGACCTGCAGCATGTTTACACAGACTTTGAGTTGTGTGAGTTACTATAGTTACTCCACATGTGAATATACTCTCTGGTTCCCTGTATAATTTTCAGAGTGACATGATGTCTTAAGTGCAATAAAAACAAATGTCATCTACCAACACAGAGCAAAGTACACATACCCCTCTCACGGACTCGTAACGCCGACTAACGGGCTTCTTAATGCCATTCCTGTGGTATTTACGAGCTGTTCAGACAAGATGGAGGAAAAAAAGACACACAAAGGGTTAATCGATTTCACTCATTTCTTGCAAAGGACACATCAAAAGTAACTTTGCTGCACAACGTATGAACCTGAGCTGTAACTAATTGTCACTGTAGAGACTACTTACACTGGTTGTGAGTTGTGTGATTCTTAGACTTGGCCATTTCGACACTGGTTAATCTGAAGAAAAAAGAAAAAATGGGGAATAATTAGACAGCAACACTCATTTTGCATCACTATTAGTTGCTCTCTCTTACGCGTAAGCTAATTTTCTCGCTAGCCGGGAACCCAGCAAACTTTCTTCAGAGTAAACACAACATGTTGAACAATTATCTTTCTAGTTACACTGCAGCAAACCACTTTCGAATTAAAAGTACATATCGGACCACAAATTAGGTAATTATTGTACAAAATTTCGGTAGTTTCCGTCTTTTAAAAGGGGACAGTTGCATGCCGGCTAGTAGACGTTAAGCTAACGCTTTACTTTAGCAGCGTTAGCGTATTTCAGATATAAATTTCAACCACTACTGAGAATCGTTTGTAAAACAAAATGCGATGGACATAAGCCCAGTGAAGTGATTAATAAAAGTGGGCAGATGATTACAGGCGGGGATGTTCTATACATCAAGATTGATTTAGATATTAAAAGTTCACCTCGGTGGGAAAAAAAGGTACCTGTCACACGAACAGAAGACAACCGGAAGAGAAAGAAATACTGGGCCGACAGAAAAGAAAAAGAATCCGATCAAGAGAGGAAGTCAGCGGGAAAAGACTGGTGTGTTTGATGATGCTGCCGCCTGTTGGCGATTTTTGATATGACAGGTGAGGTCCCACAGCTGGCCACAAGATGTCACCCTCTGCGTAAACAACGTTGTTTGTAACAGCCATGTGAGTTGAAATCCAGGTTAATAGTATGTTTTTCTTCGCATACTCAATAGACTTAAAAACTATGAAATAATATGACTTTCTGCGCATGAAGGTAAATTAATTTTTCATTTATTTTACAAACAAATAGCCTAATATTTATTTTATCATTCTATTTTTGTATATTATTAATTCTTCTATTTTTTGCTGAGGTTGGAAGTAGCCCATTTACTCAAGCATTCTCCTTTGCTTGTGAGGTATTTTTTTTCTGTGACTTTATTTAGCTAAAACTTCATTACATTTTGTATTGTTTTGTTTTAAACCCATAAATTTGTAAGCTATACCCGCTTAGGCTACTCTACAGGGTTGTGTGCATATATATATATATATATATATATATATATATATATCTAAAAAAAAAATATAAAAAGTAAAATTGCACAAAATGCTTGTGGATTTTTACTTAAAAAACAACACAACATTTTTAACCAATAACTCTGCACCAAAAATGTCTTCATGCACACACATGTAAAAAGGCTTCCTGTCTCATTTATTTTTATTTTGACTTGAAACATGTTTGTCTCTAAAGTTTGAATAAAGACTCACAATTTGGATTTATGTGATCAGGGCAAAACACTGTTAATTCCTTGTCACATAATAAGCCATCATACAATATCTTAAGATGGTAGTCGTTAAAAATATGAATGAAATCTGGTGGAGGTGATATGAGACTCCATTTAGATGCACTTGTGAAAGATGCAGATTCTGTGTCATTCATGATGCTTGTCATGGACCGACTGCTACTTTTAGTCACTTTCCACTGAGGCCACAACATCGCAACTAACACTGTGAGATGATAGACAGATTGAAAAGCAGCCAGCATTTATGAACAGATCCACGGAGATTACTGTACTGCTGGCCCTCCCCTATGTTGTGATGGATGTGAAAGGATGCACAGCCATGTGACTGGGCCTACATCTCTTTCCCCCTGCTTTTGCAAGCACATAAACACACACAGACAAACACACACACACACACACACACACACACACAGACACACATACAAAATCACACACAGACAGAACCAAAAGATTTTTCTAAACATGGCCCTGACTTTACATCTTCCTTTGCTTTCTTTTTTCTTTTCTTATCCTTTTAGTCTCTCCTCTCATTCTCAGCTGAGGTTGGGTGATTCCCCGCTCAAGCAGAAGAAATCATGCAGCAGCATCCTATATTTAGACCCCTGTTTGATCATACAGCCTCTCCGCTCCTCTCTGCAGCACTCGGCTCTGCTCAGTCAATTACAGATTTGGGTACATGTGTTTTTTTTCTTTCTTCATACACTCTCCTTGATCTGATAGTGTTCAAGAGAGGACTGGTTTTCTTTTCCAGTGTGATTTTTCATCCATGGTGGTTTTGGCGGTGTGGGAGTGTGTGTTTATAATGCAAAACGTACACATCTCTGTGAATATTTTCTCAACTCTGTCTGTGTGAAATCATATTTAACGAAGCGAGATGTCTTTCCTGAAATTCTTAATTATCATAGTTCTCCTATAACAAGTGAGGAGGTTTGAAAATCCCTCAAACAAGCTAAAGTTTAAAATATATATATATAAAGCAACATGTTTTGGGGCTTTTAAATGGGCTTATTGATGCCCCATGTGGTTGACTTGGGGGAAAACATCCAGTTCTCAACAACTGTGAAGTTATCAACCTGCAGGTGTTTTTTGCCATTTGGCCGCAAGGGGGCAGTAACGAGACCATTACAGATTGGTATAATACAATCAGGTAAAGAGGACTGGGACATGGTTTATCGGAGAGTTTAAAACAGTATTAGTCATTTTATTAACAATTGCTACACAGAAAACAAAAATTAATTTGACAATGTTGTGCTACTAGTTGTTAATGCTATCAAAATTTCCTTGAAATATAAGTTTAAAAATTGGAAGCAAGACCAACATTATTGCACCCAAAAATAACAAAGTTGCTAAGTTGGAAATACTGTTGAAGAAACAAAACAATATGTGAGATATTTAACCCATATTTTCACTGTTATCATTATTCTAACAAGCTCTCCAAATCAAATAACCAAATAAATAAGGAGGCTCAGTGGTTAACCTGTGTGTGTGTGTGTGTGTGGCGTAACCTAACAGTCTTTGTTCTGGGAAGTGAGTCCCCTCCAGTGTGTGTTAGGAATAAAAGGCTGTAAATGCATGTAGAACTGGCCACAGTGAAGTGCACACTTTTTGGGATAAGTTACTGTCGTCAGCCAAAAAGTGTCTGGATAAACTCAGGTTATGATAGTTAACGAGGGGAAGAGAATTTTTTTATTTCTGAAGAGAAGCTTTAAGAAAATTCAATTAGGTTGAAAATGATGTTGAGATGTTCCAGCTTTAGTTCGGAGCAGTTTATGGAAAGGCAACAATCTGGTTAAGATTTAGCTTGGATTAGATACACAAACTTCTTTATAGGTTTAGTTTAAAGAAAAATCAGGGTTTGGGTTTAAAATCACTTTTTTTGTGAAGTTGAGGGGGTCTTTGTTGTCATGGTAACAATAAGCAATGTGAGTGAAGTTTGGAAGCGATCAGGGTCAAAGGAAAGTCAGATGTTTTGCTGACCCGACCTTCCAGGCAGACCTCTATCTATCTGTCCATCTATCTACAAGCACCAAGATTCTGTATCTATTTCCTGCTTTGTATACACCATGTAAACACACACACACACACACACACACACACACACACACACTTTCAGTTCTCCCCAGACCAACTCTAATTAAATTACAGAATATGAAAGTCTTGCGCGCTGTCTAACTTCATTTTGGATATTAGATCTTTTCTGAGATTCTGATTGTAACTGATTTTCCATATGAGAGGAAAAAAAAAAAAATCCCAGCACATGCACATCCACGATTGTTTTTGCTTTATTGCTTCCCTGACACTGCATTGCCCATTTCATATCACAAAAAAATTCAATTACTTTTGCATCTTCATTAGATGTCGTGATGAGTTTGTCTTTTCTCAGGGTAGAAACGATCAAAGGATGATCTTAAAGCCGGAATATGTGACCGTTTAACATCACACGGCTGCAGTGCACGATGCTTTTGCAGAGGGAGGGTCTTCAGAGATGCTGCGCGTGAATCCCACCTATGAGCCAACGGTACAGCTTTGTTATTTGACCCTTTCTCTTTGTGAGAACAGAGACATCTCATGCTGCTGTCACTGCCGCTGAGCTCACTGTGACTTTGATGTCCTCTTGGTGTCATTCTGCCTCTCTTTCACTCTCTTATTTCACAATGCACACTTCTTATGTGCCCCTGCTGTTAGCAGTGGGTGGAAAGTGCATTTGTTTACTTAATATGGACAATTTTTCAAGTACTTTTTATGTAAGTGGGCAGTTCTGCTTTTACTCTGAGGGGTAAATATTAAACTGTTTAGCCCATTAATACGATAGCCACAGCCTGTGGTTACTTTACCGATAACATTTTACATAACAAATACACACTCAGTGACCTCTTCGTTCGTTACACCTATACAACGTCTTGCTCTGTGTACTTCAGTTTTTGGCGACATTTTTTTAGAAATGTGTCAATTCAATTTTGTGATTTATATTCATTTATGTTTGCAAAATAATGCCATAATTACCTTGAAATATGCTCAAATTTGGAATTGAATGTCAGCTTTATGAATAAAACCTCAAAGCTCAGCCCTAACTAGTATAAAAGGAGAGTAAAATTTTCTGAGAAAGCTTCTTTTACTTCAAATTCACGAGTGCAAAACGTTTGCCTCTTCCACCGCTGCTGTTGTCTACCTCCACTCTGCCCTACATGCATCCACAAGCATCTACTCTATCCCTACTTAGGCTTCGACTGTTTTTGCGCACCTCTCTCTCAGTTTTACCCCCTGAACTTCCTCTCTCACTCCCCTGCTCTCTCTTTCGCACTGCTCCCCACCCACTTTCGTTTCCTTTTCATCTCTAAGAGGAAATCTCGTCTTTGAGCAGCACACAGCGAATTCCTCAGGGACTAACTTCACCTCAACACATGAAAGATGCTGCTTATTATGGATTATGGAGGCTTTATGAGGAGGCACATCCAAACAGAGTGGAAGATCCATTAAGTGACACATAGTGCAAATTAATATAAGAAGTGGGGGGGGGACCCCTACAAGAATACTGAATACTTGAAAGCCGGTTATGAATTCGTAATGCGTTCTTTGTTTGCCTTTAAATTAGCAGCAGAAGTTTTTACAAGCCAATCAAACGAAACGTTCGCACTTTGGTGTGAGATTGTTCAGTGTAAAGCTTTCCTGACTGCTCATACAGCGCTTTGAATTACAGCTAATGAAGGAGGCCATGAAAAGTCTGACTGCTTAATGGCTGTCTTTTTTTTTTTTTTGAAAAACTAATCTAATCTGCTCTTTAAAAGTCTAACACCCTTTTGTTGTGTTGTTTCTAGCAACAGCAGGAAGCTGTTTTCAGCTAAAAAAGCTCTGACAAACCCTGAAAACATGACCTGCCCTGCACTAAACAGTAGACCCCCGGCAAACATATCGACCACAGTGCAAGATATTTACCACAGGAGTGTGTGGAGACAAAAGCAGCGCTAAAAGGAGAGTGTAATTTTGACTTTACATATGCAAGGTCGCCAGAAACATGACAAGGTCACCAGAAAACCTGCAATACACATCCTTGTTGATAGAATTGTGATTAAAGGTCCAATGTGGAGGATTTAGGGAGGATCTATTTGTAGAATATGGTAGAAATGTCATATTTTTGAGTATATTTTTTATTTCTGTATAATCACCTGAGAATAGCAATGGTTGTGTTTTCATTTCCTAAAAAAAAGAGCCTTTTTTATCTGCAGAGGGAGAGGGCCCTTTGTCATGGAGTCCACCATGTTGCACCCCCATGTTTCCACGATTGGAAGGAAAGGAATACGCAGTGGCATACAGTCTAAAACTTCATTGCTTGATCTAAATGAAACCTACAAAATACACCTTTGAAAGACATTTTTCATGGCAGCGTTCACGTTAAATGTTTTTTTTTTTAGGATTAAAAACTCATCTCTAACTTGTCATAATGGTTTGACTGTGCCTTTGACAGCTGTTTTCCCTGCTTATCTCCCTCCATAGCTACATCTATAAAAAAAAAAGCAGCAAAACTTAGGTCAGATATGGTGAGATATGAAGATTAAACATACAGCTCATTGTAAATCAAACTACATAAATAACTTGTGTCGAAATGTTGTCAGCGAAACGATTACATCACTCTTTAAAAACAGACATCGACTATACCATGAAGATGAACATGATGTCAGGCTGAATATCCGTTCAGTCTGATTCTCATGCTAAAAGCCGAGATGATTATTCACGCTTCCTAAAAACCGATTCTAAAAACAGTAACGCTTTTAGGAACTCATACAAACACATTAATGCAGCAGATGTAATATATCTCTTTTCCAAATGCACGGTTCTCTAAAATAGCAGAAGTGAGGATGAGATGCCCTTCCTGTGCAGCTTCTGTCGTTGTGCCCTTGAGCAACACCGTGAATCACTGATTGCTCAACTTTAGCAGCTCAGTAAGAAGACTCTGCTGCAGCTGCAGTGGTGTTTTTGCGTTTGTGCAAATCCTGCCTCACCAAATTCTACATATTTGACGAACGTCTTCCCGCCTGGTTAAAATGAAAAATGACTGCCCTGGTAATGTCATCGTTTTTTTGTTAGTTTGCAATGGTGACTGACACACAACACAGCACGACGCTGACTGTCCTCACACTTGTAGAGTCTCTTCACTCACTCTCCGAGCTGGCATCGACGGATATTCACTGAACGGCTCTCCTGCTCTTGCTGTGTGCATGTATGTGTGCAGGAGCTTGTGTTTTGTCCTGGATGCACTTCATGGCCTCAAAGCTTAAAGGCAGATTCAGTGTTTGAGATTTCTGGCCTTCTGACCTGCAGCGTGGGCAACAATCCAATGCACATAATCTGACTCCTGCACTATCTGTTCATCTTTTTTTATTCCGTCCCTGACTGCTGCTTTACTGCACTGACTCCATTCATCGTGGTCAAAGGATGAGGATCAGCACACGAGGAATGAACGAATGAGAAAGAAGAGGAGGGAAGCAGAGTGTGTGCACCGCTGCTGGAAGAAGACAAGCGAGGGCGGTCTCTCCTAAGATCAAGCTCTCTTATTGGTTAATGGGAGGGGATGAATGAGAAGATGCTGATTTGAATGAAGGCCATCGGGATGTGAAGCACGACTGGAGAGACAGGAGGGGAGGGAAGGAAGAGAGACGGAGAGAGGAGGTAGAAGCATGAGTCATTCTCTCCCTCTCTTTGTCCTGTACCGTCTATTCATCTATCTATCCGACTGTCTATCCATCCTCTCCTTCCTCCATCAGCAACAACACTGTTGCTCACATGTCAGTTCAAGTTACAGAGGAGAAAAACAGATGTGTTCAAAAATCGAGATTAGAGACGACAAAGTTATTTAATTTTAATTGAGGAACAATCGGGGCTTTACGACTCTAGAGCAACGCAAAGTTGTAAATTCAAGCTCGAAGCTTGTTGGTGATTGTAATAGAGTATTTGGATTTAAAAGAAGTATTTTTCCTCAGGATTGAGTGAGAGGAACAAACCAGAACTTAAAAACAAGTGAGTATGGCTCTCAACATGCATCAGGTGGACAGACACACAACTGCACATCATTACTGAAATAAGTCAAATAAAACTGTTTGTTCAGTTGGGTTTTTTTTTTTGTCACTCCAATCGTTTATTTTTTTTTTAAAGTACATACTAAGTCTTCTATTTTATGTTTATGGTTGAACATATTATACTTTGTTTGAACTAAATAATTTTCTTACTTAAATTTTTTAAAATTGATTCATGTTTTAATTTTTCAGTGATGCTAATGGTTCTCTGTCGCTGCTGTATGTACATGGGAAGCTGTTTGCTAACACGTTTACTTTTTATCACCTTTTCAGGGTGATTATTTTTAAGTGTTGTGACTTTTCTCCTCATGGCAAAAAAAATCTGTATGTGCAGCTGCAATTTTTAATGTTTAGAAAGATCATTAGCTTCAGTAAAAGACATTTGTCCAAGGAAACATTTGGAATAATTTAATTACACAACACAACAAAACAAGAACAAAGATATGGTCATTTTTAGACATTTTAGTTTGTAAATGTGACATACTTAAGTTTAAAAGAAATGATACTGAGTTGTCATCAAGGTCTAGTCGCTGTAGACGAACTATATTCTATTTTGCACTTTACAGCGAGTCACCTTTTGTGTCAAAAATGTATTCATAGTTAAGTGTTTACTACAGAATAGCACATATCAAACTTAAATATCAAAATTTGGTGTATTTACTTCTGTTTTCTGACTTTGAACATCAGTCTTGTTTGACTTTTCCTATCATATTTGCCTTTGTGAATCCATTTGCTTCTGGCAAATAGAAAAACAGATGTCAGTCCGCATTAAATAGTCCCATCAGGACATCTTACAGAAGTAAAGGCCAGTCAGTGCAGCAATATGTACAACAGCACAAACACAAGCTGAAAGATATGAAACAAAAGAAATATATAAAGTCACCAGCAAAGACACACATAGACACAAAGATGAGAAAAATCATTTTATGTCATAAAATCCAACAACATTGACATGAAAACATTTTTGGAATAATAATTAGCTTGTTTTGATCAAACTTCATCAGCAGATCCCCATTTGTTGTTCAGTGTGTTATAGCCATAATGATCATTTGATGACCCTGTGTGAACCTTTTCATATTTTATTCTGGTATAATGTTGATTTTTCTTTCAAAATTTTGTTAAAAACTTCCGTTCTGTTTTTATCAAACTTTTTTTTTTTTTTTATAATTTAACCTCGTCTCTGAAAATTACATCAACCTAGTCTCTAACACATGTGGTATTCTTAGAAATGAACAAAAGATAGTGCTTTTTTCTCTTTTTAAATTAACTAGAAAATCTGAGACGTGCTGTTATTTCTTCAAGTATTAATTACTGTAATGTACTCGTCTCTGGCGTCCCCGCGCCGCTCTCAATGAAACTAATTTAAATCTCAGCAGCTAGAAAATGAATGTGAGCCAGTAAATATGATTACATTATCTTGGTCTCTGTTCATTGGCTCATTGTGAATGCACATATTGATTGTAAATTTCTGTTTCTATCAACCAAATCATTACACTGTCTTGCTATACAATAATATATCACTGAAGCTCTGTTCACAAGGGATAAGTTCATTGTTTTGTCTGAAAGAGACAGTTTGGGGCAGAACCACAGCATCAGGAAGCAATATCTCTCCCTAGCAACAGCACTTTTCTCCTCTTTGTTTTTAAGTGTTTTAATTATTGCCTTTTACTCTGTATTCACTCTCACACACATGCAAGATTAAATAAAGCTTTATTGATCCCACAACAGCACAAGAGACAGGCTCAAACAAAAGCTGCACACAGTTTACATTGAAATGCCTTACACAAGGCCGTATACACTAATGTACAAATATTGTGTGAACATATATGTGCAGTAAAAATTAGTTCATCGGTGCAGTCTTGATGTCCTTATTTAGATTTTAATGTCACTTATTTAAACCTCACTGATGTAGAAACAGAAGCTGGATTCATGATAAAGACTTCATGAAATGAGTGCAAGTATAAAAAAACATTTCTGAATAATAGATATTATCAGCATACACCAAATATTGTGATAAGTGAAACACAAAAAAATATAAATATGAAACACACCATTAGGTTAAAATAAATTAACATTTTTTTTGTTCGAACATTACTGGAAATGTTTGGGAAAATGTAAACACACAAAACAAATACATAACAAAGATAGGGTCATGTTAAGACACTTAAAATGCAGAAATATTACATATTAAATGAACAAATTATTGATCTTTTTTTTTTTGTTGATTAATCGGTTACTGTTAAATAACTACCCCCCCCCCCCCTAAAAAAGTGAAGCAAACAAACTGTA
>JAQMCX010000028.1:10402411-10414061 GCA_029814765.1 Acanthurus leucopareius | reverse complement strand
CCTTTGATCCTCTCCTGCAGATCACTCAGTACTATGTATGGCTATGAATACATATGTATGTGTGTGTGTGTGTGTGTGTGTGTGTGTGTGTGTGATAGAGAGAGAGATGGGGTGTTAGCAAATCCCTCTCATTCAGCAGCGAGCTGGTGTTTGATATATCATTCAACTAAAAAAGGGTCTTGGCAGAGGGGAGGGAGGTGTGAGGAAAACGATAGGGATCAAGGCAGAAAAGTGGAGCTGACAGAGATGAAGTGAGGCAGTGTGAGACAAATTTAGAAGATATGAGAAGGGCTGATGAAGGAAGGAGGAAACAAAGAGTTTAGGGAGAGGGATAAAAAAGGATTGAGAGAAAGAGACAGAACAGGAGAAAAGAGGACACTGAAAAGGATAATTAGAAACTAGGATCTACATTTCCTCTCCATTGATTAACTATGAATGGAGCTCAGCAGTGCAGTTCAGCAAGGCAAATGCAGGGCACTTGCTTTGTGTGTGTGTATGTGTGTGTGTATGTGTGTGTGTGTGTGTGTGTGTGTGTGTGTAGCTCAGTCTGGCCTCCATTGTGAACCCACACACACAATGTGGTTGAGCAGAATTGCTGGCAGTGTCCAAACATCCTGAATGAAACACAGTGATGCGCAAAGAGTCGCAGCCGTAGTCAGCACTCTGACAGTCACTGTGCTCACATTAAGAACGAAAAAGAGAGAGAAAGGAGAGATGAACAAGGAATTCATGAATTAGAACAAGTACTCTTGCCTTTTGCTGTCTGCTGGCAGCAACACGCCCCAGTATGAACTCAAAATGGACTGGAAATGTAGTATAAAAAGTATAAAAGCCTTGTGTTGTCATTTCAGTGTCTTCATACATCACAGTAAAAGAAGTATCAGTGTATAGTCTGGTAGTTGTAGTAGTTTATTAAATATTAATCCATCTTTTCTTTCCTCTTTTACTCTCTCTAGCTTAAGCCACAAATCCAATGCATTTTCTGCTGCTTTATAGCATTTCGAATGAAGTCAGAGTCGCATGAATGTAACTTGCCGTATAAAAAATTCATGAATATCATGTGTTTATCCTGTGTAATGGTGTGACTACTGCTGTAAGTCTTTCAGAAGAGGAGATAAAATGTTTTTGAGGCCATGCTCTAATAGCGCACCATGCACTTTTTCAGCACTATTCATGTCCATTTTTCCATTACCTCTTATGCTCCATCATCAAGTGTGTCATTGACACCTGTTGACCCTCTTACATTAACTATTTTCATCCGTCTTTGAAAAGCTTCACTTAGACTGCCGAACTCATAATTATGGATTTTTGTTGTAATTTTATTTTGATGTAGCTCTAAAAATGGCAGTGTTGGTCTAACATTTTGGTCCAAAGTGGGCAAATTGGATGGAAAGTCACCAGAAAATGAGTCCTTATGACTCTGGTGATCCAACTCATGACACAATCACCAGGTTCACTTGTCTGACTCTTAATTACTTCAAATGCATCAGTATTATTTGCTCATTATAATCCCAATTTTGACTTTAATACTGGTTGTAATGGTCTTATTTAATATTAATTCAGGATATAATGGTCATTCTTATTCCCATATACATAATACTGACTGTATTTGTGTTAGCATGGCTGGATTTTTCAAAAACCAAAAAAAAGAAAAGGCACAGTCTTATTTAGGTCTCTGAAATCACAGTGTTTACATGCGTTACATTACCCATTATAGTCCAAACTTTGACCTTTATAAGGATAACACGCTAATTTGCAAGTTTTCTCAGTGTCTCATTTGTTTCCTTTTAGATTAATGTTTATAGCATGCTGTTACATTGCTATGCTAACTTAGGCTCTAAAGCTAGTGAGCCAGTGACATAGTGCCTTTCCCTGCGTGGTGTGTTAGACATGAAAATGTGACCTTATGTTCCCTGATGTAACCTTTTCTATCAGGCAGAGCAGGTCAGGTCAGGCCATTCACTTGCTTCCCACGATTAACTCATTCGGACCAGCCATCTGAACCCTTAGGATAATAATCATGATTTTTAGCGAGAGACCAAGTGAGCTGATAATAACCTCAGTTTAGTCCTGTTTAGCTTTGGAATATTTTTAATGAATAGTAAGGGTTTCCAAGGCCTTGACAGTCACAATAAATGTGACATGGTTTTTTACTGTACTGCATAAGTCCTTCAAAATAAGAAAGTTTTGTGTGCTTATTTGGAGGTTAAATCATGAGAGAGATGGCACTAGCACTTTTTAAATTACAGGTTTCTCCTGAGGCCACGGTCACTCTGTTTGAAAAAAAAGAGACAGCATAAAAAATTTTCTTTTTTAATGTTTATCTGTTCCACTCATGGTCATGATAAGAGTACAAATAGCTTTGCCTAATTGTTCATGTTTATACCAAATAAAGATTTATGTTTTTCTAAATGAAAAGTGGATGCATATGTTCTGTACAGCTATTTGCCTCTAAATATTGCCTAGTATGCTAGGTGTAACCGTTGCATACCCATCTAACTAAATGACAAATGTTAGCTTGCTCATACAGTTTAGACTGACCAAAAGTAGCAGTTAAGAATTTGTTTGACATAAAATCTTACTAGGACAGTTTTACATTAGTTTTACTAAGACAGCACAGTTGGCTATTATTCTAATCTTCTAATAATTTTAATAGAACAAATGGGTTAGCATCATTTGCATTTTTCTCTGAATCAAGCACCAAGAATATAATAGGAATCTGCTTCAGAGAGCAGCACCCTCTGCGGGTCAAAAGAAGTACAACACAATGAAGAATTCAACTAGCAGGCTCTGTCGTATGGCCTTTCCTCCTATATAAAATATCATTGGTCTTTGCGGTCTTTTTTAACCAACAATTTAAAAACAGGGACATATCCAGAGACTTCTGGCCACTCTAAAGATGCTTCTTACTGATTGATTACACATTACTAAAGTTTTTATCAGCTAATCATTAGTTTAAAACTAGCTTACGAGCTTAGAGCTTAGAAAAGACAAATATAATCATGGTTTTACCTTGTAATAGGTGCAACCCAATCCAGACTCTTTGAATCATAAAACATCACCACATCATAACCCAAAAACACAGCCTATGTTTTGTTTTTTAATCAGGTGCATATATTTATCTACCAACTGAACGATTAAATACTGTATGATACTGCTGTATGTTGTTCCTTTTGATAGTAAAACGTGATCTGTTGTTTATGTCAGAGCTGCTTTGTAGAGCAGGCCTGTATGCTTCAGACCCCACAAGGGAGAGCGGTCCATAACTCTGACTGTGTGCCAGGGCCTCCACAAACTATCGATCCTCTGCTGCACTTTAGATGTAACCCAACTCTCTGCCCCCATCGATCCTCTCAGCCCCCTCTGCATCTCACTGCAGCATCCAAAACTGCCTTCTAGGGTACCGGGTCTAACTGGAAATTATCGATCCTGGCACGGACCATCTGATTATGATGTGTTTTATGGCTCTCTGGATGGGATCTTTATTGTTTTAGTGGCTGCATCTGGTTTCTGATGATGGACTTGATGAGGTCAGAGCAGGAGGGGAGGCAAGGAGAGAGGGGCAGAAGCGAAGGAAAAAACAAAGAGAACAATAGTGAAAGAGAGAGACAGAGGGATGTGTTAGAGGGGAGAGTTTAATCGATACTCTAAAGCATGACATCATCGTTTAGTCGGTCTGGAGGGACATCAGGCGCTCTGCCAGTAACCGACAACAGCCATACCCCGGCCATGAATCATTAATGTCATCCTCTCACCCTCCCCTCCACATTGCTTCAGTCCAGTCTGATGTTACAGGCCAGGCCACCTTCGAGCCAGGCAACGTGTTGGTCAACAACAACAACTACTGATTTTTAAATTCTGATGTTGAACTAATCAAGAGATATGAAGCAAAACACACTGAACCATACACAACTGTAAACTACATATCATTACTAGCACTGCTGAGCAGTCATTTTGCTGGCCATTTTGCTTGTGTTGTCAGTCAGACAAAACATTGTATTTGCTATTTTAGGCCCTTCAGAATTTTTTTCTTGAAATGTTTTATTCTTATTTTTTATCAGAAAACTAATTAAAAAAACATATATGAAGTAATAATGAAATTAAATCATTAAAGCCTTGGTGATAACATACTGTATTCTAGAAATTACATTTAAATACTTCACGTTTGCAAAAGCAACTTTGAAAAGAAATATAAAACCAGAAGTGAGTTAAGTGGCAGACTGAAAAACATGGCTACAATGTGTGGACATGCCTTTACTAATATTATAAACACATGTTCTATTGTACCAACCCGGCAACAGTCCTAACACCATTAAGCCACCGCCAATCTCCTAAAAGGCACAGCTATGTCCTAACTATTGTTGCGTTTAAACCTACAACAAAATCCTCAAAAAATCCTTTAAAAAATAAAGTCACATGTCCTTGAAATTGTATGCCAAAATTTATTTGTATAGCCTCGTATTTTCTGAAATCTAAAAAAAGTAAACAAGTTGCAGATGGAGGAAATCCACACAACAGTCACATGCTAAATTAAGCAAACCTATTAGATGGTAAACAGGAGACATCCTCCACCTCACCCAGCTGACCTCTAGACGGGACAGGATGTCTCGTCTAGAGGTCATTTATAAAAAACACACATACAAAGAGGCAATAGAAAGACCACACACACACGCACACACACTTACACACTTAAATGTATGTGAGACGCACAGATGCTCAAAGAGAGCCAATGAAAGGAAGAGTGTGTGAGACTCAGGTTAGTTAGTATTTCTGCTGTCTGGAGGTAAATTGGTTTCTGATGGATTATTAATGAAGCAGGGAGAGCCCCTTGTAACCCAGTACACTCACCCATTTTAACTTTAATGATCCAGCACATCCGAACTTCTGTATATCCTTACTTTTAGAGTTGAACCTCAAGACACACAGTCAGTAAAAACACAGATGCTGCATATCTTGTTACATAAAACCTTTATTAGTTTGAAAATCTTTAAGATGTGTTTATGTAAGATTAGGTTTATTACAAAGCTTTTCATGAGCAGCTGACTCAAGGTGCTAAACAGATGTAAGTATATGTATAATTTTTTTTTAAGTAATTAACATACAAAATACATAAAAGGTATTTAAACAACATTACATTAAATTTACAACTGGACAGGTCCTATCAGAAGTCTACAGACTGCTTCATGATAGTGATCTGTAAGCAAAATTTCTGTTGTAGTTCTACAAGTAGCCACTAGGACAAAATTAGGCACCATGACCAGCTTTCTTAATGCAAGAGCGGTCATATAAGGATATCAGCAGATGTAATGTGAGACCATTTAGTGCACCTGGCAGTTGCACTCTGGGTTACTTGTAAAATATCCAGGGCAGCCCTGCTAATGGATGTAAAGTGATAGTAAGAGTAATCCAGGTCGAATAAATAACGTGCAAGTTGCTTTGTGAGGCTTTGCAGCACGGTGGTGCTTTTAGCTAAATGAGCTTAAGTTAGCATGCTTACAATAACAACACAAACATGCTAATCTTTGGCAGCAACGGTATGGTTACCATGGCCACCAGCTTACTAAAGGGTCTTATCATGCTAACATTTGCTGGTTAGCACTAAGCTCAAATTCAATATTTGTCAAGAGTAACATTTATTAGGCCTAAATATTTCAGCCTGAACCAAGGTGGACATACAATGTCACTCTCTGTAGAGTATGTTTGGTCATGTGACCAGAAACACCACTTTCTCAGGCATAACAAAGTTGTGTTCAAAAATTAAACCACTGTCCAAAATGAGTGCACATATTACTGTATATCATATTATAGGTAACCATAGCAACAGGACTTCTGCTTACTCTGTTCCTGCTGTACAACTAGTTTACTGTAAATGATGAAATGAATATGATCTTGTCTTAAACTTAAACTTTGCCCTCCTTTACGTTCATAAATTAGATCACTTCTTCATAATTGCTTACAGTTTTATCTCGACATTCAACAGACAGGAGACTTTCCACAATGGCTGTGTTCCCACCCAACACTTTAGATAAAGGATCCTTAGAACTTGTACCTAACTTACACACACCCTTAACAAGTAGAAAGTACTTTTAATGTAGGCAGGGCTGTAATAAGGCCTTCGGGTCAACCCCTTTGCATTCCCAGCAGATGGGAAACAGCAGAGAAGATTTGACTTCACTGTCGCCTGTACTGCACATTTAATGCCAGATCAAGTATTTATGATCTGAATGTGGCTTTATTGCACTTAGAAGACAAGCTTTGTTTGATAAAAACTCTGGAAAATCCCATGTTAGAGCGCAGACAACTCCCGGTTGACTCCTGGTTGCTCCGATTCTCTCTGACCAATCAACAGACTGCAGTGTCTTAAACTCCACCTGTAAGTATTGGATCAACGTACAAGGTACGTCAATGTAGGGATGACAAAACAGGGCACTGATGGAGTGGTTCTGTTGATACTGTGCACATTATTTTACAATAATAATAATGTGAAAATAATGGTAATATCTGGGAAATTTGTTATCTCAATTTAACTGGATAACCTGGTTGACGGTGGCTGTAATTCCCCAGTTGGATAAAAAAAAAAAAAAAAACAGGAGCCACTGAAGCATGTATTACTTGTGAACTATTTCTCACTTCGCTCGAGAACCTCGCTCACCTTCGGGACCAGACTGCCTGGGCGAAGATATCAACTGTATCAGCTGTAAGAAAGACCAGATGTTGCAGTCTCTCATCTTTTTACATGTGAGATCAAAGGATTCCCACAGTAGCTGCTGGAGTATCTAATGAAAACCTCATCGTGAATATTTCCTTCACAGGCTTTAAGAGAGCGGAGCAGTCTCAATATATCCACAAAGGTTAATCCCACCATCGCTGCCACACATGCGCAGACACCTAAACACATAAGCACATGTTTATACATACAAACAAATGTGTACACGCATAGAGGTACTTAAAGTCTCACACATAAACACACTCACACTCTGCCACTTTCTGTGCCCTAGTTGCCATAGTGACAGGGTGACAGAATATTGAGCCGTGTGTGTGTGTGTGTATACGTGTATGTGTGTGTGTGTGTACGTGTGTTTTGTCACACTTCACCCTCTCCCACATGGTGTTGAGTGTTGATTTGTGAGGATTTCATCAGTGCTGTACCGCAACAGTGTGTGTATGTGTGTGTGTGTGTGTGTGTGTGTGTGTGTGTGTGTGTGAATGACAGAACAGAGGAAACACTCGAGCTTGTCTGTTGGCACTCGGACCAGAAATAGGTCTTATGAACACCTACTCACAAGATAAGGGCCTCTTTTCCATTGAGCCCCAGACTGACAATCACTCTGACCACACTGACTAAAAGATTACTCATTTTTTTCCCCCCTGAATCAACCAGCTGAGAGCTGCTGACTTTTGCAAATTATTTCATACTTTTTAACTGAGATTTAAAGTAAAAACAAAACTAAGCAGTTTACTGAAATAGGAGAAACATGAAGAGCCAGACAATAAACATACGATATGTTACATTTCCATATCAAAATATAAAAGAAGGAACTACATTTATGTGCATAAACTGTTGAGTTGTGTACTAACATCTTAGATCTTACTGTTTCCAACAATGTTCAAACTAAGAGAAATAATTTAATTTAAGGTGAAGGTGTGTTTCACTTTGTTGCCTGTTGCTAACTTTTGTGGTAACACAAGTCAGAGAGTGAGATAACAAACAGGACTAAATGTAACATGAATAAAACTTCAAAACATTAACTTGATTGTAATTTTTAATCTCCACTTGCAAAGGGGGCTTTTTAGCAACAAAATAAACAAATCACATGATTAATTTGCTTCAGAATTCAATTAGATTTTGCTCTGATATGAAAAAGATTCGTTGTGCAGTCAGTGTAAGAGATGGTTTAACTTTTAATATAGAAATACAAATTTTCTTATATAAACTTGTTTGTATATTTCATACCAAACTAATTCAAGCAACAAAAAAGAAGGGATTTTGCTTGTTGGCAGTGAGTGTGAGGGCATTATCTGACTAGACTGACAATTTTTTTTTTACAAAAAGCGGTGTAACTTTGTGGACCGCAGTCGTTAGCTAGCTAGCAATGCTAACTTGCATAATTTATGCCTATAACCCAAATCAATCAGTGACAAGACAGCCAGAACAGGCATTTAAGAGCAAGAGGACAGGGTAAACGGGTGAAAGACCGAAAAGAGATGCAAAGGGACGGGCTGGTCTGGTAAAACTGGATTGCAGTAAAGGTGACCTGGAGAGGAAAAGGGTCAGAGGGGCTGGTACACACACTGACTTTATGGGTTGATGAGGTGATTGGAAGCAGGTGTGCTGGTGGATGTGAAGGTCGAGTAATGAATGAAGCTTTAGGTAAACTGGAAGGCAGAGGAGGACGGATGATGCTTGTCCAGGCCACTTTCTATTTCTGGAAGCATTTTCTTAGCGGTGGCTGCACCTCGTTGCCCTACATCTCTGTGGACGCTTAACAAACTTTTGGTTGAAATTAAATTTTAAAGCAATGTGCTCCTTTTAAAAAATTCTGGGTATTTGTAAGTAAAAGTCATCTGATGAGCCTTTTCTATTATTTTCTGTTCTCTTATGTTCGACCATAAGTAGTGTAAGTGTCTAGTCGTCTTGCTGTCTTTGTAACCCAATACCCCCATCATTGCTTTAAACAGGAAGCTCGGTGGTTAACATGTTGGATGTTAATAGTCATAGCATCTATTTTCAGGCTGAATGCTGCAACCTGAGACGACTGGCAGCTGTGTGGACCTGGACTGGGCCTTTAGCCCTGGCCACAGGACAGGAAAGCAGATTGGACACTAAGGTTTAGTTGTCGGTATGTGTGTGTTGCATGTGTGTGTGTGTGTGTGTGTGTGTCCGAGTGAGCAGGAAGCGGACGTGGACACCCGAGTCGTCTGATATGTAGAGAATCTGTCGCCTCCGATCACATGGTGGAATCTGTCGCACCCGGCCAAGGACAGGCCAAGACTTTCCCACAGTCAGTGAATTAGTCAGAAGGACGCAGACAGAGGGACGGTCGGCTCGGCCAAAAACACAAGGTAGAGACAGTCACACTTCCTGTTACACCGCAGCATGTATCAAGACAGAAAAACCAAGTTGTTTACCAGAATAAAACTGAAAGGCATCGTAACAGTCACAGAGCAAAACAGAATTCAATATTTACTTGTGGAAAACTGATTAATATGTGAGAGCCGGAGGGGAAAACCAGAAACACATGAACAACAACAAAAAAACACAAGAAACTGTAATGAACTCGAACAAAATCGGACTATATTTCCTTTCCGTCGTGGTCCTCACAATTTTCAATTACATTAATTATTGATTAATATAATAAGGATATGAATGATGCAACCCTTTATTATTCTTTTTATCTCTGTTATTTGTGATCAAAGGTTAATTTTGATCCGCAGAAGCAGCAGATTACAAAACAAAGTCAACACAAGATGTTGCAGTTTCTCCTCTGGAGTTTTTGAATCATTCATTGTATCAAAAAGTCTTTACCAGCAGCTAAAGTTGGCCAGTTGCAGTGGGATTGCTGATATTCAATTTTCAAACTTTTCTGATCTTTTTAAGGACTTCTCTCCTATGTTTGCCTAAATAAGCAAAGAAAAATATTCTGCCATTCCCAAGGCCAACAATGAACTTAACTTTTAGGTTTTAAATGTTCGAATAAGTTCTGAAATGCTCAGACACAAAGACACACACCGATTGTGGTAATTTCAATAAAGGAAATCTTAATTTGAAATCTGAATTTGAAAGGAGAAAAGGTGAGACACTGTTACAGTGGAAGTGTACAGATGCAAGGAGACAGATACAATGACAAGACATTTACAAAAGAAGCTCAAAAACACTAAGATATCAAAACCAGATCTATTCCACTGCATGGTGGAACAAACATATCCTCCTCTCCTCTGCTCTCTTGCCCAAAGCAGAAAATCTTCCAATAATGATCTGTTTTCAGCTCAAAGAGCACACCATGTGTCACTGTCAAAAGTGTGTGTGAGGCTTGTTAGCTGAGAGAGCGACGGGGCAGATTTGACTTGACCCTGTCACATGCTGCCGCTAACACAGTGAGGCAGAGACGACGGCGCCACAACCATCAACCCTCTGAGAGACAGAAAAGCAGAAAGTCAGACCCGTGTGTTGAGCCAAATCAGTATCAAAAAGGCCAAACAGCTCAAAATGTGTCATACAATGTGAAATGTGTGGGAGCCCGAAAGGAAACGCAGCAGGTGTCCTCAGTTACAGAGACATTTTACATTTTATCGATATATGTAACCGGTCAGCATCATCTTCAGTTAATCTTTTAGTGAAAAGGGTAAACAGGAACAAAAGCCAGCTAGTTACTGATTATCAGTAAATTGGCGTCCAAATTTATATTAGCTATTAGCATGAACTCTGAACACTCAAATAATGTTGTTTTGACACATCAAACAGGGTCGTTTAAGGTTAAGTTTCAGGGTTACTGTACCGTTAAAGCCACTGAAACTGAATGATAATGGGCAGACAACACAGTTTACACGTGATCAGGTCAGATGTTTCTACTGTTTTGGTCTTATAACACGAAAGAGTTGCTGTACTGTTTAAGCTAAATTAAAAACTTAAAAAACATATTAGTCTGTCTGAAATCAAATTGAAATCGATTTTTTTCAGAGTTGGACCAAGGCTGCATTTACACTACAAGTCTTAATGATCACTTTAATTTGTTGCCTTGATCTAAATTTTTAACCGCATGCTTACATCTACTTCAAAAAGTGATCTATATCTAATATTTTGCATTATCACTTGCTTAACACGTGTGTACCAGGGTTTGGCTACTGTCCCAGAAATGGATGCAGAGGAAAGCAAAATAATTCAAGCAACTATGTGTCTTTCTTATCATTTCAATATCTCCATTCAGTTGATTAATCTTGGGACCCCCTGGAGTTCATGACTCCTATGTTAGGAGCCACTTGATTATAATATTGTTCTGGCCTGTTTGCATAAAATAAAGTAAATACTGAAAGCTCGGAAATTCAACTTGGGTTAACTGAGGTGAAAACAAATATTTGGCTACATTCACCGCTTGAATCACAACACTATTACTGTGCCCTGCACTTTTTTAATGTCAGGCATATTTTGGATGAATCTTATTAAATATGATGAAGAAAAACATTTATATTGTCTGGATTTGGTCATTAAATGTGTTTTTATTACCAGGCAAGTTTAATTTACTGAACTGTTTCTTGTAGTGCAGGAATCCCTCTTTCACTTAAAGGGATTCCACTTTGTGTGATGATAGGAACTAATCTGTGTGTGTGTGTGTGTGTGTGTGTGTGTGTGTGTGTGTGTGTGTGTGCATTCACACATGTACAGATGCAGACATCTCAGCTGCCCTGCTGTAAAGCCCAGATTCATGTTTTAGAATAAGTAGCACTCACACAGAGCCTGGAGTGCAACATGACCAGGGGATTTGTAGATCATTAGGAGACTCCACGCACGCACACACACACACACACACACACACACACACACACACACACACACACACACACACACACACACACACTCTCTCTGATCGATCACTGTGTGTGTACTGCTGGTGGATGATTGACGGACTGTGATGCTTCTGTTCTTACTGGACGT
>JAQMCX010000028.1:10348184-10402311 GCA_029814765.1 Acanthurus leucopareius | reverse complement strand
TCACACAAACAGACACACACACACACACACACACACAGTCTCCCTGTGTCTCCGGCAGGAAATGGCTTGTTGACATCCTGATTCGGAGCGCTGCATCTTTAGCTCTCCCAGCAGATAATGGACACTAATGAGGTGAGACACACAGAAGCAAAGAGTCGCAGGGAGACAAGTAGAGATGGACGTCAGATGAGAAAAAAAAAAAGAGAAGAGCGAGAGGACTACGTTAAAAAAAAAAATAAAAAAAAATTAGCCACCAGAGAGAAAAAAAGAGATATGGGATGTATTAGCAACGGACACAATTAAAAACCGTTTGAATGAAACAAGAACACCCTGTGAGCACATAATGAGATTACATTGTGGAAAGAACATTCATGATTATTTTGAATCCACCAGAGAGCTCTCATCCCCGTTGATACCAAATCGCGTGTACCTCTCAATAATAAACCACTTGACATGCAGTCTGCACACGTTTGCTTCGTCTGAACAACAAAGGCAGAATTAAGACAGGAGTGGAATTGAAACCTACTCATCACTGCTATCGTGTTTTTCTCTCATTGTTCATAAAAAAACTGAAAAACGAAATGACTGATGAAGAAACATTTTGAAAGAAAATATCTGCAAAACCACATTATCCCCATGATTTTATCTGCATAATGTTTACAATTTATTTTATTTTCCCTATAACAAATGCTCTTATAAAGTCTACTTGTATTAAATAGACCTTGAATAATTGTTTTCATGGTTGTGTTTAGGCACTAACTGAAAGATCAGCTCCCACACACTGTCAACACTTTTATTATTTTTATTATAATTATGTTTGAAGTCGAAGTGACTTTCATTAGGTTTTTTACAAATCTGCTTGCAGGCGTGCAAAGATCACTTCCTCCCTGTGTTTAGCTCTCTCTCTTTTACCTCAGCTACAGTATTTATTTTGGCACCTGATCTTGAATTTTAACAAAAATGTACATTGTTTTATTATCATTAATGAGCTACTGGCATCCTAACTTTTTTCCCACAGATTGAGGACATTAATAAGTCCAGAGTCTGTGAGGACACGATTCATTTTCTGACCTTTGATACAAAACATCAACAAACACAGAGATTTCCCTCGTGCAGATCGGACAGACACGCCTTGTGTTTCATGTGTAAAAGGAGACACAGAAACTGTCATGGTTTGCATTTTCCGGTGATTTGTTTCCTGTTTTGTTTTGTTTTGTTGTTTTTCCCTGATGTGTCATGATTTTTCCGCCTTCCTGTCTTAGTGTTTGGCTTCCCTGCCTTATTTGATTATGAGTTTCACCTGTTGCTCATTTGTTTCCCTCCCAACTGTATTCAGGTCTGTGTATTTCCCTCTTTCAGTTGTCACTTTGTCTGCATTTGTTCCCCGCTGCTTTGTTTTCTGGTTGTGTGGTTCTTCAGTTTTCCTGCTTCTGTTTCATCAGTTTGTTCTCAGTTTTTGTCTCTTCTTAATATTTTGGATTTGCCTCAGTCTGCACGTTCTTGTCTGTTACCTGCTGTTTTTTTTTTCCTGAATTTCAGGTTTATTAATAGAACTATGTTTTTTTTTTTCAGACTGCCTGCTTAAAGTCTTGCATTTAGGTCTTTTTGCAAAATCATAACAGAAACACTAACAACAAAAATTCACCCAGAAGAGAACAAATGGGGTTTCATAGCATCCCGGCAGTTCGAATTGTCACTGAGACCCTCTAGCAAGTTAATCTGACTTGTAAGATCCAGATTTAACAACAAAATAACTAATAATGATGCAACATAAGCCAAGATATCATGACTTTTAGATAATAACCCTTCCTGCCAATGTTGGATCCTGATCTTTATATAATACTCTGAGGTTATCTTTAAAACTCTACATTCTTGGTATCTTGGGGCTTTCTGTTAAAATTTCTGCCAAAACAAATAAATCCAAATGGTTTCATTTTTCTTAAACTTTTCAAGAAGGTCAGAGGACATCGCACAGCTGTTTCTACATGCTGAGCAGTGCCAGTAAAATTGATTTTGAGGTGTAAAAATGGTAGCTAGCTCCTTTAAATAAACTCTATCTCTCCTTTGTGCGTATAACCTTGTTATAATTATACTTGAATGCCCAGAGAGCGCTCTTAAAGTTAAATTTAAAAATTATCCATCTACATATTGTATGACTCTTGGCAAGAGGAGATGAGAGGGAGATTGTTACGCAATATTATGTCTCTTTCTTTTCATCAGAGATGCTATTTTAAAACAGCACCATGAATGAACAGCCTTTAGTGTGTCTTTGAGAAGGACTCAGCTCAGGGTCGGCTTTTCTGTCGCTGTGTAGCAGTATATTTAAAGCTAAAGATTTCAGTGCAGTAGGCAGAACTTGGTTTTGCTCTTATCTGAAGGGCAAAAGTTGAGAGAGGCAGTGCAGAATTTATTCCACAAGCATGAAACTCAACCTCCTGGAAAATGATCAGTTTAAATCTGAGGACCAGACTGAAATATAAAGTCAAAATAATTAGTGGAGGTCTTTACAATAAGCCTTTTTTTTTTTACATTTAAGCAGGCAGAGTTGACTCTGAAGGAAACCCTGTGGCATTATGTAACCCAATGTAGTTCAAGCCTTCATACAAAGCAAACAACAGAGCATGCAGTTTAAAATTTAGGCCAGAGGAGGAATGCTTTCTCGGCTTCAGCACATCAGGGAGATGGAGTGCTTATTGGAGGATTTAAGAGTAGCTTCTTAAATCTTTATTCATTCAGAGAACACGTACTGAGTACGGGCTGTGAACTGCTTTCAACCCAGACAACTGGAGCTAACCAGTCTAAATGAACTTTAGCCGTCTATGAGGAAGCCTCCAGGAGAAGCTGTGATGAGTGCCTCGTTCAAACACTTCTTAGGAAAATCTGATGGAATGACTTCACATGCTGATTCACATTTTTTTTTTTTTTGCTGGGAATAAATGAGAAGATCAATATCACTCTGATGTCTGTGCATTAAATAGCTAAAGAAGTTGCATTAATGGACCTGGAGTCAGATGGATTAGCCTTGCGTAGTATACAGGCTGGAAGCAGATATTTTAATGTTTTAACACTTGAGGTACAATATTTTTTATTGTAAAATGTTCTGAAGTAAAAACTACAATATTTCTCCCTGAAATTAAAAGGAAAATAAGTGTAATCTATGTCAACTTTGAATGAAACTTCAGTGCTTAAAGTTCCCCTCCAGTCAGAAATATGTTTGTCTTCTTGTTCTTCCAGTTGGATATTTGAGTTTCGCTGTGCAGAATGATGTATGTACAGACTCTGACACCAGAAGGCTGTGTTCATATTCATCTGCAGAAAGTGAAAAGTCTCTCTGTGCTCACTGAAAATTTGATTTCGAGAGGTGGACCTGCAAGAACAATTTGTGCAGCACGAATAGTTTGGAAGTCAATCCAATTTTGCAACTTATACAAGTGTGATGTAGAAACGGTGAGTGCGGACCTGAACATGGACAGTGAGGCAGGAAATGTTTTGTGTCCAGCAGAAAAATTTAAGAAATTAACAAACCCTACATACTGATAGATCCTGGATTATTTTAAATAGTAGCAGTAGATGCCATTTTGAGGATTTACATGTATAATTTTGACTTTTTGTAGAAAAAAACACATTAGACAGACATAATTGCTCAAAACTAACTATTTGTATGCATGTCTTGATACATGTGTGGAGGGGGGGCTTTAAGTAAATGCACTAAGTTAAACTCCAACACTGACTTTAATCTTAAATGAAGTGACTGTATAGACTATCTACCAGAAAAAAAAGAAAAAAAAGTACGTAGATACGTTAATAAAACACTATAGATCTATGAAAGAGAAATGTATCTCTTGAATCGTCCACAGTGAGATCAGAGTGCATTTTCTGAAGCAGAATCTCAACCTTTGAGCAAAAAAGAGTCATTTCTCTTGCTCAAGGTCACTTCAGTGAGGTTCACATTAACTGTGAAGGGGGACTGAATCACTCTGCCACCCTGCTGACCACTTCTATAATCAGAGCACAGTCTGGTGTGCACAGTCTCACTTCAGCTGATTTCGGCTCGGTACAGTGCAGTTCAGGTCAATGGGAGTTTGCAGAGGCTGATTATGCAAGTCGATAGATAATCTAATGGGGTCAGATAAGACTGTGGCTAGAGTCCACAGCACGGCGATAAGAGCTCACAACTACTAGCGTACCATGCTACTACGCTAATAAGGAACACCCTGTGACTTTCCACTCGTACTGGCTTTGACAGTGGGGTTTTAATGTACCACAAGCACACACACACACACACACACACACACACATGAAGGATTTTCTCCAGGCTTTAGTTGCTCCTTCTGGTTTCTGTCAGTGGTTCATCCCGTCCTGCTGAGCTCTGCAACAATTCCACTTCCTTCCTGTTCCCGGTTGCCATGGTAACAGTAAAGGAGAACTCCGTTATCATCAGATGGATCGGGCTGCAAAAATTATTTTTATCTCCACTTCCCCATCTCTCTGCCTCATATAACCAAGGGACTGAGTGTCCTCGCAGGTTTCACGCTGCAGCTGGAGCGTGCAGCAAAGAATGTGGAGGAAGTGAAAACAAGGTAAAAACATGAAGACAATCGGAAGCTCGTTGTTTGCAAAATAGTGTAAATATTTATTCGAGTATCTGATGCAACCAAATAAACAGAACCAAACACAGAGTAAAGGATGAAAATGAGAGCAGCAGCTGTAAGACGACACGCGCGGAGGAAGGCCCCATGTTTGGAGATCAGTGTTTAAGTGACGATTAGATGTTTTCAGATAAATGGTTCAGCTTCCTTTTTATGAGTAATAATGACATCAAACATCACTTTTGGTTACCATAATAAAGCTGCACTGCAAAAACATTCATTAGAATTCTAATGTTAAAAAATATATCAGATATCTCTCAAAGATATCGAGTGAAAAGGCTAAAATGCTCCTGTGAACGTTCTCTTACTCATCAATGGTGTATTACTTTACTGCTGAAAAACAGTCCCACAAAAAAACCTTTTTTTAGCTCCTGTTTGAGTAATCTTTGCAGAGAACTACAGATCCCAGCTGTGTTAAGGAGTTACCATCCCTTTCTATGTGCTTCTAATCAGAATTTTTTCAGTTTCACTAAAAGGCTTTATGCACACCGTTATAGATAGTATTTAAAGATGGACCAGAAAATTGTTGGGTCTGTTTTTCATGGAGTTTTGTTGATGAAAAGAAACAGGGAAAAGTAAACCAGGCATATTCTGAACTTTTAGAATCAGTCTTGGTTGATTTGGTGACACCTGTGGTGACTCATGGTAATAGTAAATACATAAAAAAACTGTCATGTTTTAACACTCACAATTAATTTCACCTGACCATTAATAAAGTACATAAATTCATATTTTTTATGAATCATCTAAGCTTTTCTGACTGATATTTGATACAAATTCAGCCGTTATTTCGGAGGTGAAGATCATCCTGATGCAGAGGCTCCTCCCTGCGAGTGTCTGCTGCTCGTCTCACATCCAGCAGTAATGTCTAATCTAACCGTTTATCTCAGTCGAGCAGCTGGGGTGAAGAGATGAGCGCTGAGATGGTGCTGGGATGGGAGCTCAGGAGACGATCATCAGGCAGTTTAAAGGAGTCATCGTGCTAATGGTGCACTAATCTGACTCAGGGGAGCGCACCGCAGCGTTGCATTCATCATTCATGAATGCCAGGGTAGAGAGCAGGTCTAATGACGGATTATTTCATGGGTGTATATCACCTGTTAGCTGGAAAATTATTGGATCCTGTTGCTCCATGAGTGAATAGATGTGAATAGACACATTTAAAGAAGACTGACAAAAGAAGTGGTTAACTCTGTAAATAAGGGAAAAAGGTCAGAGGCTGGATGCTTCTTTATATGGCAAAACAACAAGCATTACAATATCACCATAAAATAAATCTGTGAAAGCATTAAAGCAGTAAAGTATTATTGTCACGAGTTGTATAGAGTAAGTCCATGATTGAGTATCTTGGGGGCCCTGTGCTCTTGGGGGGCCTCCAAGGGGTGCCGAGGGGGCCTCAGCAAATTTGGACAAAGCTATGGGGAAAATGCTAAAAAAATCATTTAAAAAGTTATTATTATCATTAATTTATCATTCATCACATCACAAACTGTCATTGTTTACCTGGTCTGCACCTGCTACAAAGCTGCTCTGCTCCTGAAGTGAGCTAGTTTGCATTCCAGTGTCTAGCTGGCTAGTGCTAACTCACAAAAATGGACATTTTTGAAAAGTTTAAAAAAAAAAAACGGAGACAAAAAAAAAGGAGACAAAAAGTCCAGTTGACCAAAGGCTCAGAGGCTCAAAGATCTGAAGAACTCCTGACCGAGTGAACCTGCTGGTATAAGGGGCATGCATACAGCATAGATTTAACATTGCACAGTGTTTTTTATTTTAAACAAGAACATGTCAATGCAATTAAGGACTTTTTTGTTGCTGTTCAACTGATAAAAAAAACCACTTAAATCAGAATTTATTTCATGTGTTGCTTTAGAAAAACTTGTAACTTTTCATGTTTTCAGATGTGGTTGCTACAGTCTGGATTGTGGTCTGACTGAAGTGTTGTAGTCTCCTGTTGTTGTTGTTACTCTTTAACTTGGAAACGGATGTGCAGTGAACTTTATTAGCCCCATGAGCACCTCGGCCTCTCTGGTGTCATGTTACATCAGCCAAAGAGGTGCAGGTGAGGAGAGAACGGAGAAATTAATATGAAGGCAAAGTGAGAGAGAGACAAATAAAAGGGGAAAGAAAATGAGAGGAAGTTAAGATATAATGAGAGGGAGAGGAAAGAAAAAGTTAAAGGAGGTGAAAATTAAGGGGAACAGAAATAAGAAACAGAGACAGAGAGGGCAAAGGAAAGAACTTGTAAAGAAGGTCATTATGACTTTATCTTTATCACTCCGTGTGCCAGACTTTACACTGAATCACAGATTTAACAGGCTTGGATTTGGAAAGAGGTTTTAGTGAGACACAGACACAGTGAGCCAGCAGTCAAAGTGGAAAAGTACAAGAAACAAGAGACGATCTTCACTGATTTCATTGGTTAGCAAAAAATGCAGATGTAATAAATGAATAAAGTAAGACCTGTACACTGACCCTGAGGCATAAAAATCATTAATTTAGATTGAGCAACTACTTATTTAAAATTCCATATCACAAAATATCAAACGACTGTAACAGCTGAAATATTATCAATTTATTTTTAAAAAAGACAGTTTAGGTGAGAATAGAGGCCCTACATTCTTGTACAAATGCATCCTCAAAATTCTCACCTCACCATTAAACCTGAAAAAAAGTCGAATCAGAAAATCCTAACACATATGCCTTCCTTTTCTCTGTTGACATTCACAAACATAAGCATGTCACGGTCAAAACTACAAAGAAATACAAATTGAAATGTGATTTTCAATATTTAAATAATGCAACAAAGCTGCTAAAAAGCAGCTGGAGTTACTGAGAAGTTTATTTTTTTATATATTTGAATATTTATCTGATGAGAAACACAATGAGCATGATGGGAATTTAAAAAAAAAAAAGGACAGAGGTCTCTTAGGTAATGTTACAGGGGGCAAATAGATAAGAACACACTGAATTTGTTTGCTCACCAAGAACAGGATCAAAGTCAAACACTCACGTAGGCACATGTGGCTGCCCATGCACATACAGTATATACAGGAGACACTCAAACACACACACGCACACACACACACACACACACACACACATGCACACACAGAATCTGAGATCATGGCCTGACAGTTTCTGCTCTTGCCTGCAGCAAGTGTTTAACCATGTTTGACCTCTGTAAAGCCACTCACATGAATTTATTTTCAAAATGCCATATCTATTGTTGTGGGTGATGGGTTAAAATTTTGTCTTTCATTATTTTTTTTAGGGTAAGTTTTTTTTTTTCATGTCAGCTTTCATGTGTTTGAGGTGATGTCAGTGATTTCTCGTGTCCATAGTTCATTCAGGTCTGTGTTTAATGAGCTTGCAGAAAACACAGGTGAACTGGCGAGGTGTGTCTTCTCTGGTTGTTCTCGTCAAGCATGTGTTTCTAAACCAAACGGCCTCTGAGCTGCATGCGTCCACATTTTCCAGCCTCACAACAGCCGATTTTACTGCTCGTCCGTCTTTATGGTTTAAGATGTGCAGATGACTGTAATTTGTGGCTGTAATGTTTGGTTGGAAGGAAAATGTACAAGCTGTACTCTTCAGAATGGCTCTATAAAGTCGGCCTTGTCGAGAAGTGAACTGAACAAAAAAAAAAAAAAGTCTTTGCAAACATATGATACACTGCTCACATACAGCTGTGGCTTCCTCACTGTGTTATTTTCTATCTTAGATACGTAAAATATTAAAGCGTCTGGCTTGCAGATAAAGTTGGCCTGTTGGTTTAAAGCTGAGGTGGCATCACACTTTGCCCCATTTCACATCGACTTTTATTGAAAGCTGTGAGAGGGATGAAATCAGGTAAATGTGTATTGTTTCTGTTTGATTTCCAGTTAGCTCACAGGTCAAAGTTCATCTTTGACCACAATGTTACTCTTTGGCTGTTTTGACCATTATTACTACATTATTGCATGAAGAGATTACAGACTGCAAATGAGACAGCAACCTTGAAGGCTGAAAAGTTAAGCTTACATGGATGTGCCAATACTGCAGGTCTTTGAATGGCCGTTAAAGGCCTGCTCAAGAAGCAAGTAGAACTTCTGGGATTAAGTGAGTTTTTGTGATCTCTCTGATTAATACTACTTAATTACCTCGACATTACATCCATTTTTTTTGGTACAGTTGTGGGTCTGGTTGATGAACTGAACATAAAATTACCTTTCTTTTAGAGTTTGTCCACACTGAGTCAGATCATTTTGTAAAAACACCTTTTTATTTCAGTTTCAGCCCTTTATCAAGTGTTTCTTTTGCACAAAAACTAAGATTTTACAGAATGGCCTCCAAGAAGTGTAAAATTCTTAAAACTGCTTCTTCTTATTGTTTGCAGTGTGTACCTGCACTGTCACAAACTGAGGCTGCAGCACTGTCTTTAACTGGGAATCACTTGTTTTAAATGTCAACACAGCCTATGACACAGCACAGCTGTTGTCATTAAGATTTATTCATGCTAAATCTGTCAAGTGCAAACAAATTAATAATTTGATCAGCTGTCTCTGTGTCTCCCACTTCTTACTAGAAGCAAAAAAAATAAGCAGTGGGGTGTAGATGAAGTTTTTAAGGGGCTTGCCAAAATACACACCTGGCAGACAGGTATACACCCAGCTGTTCTGGATGACACACCTGACTCTGCAGAGAATTCCCTCGAATCAAACATGCTCTATCTGTGCAATATGATCTCAAATCCTGAGTTTAACTCCTTTTGTATTCATCTAAGAGTTCAGAGTGTTGCTGAAGTTTATTCAGTTAATCTATTTCTTCCAAAGTTTCAGTTTCTGTTTAATTCTTATGCTTGCTTCCTTCTGTTTGGGCTCACTTTTCTGTCTCCCTGTTTTTTCCTTCTCTCTCTTTATTTCTATTCACTGGTGAGGTGTGTTTTGGGAGTGCAAATTGATGAGGTGTGAATAGAGGCAATTTTGCTGTATAGATTTTGTCAAATCGACGGTGTAATGTGTGCTGGTTCACAGAGATGAAAAATGCAGTGACAGCAAGCACTTAAAGAAAAAAGCACATAGGGATAATAAACCCATGCTTCAGAAGCAGATAAAGTCTTCATTGTGCTCAGCAGGAAAAGGAAAAACTAGACAAAACAATGTAAATCTCAAGACAAATTGATGATAACACTCAGCGACGTTCAGAATGCAAAACCCGTAATATTTTACAAGTCCTGTAGCTGAAACACTGGCCTGTCTCTGCTTGTTTGACGGTTTTAAGTTTCCATTTTACAGGTATGCAGGCCTCAACATGATGAAACATGAAGATCTCGCCCGCCCTCGCTCTCCTCATCCTCCCGTCCTCCACTTCCGCTCCCTCCCAGATCCCCCCTCATTATGCCCTTTAAGTGGTGCGTTGCTGGAGAGAGTGCTACACTGGTTCTTTATATAACTGTAAAAGAGAGCAGAGTGAGTACAGTGCATCACAGTACAGTACCACTCACAGTGGGAGGACAGTGCTCGCCTCAGTGCTGCAGCAGCAGCAGCAGCCGTTGCAGCTATTTAATATAATTACTTGAGCCCATTAAAGGAGCCGGCAACAGTGGAGCTTTCGCAAAAGTGGCCAGACTGGATCTTCTCTGTTTGTCAATGTCATGGCTGTGTCAGATGTAATTTATCTGCATCTGAGTTTCAGCTCTGTCAATCAGACGGAGAGCATGAGGAGAATTAAAAAGAGGTTTGAGGCAGGACTAGTGCTGAAACAAGTGATATTATATGCCAGAACACCTCTGAAACACATCTCCATCTGTTAAATGCAGTTTGTAAAAATATTTGCAGATTTGTCCTGAGGTGTCCTTGCGTGACGCCTCATTGTTTAATGTATGATGCACTTAAGTGGCTGCTACTTCACCGGAGACGTTTTCAGTGCTTGCTCTTTGTTTTCATAAGCATTTACTTTAACATCTCTTACACTTAAATCATCTTTTGGTCCCATATTTATTAAGACACCCTTAAAAACTTTTTCTTCTTTTGTGTGTGTGTGCGTGTGTGTTCTCAAAATCTCTTCCTCTCCAGACTTCAACTAAACTCTTTTAAAATCATATTTGTTCATCAAAAGGACATATTTAGAAGTTTTTTTCTCATGAAAAATACCTTAATGCCTCATGAACTCTACACTTTGCCTACATGTAGCATGGCAGCTCTCCATCCACCCTGCTATCCAGCCTGCAGCTTCAAGTCTGTGCCATGTAAAATATCCTGTTAGGGTTTGACATGAATCATCATGTATTTTGGCAGCCTAACGTTAGCTGACGTTATCTAGATTTTTTGGACACAGTCAATGGATAAAAACAGGAGATAAGCTCATGAAATTTTGGCTTGAACGTGGCATTTTAATATTAGTTTTGTGAAAAAATGTTGCTCTGGAAAAAGGATATAAGGTTACTTTAATTTCAACCATTACTGCTCATTAGCTTGTCAGGCTAACGTGACACATTGGCTACACTCTTTTCTGTACTGTGACCCCTCCCACAGTGAATCATATCTTCTTAAAATGCATGATATATAAAGACATAAGTTACTGGCACAGTTAAATGGGGAAAGATAAGTACATTTCTTATAATAATAATAATAAAAAACATTTGAGAAATAACCTGAAATAACCTAAATTTGGCCTGCACCAAAACTCACACCAGAACCAGCTACTTTACTGAGTAGGGGACTCGTTGGAGTTATAATTATCAGCCAACTTGTGAAAAGAAAGGTGCTTTCCTGCGTACAGGCTGAAGCGTATTCATTAGCAAGCAGTGTGAGGCATGTTTTCAGGTCTTCACAGAAGTGATTAAATTAAAAAAAAAAAAAGACCAGAAATTTCACTGAGCTGCTGATTAATTCCTTTAACTATCGCAGGTAATGATAAACTCTCATGTATTTTTAATTACTTCAAATTAGAGCAGGAAGCATTTCTTGTTTCATCTGCTGTCATGATGATGGTGATGGGCATGTGGGAAACCCTGTCACCATGTTGCCAGGAAACCACATAGTAATCAGTTGGTAGTGTCGATCATCCTGTCCCCTCTTCAAACAGGGTGGGGCTTTCATTTCCGTTATTTCACCTCTGCTGTCACTGTAATATCCTGTCTGAATTACCATGAGGTAAATAGCTTGCTTGATGGTTCGATGGTGGATGGAGTCACAGTGTAAAAAAAACGAACAAGAGCCATTGTGGAGTGAGGAAAGAGAAGCAAGGGCAACGCTGGAGGAGACGAGGAGAAGAGAAGAGGGGAGATATTTATAGCCGGCTCGGCTCAGCACAGCACACAGCGCTGTCTTTGAGATGCTCTTTTTATTTCCACCAAACCTCCTTCTCGCTTCCTCACTTTGCTGATTCGCTGTCTCTCTCTCTCCCTCACTGTCAGCTTTGGTGTGCACATGTGCCATTATTACACGCTAATTTAGAATATAGAAGAGGAAGTTTAGGTTGAATGGGAGCACAGTTAATGGACACAGCTATCAGGTGATGCTTGGAGAGAGAGAGAGTTGATATTCTGTATTTCTCGGCACCAGAGCTGGATTTATAACGTTGGTACAAAAAAAATCTAAAACTTATGCTGATATGTATATTCACAAAAACAATTTTAAAGAATGCTTAAACTATTTGAACAATTGTTTGGTTCATTGTTGAGAGTTAGATGAGAGGATTGATGGCATTCACACATTTGTAAAAACAAATATGGTCTGAATCTTTAGCCAGCAGTCAGTTAGCTTAGCTTAGCTTAGCATAAAGACTGTTAACATAGGAAAACAGTTAGCCTGGCACTGTCCAAATATATGAAAACATGTATGGAGACCTCTAAAGGTCAAGATTAATATGTTTGATTTTGTCTGTTTGTTTTTCACACACAAAAAAATTAGAGTCAACATGTTAGTTTGCCATTTTACAGGGCTTATATTTGTGACTAAAAGGGGTCAAAAATAGCAAGGACTAGCAAAGCAAAGATAGCAAAACAAACAGGAAAGCAACAAAATGCCCCCTAGACCCACAATATGTTTTCTTAATAGATAAACAGGATATATATGAAGTAAACTATGAAATTTAGAGGTCCAAGTAATGGTTAATTTTCAGACTGGGTCAGTCTAGATGTTCCAACCTGCTTTGAAGCCTGATGCTAAGTTTAGCTAACTGGCTCCTGGCAGTAGCGTCATATTTACCGTACATACATGAGAGCAATATCAATCCTCTCATCTAACTTTCTGTAAGAAAGCGAATGAGCATATTTCCCCAAATGTCTAAATATGTCTTTCATATTGAGCTGGAATGCAAATATGTGGTAACTCACTATACACTGATCAAAGTGTCTGAGGTGGGCTGTGTTTTTCATGTTATTCATGGTAAACAAACAACTGTTTCTTCTTTACCGCACACAAAAAAACAGAGCAGTGAATGGGAAGTGGAAGGGTTTCAGCTTAAGCAATTGAATGTTACTGTCACAAACCTTAGAAACCACAGCAAAGACGCACCAACACATACCCTCAGTGTGTATGTGTGTATGCATGTGTGTGTATGTGTGTGTGTGTGTGTGTGTGTGATTGTGTGTGATTGTGTGTGACTGTCAAAGAAGATAAGGGGAAGTCGTGGCAAAACCAAAAAACAAAAGGAAACAAACAGTTGCTTCAGTTTTGTTGTTCTGAACACAGTGTTCCTCAGAAATACTTATTTTCCATCAAGTCTAGAACAGATACTAAACTTAAAAATCCCCTTACGATATTTAGCCACCATAAGCAGTGTATGAACATTTAATAAATAGATTATAGCACACTGTAGTTTAGTTGTAAGCAGTATGAGTGTTCATTAATGTTTCTGTCATCTGCTTCTGCTGGCTCCCATAAGCGGAACACAAACAGCATAGTGTGGTTGGTAGTAAGCTCAAATATGTCTTCCTAAGAGAAGTTACATCATTTGACCAATATTTTGCATTAATAAACAATTAAAATGTCCTTATGGCTGCACACACTGCATTATGCTATGTTATATACCATCTGTTAAATGTTAGTGTACTGCATATAGATGTTAAATAGGGAGAATTTGAGTCAAATCAAGTTATTCAGATGATAAACTGACAAGACTGGCATCACTCTCAGGTCTGTTCCTTCATTATGAACTTACAGTAGGCAGCTGGTAAGCTTAGCTTAGCATGAAGGCTAGAAATAGCAGTTTCCACTGCCAGTCTTTGTGCTAAGCTAAGCTAACTGGCTATAGCTACATATTTGACAAAGAGATATGTCAAACTATTGCTCAAATGTCATACATTATATATTCCTTTTAGCCATGTTTCCCAACCACATTTGCTTGAGACTCAAATCATACCAGCAGCTCTGTGTTTCTTGGTGGTTGAACCAAAAGAACGTATATATTGTATTTTTCTGCCTTTAGTATATTTTTCTTTTATTTCCACCTTTTTAATGAGATTTATCTCGTGCCACCTTATTACCAAACTCATCCGTATTCTAATTGCTACCTAGAGTGATTTTAATGTAGCTGTATGGGAAGAAATAAAAAGAAACACTTGTTAAAGAAAAAAATATTTCAATATTTATTTGCGGTATAAACATGTCTCGTGTTGTTTCCATATACTGTACAATACATAGGGTCAATCGTGTTTCCTTCAGTAGACAGAAAGGTGAAACTGCCCTGGTTAACATGCCCCTTGTTTTTATACACAGACAGATTGCATCTTTTTTTAAAAACTGTTTACAGCACAATACAAAACAGCTATTCAACGTGTGTTTGAAGCTGTAACACGATGCAAGATGCATTGTCAGAAAAAATCCCTGAAAAATTCCTCACTGAGGTAACATTTTTAAAATCATTCACTTTTTCTTTCACTTTGTATTCAACGCTGCCACGTCTACTCTGCTCTCGCTCACTCACGTCTTTCTCTCCCGAGCACATTCTCACCAAGGTGTAGCTACAAGTTTAAGGACACAGAAACGGCCGTTCCCATGATCTGGCAAATTTACAAACAGAGAAAAGACTTGATTTCTCTTTCGTTTTTTTACAAAGACACAATAAACAAGAAAGCAGCTTGAAATCAACCATATTCTTTTTAAATAGAAAAGCTCCATACTGAAATATATTTCAATCCTAGGGTGCGAGTGATCAAGTTCATCAATGTTTTTCTTATTGTAAGTGGGATATGACTACAGACTAGGGAAGTCCATTCAAGCATGGTAGTATTATCTTCATATCTGATGCTATAATAGGAGAGGAACTTTTGCATATAAATTCATAACATATATATACGTAGATATATATTCATATTGAAAGGCCACAGGAATAGCATAGAGCACATTATATCAAAACAAGACGGAAAAAGACCTTGTAATTATTAAAGCCGGGTGGTGTAATTGTCTATTGTGAAACATAACTGGCATGCTGAACCACAGCTCTGGCTGTGCCAAACAGTGTGTGTATGTGTGTGTGTGTGTGTGTGTGAGTGTGTGTGTGTGTGTGTGTGTGTATGCATGTGTGTTAGTGAGGGCCTCTTTCAGGTTGGTAATGGGCACACCAGCCCCACATTTTGGACACCCCAGGTGAAATGTTACCTTCGTCCACAAGCCATAGAGCTGGATCTTGTATAATTATATAGAATAGATATAGTACAAAAGAAGAAGAGTTTAAAAATTTTGAGGTCTTGGAACTACAAAATACTGCAAAAAGGTGTTTTGATATATTGCAGAGTAACAAAGAGGACCTCGTGTGACCCGTTACGGTAAAAAAGACAGCTCACTGTCTATTATTACCGTCTTCTGATTCAAAGAACAGATAGACAAACATTTCCTTTTTTCTTTTTTTTTTTTTCTTTTTTGAAACAATTTTCTAAAGTAGATACAAAGAGTATAGAACAGTCAGCATTAGAAACAAGTTAGAAAGATTATATAAGGCCAGCTAAAACCAACCCTGTTCAGATTCAACTGCTGTCCCCTCTGAAAACCCAGTTCTTTGTTTCTGTATAGACCCTGTCCACATCAACGCTTTTAAAACCAAGTCTCTGTAGTTGGCTATGGCTATGAATAATGGGTCTCATGCACATATACATACAGACTTGTTCATGTGCGAGTGATTCAAGAAAATTGCCACATCCCCCCTCCTCAGGCATCGCTGATATTCTTCCTCAGACTTGAAGACCTGCAGTTTGTTTGAAATATCACTAATAAAAGCAAAAGAAGCTGTGATGCAGGTTGATTTTTTATCTCATTGAAGATTAGTGAATGTGGACAAGATTTTTCTGATTCGTCATACTCACCAATTTTCTATTATTTTGACTTTTTCTCAATTCATAAGTGGTGCTGATCTGTCTAACAAGTTCTGAGCAGATATCATCAGGATTTTAGGGGAAAAGCACTTAGTTGACTAAAGTGCATTATGGAATTGGAAGTTAAAATGTGTTTGTAGCACCAACTAAAATAAAATTAACATTCTGTTCACCACGTAAGTGAGATGGACATCATGGCTGCCAATTTACTCAAAATGTTTAATAGTGGGAGCGTTTTTTTTTAAAAAGAAAAAATCACATTCCCACAGCTGCTTCAGTGTCATTATGCTGGCCAGATCAGCCTGGTGTCTTCAGTTTATGTACAAATGAATGACCTTATTGCATAAACTGCAAATGCGTAACTGAAATTTTGGTGCAGGTGATAAGCTGTTCCTTCCTTAACTTCTGTGAAGTGCAGATGCAAGCTAGCATCATCGTATAAAGAGTGAGAGGGTCCCAATACAGTGGAGGTCGGGGTTAATGGACGAGTCAAACAAAGGACTTTTTTACTTAATTTGACAATCTTTTCCTAAACTTAATATAGTAGTTTTGTGGCCTACACCTCTTCTTACCACGGTAACCTTTAAGTTAACCATGTTTATTTTTGTTACTTTGACAATAAAGTTCACCTGACTACAGATCTGCTCTCCACAGAATTAATGGTAAACACCAGCTTATCACATACATGCAAAATTAAATTTAGGCTAAGTCTAAGAACTAATCCCAATTTGAAAGAGTGAAGTTGTTATGTCTGTATGCAGATTGAAACGATGGGATGAATCACTTTTGAGCCGAAGCTCCTCTTCCTCATTTGTACGTTCAGTTTTGAAATCTGTTAAGTTTTCATCTAGTGATGTGTTCTGCTTTTTACACTTTTTGTCAATTTTTCTGAATGTAATCTGTCACCAAATCGGGCAAAAAAAATTAGCTTTAAAGGGCAAATATTGGAAGCAAATTCTGCTAATGATCATAGTTCATGAATCACGTATGTCTTCATGAACAGGTGGCAAGTCATGACACATTTCTTTGTGGTCATCTTGGGCTGAATAACGAGAAAATGTTCTTGCATGACACCCAGTTTACCCACAGACACTGCTAACAGTCCAATCGCTGCTGTGTTACTGAACAGAGGAAACCCTACGTCAAACCAGCAGCTGTAGCAGAAGTCTTTCTTGTTAAGGTGCTTCAGATGTGAACAGGGTCTTAGAAACCTCCTTAACCACATGCTGTGTGCCGCTGTGTTCAGCAGCAACAGCAGTTAAAAAAACGGACCCCATCGTTCGTCTACCCACATTGTAAAGCAACATCCATCCCGTGGCTATGTCTACTGTTAGAGAGCATACAGTACCACAGCATGCTCAGGTATACAAAATATTCTGTTTACTATTAGCTCTATAATATATATATATATATATATATATATATATATATATATTCATATCAATTTGTGTTTTAATATATCTTTCATATAATATACCCAAGGCTTAAGGGTGAATCAACTCAGACAAACTTCTCTTTGACCAAATGGGTGATCCCCTCTAAGAAAGACGTGAAGCTCTTGAAGTAGCTAAGTGCAGTCTGTAGCTGAGGCCAGTCCCTGTCCACAAGAGCATAACCCCGACTAAAACACCAGATTACAATCACAGCCCCTTATCCCAAAGTCCATTTTTGGCAAATCTGTACCTGGGTCCTTAAAGAGACCAAAGATAGGAGGACACATGAAAAACTTACTCTTAGGTGAAAAAAAAGTAACATAACGAAAGAGTGTTGAGGCATGTTTGCTAAGATAAGCTGCCCAAAAAAGTTGCTCAGAAATGTTAACACTACCTTAGCATCCCCTCAACACCAACTCTGACCTTTCATTCAGGTCTGTGCCATCGATGGTGCAATGAAATAAACCACATCAGAGTTTAGTTTCAGGCTGAAATGAAACCAAAAAAAACTATGATAATCAAAACGGCTGGTGGAAACAACTGGCACTTCTTGTTAGGCAACTGGATGAACAGTCATATGGGGAAGGAAGTGAGAACTGGGAACTTGCTCATTAAAGCGGTTGGCCAAACGTCAGATGGTACCCAACCGCGATTCAACTGATAACTCCTAACCCCCATGCAGTAGTCCCAACCCCTTAACCCCCTGAACCTCGTCCTTGATCGGGGCCCAGTTCCCACTCCCTCCCCACTCCACCATGCAGCTGTTAGGACTCGTCGCAGCCTGGGACTGGCCTCTCCTCTCCTCTCCTCTCCTCTGAATGTCTCTTTATCTGCCTGCTTCCAAGCACTGGCTTTAAGTGCCAACAAGTCAATGGCTACACCACTGTGCAAACTGCATTAGGTCATTACAAACCTAAAAGAGAAACGAAACTTTTAAAAAAAGAAGACAACTAGTAGGCTAATATGACAACACCGTTCCTCTTTGTTGGCCTCGCCACACCCATCCCCCTTCTTTAGTTTTACATTCTCTTAAGCCATTATTGGATTGGATAGATGATATTTCTATGCGTATATATTTATATAAGGTATAGATTTGTGCGTAAATGTACACAAAAATATACAAAAATGCATATAGACATACTGAATTTGTTAAGGACCGCCCATACATTTTCTGCTATGTACGTTAACATACATACAGTACAAACATACATACTTAGTTTATGTGTGTGTGTGTGTGTGTGTGTGCAATTGTGTGGTAATTCCTTGGTTTATAAAACTCATTCAGTAGAGTGAGATTTCCTACGATTAAATCCCAGATTCTCCACTTGGCACCAGTCAGCTCAGCTCGAGGGCTGAGACAGAAAGACGGAGAGGATAATGTTGTCTCATAAATCGAGCGCTGTAGATTTAAACCATGTTCTTATCTTTGTATGAAGCTGTCTGTCCTGCTGCCACCTTCGCTCAGTTTCTCAGTCAGTTAAGTCTCCTTGGTTCTTCGTCACAAGACAAGTTGATCTGGACTCTTCCTCCCTCGATTTCAATCAACTCTGAGGAGGACGCCATTGAAAATCCATCTGTCAGTTTCCCCTTTGGGGTTAAAAAAAACTCTCTCCCTTTTCCCCCTTTTTTAACGTGGCATCTGTGACCTCTCCTGTCCCTCCAACGCTGCTCCGTGGCCAGGCTCTCAGACGACGAGCCACCAGGAGGCTAAAACATTCATTTAAACTGGCTGCTTCACCTCCAGTGCAGCCGCTTCTTACCGTGGTAACGACACCACCTTGAACCCCCGGAAAAGGGACAGTCTCCCGTCTAATTTTCATGTGGACTCGAGCGTGTCCAGCTGAAACACGTTGTGATTGGTCGGGGTGGTGAAGAAGAGCTGGTCGTGCGGCGGGGAGGTCGAGCGGTTGTCGCAGGGGCTGTTAAGGCCCAGCGTCCGCTCAAAGTCTAGGAGCTGGCCCATGAAGTTGAAGTTCGGGGAAATGTTGGACTTTTTCCTCTTGACAAAGTCGTACGCGTCGTTGAGCGACAGGTTGAGCTTCTGCATCAGGTAGGCCACCGTGACGGTCACCGAGCGGCTGATCCCGGCCAGACAGTGAACCAGGATGCCGCACTTTTTGGAGCGCGCCTCGTCTGAGGAGGAAGACAAGGAGGGATGGAGGAGGATGTGAGTGAGGAGAAAACGAGTGAAGGGGAAGAGAAGAAGAGTGGGAAAGATGAAGATTATATTCATGCAATGTTTCATTCATAAAGATTTAAAATAGCTTTTAGAGTCTTTACAATTTTACTGGCAATGTGAAGAGTTTTAATCCACATTTACATCAATACAAATATGTAAAATTTTACTTTCTGTTTTCAGTAGTAGCATCAATGACCACAAACTACATTTAGTTAAACAGTCTTGTGTTAGTATTGATATTAAATGATCCATGTTTCTTTGGTTAAATGTGATTTTATTTAGTTGATATTGTAGCTGTCTTATTTACAGCGAAAATTGTAAATATTTGTTGATTTTAATGTATATTTTTTAATGGACCCCAAGAGATAAAAGGGATCCTGATAGAAAAAATGAATAGTATTTATGGAATATCATTATTAATCCCAATATGAATCTCTTTAAAAGGATAGTAAAAGTAAGTTTCAAGACTCTAAAATCTTATTCTCTCAATAGGCTCGTTACTATGAGAGTTTGGATCCAGCATGAACACAGTTTTCTGCCAAAGTTGGGACAGTTTCGGTTTCACACCACATATTTCTGCATTTCTTTTTTTCTCTGAGGTCTGAAATTGGCAGAGCCCAGTTGCAGAAACGTGATGCCAGATTACTCTTTGATCACATTGGAGTGTTTTTGAGTGTGAATTAATATCTAAAAATGTCTCTAATGTTAAATCTGATTGTGGCTTAAAATCAAGTTTTCAGAGGTTTTAGTTTTAATGGGCTGCGTTTTTCATTAGATAACAAAACTCTCAACCTCAACTCAACTCAAACAACTGTGTTTTTCTGTTAGTATTTCATTACAACAGAATGTGAATTATACATTGAGACATTAATGGAACGACAACCACAAAATGACTTACATTAATAAGACGTCAAAATACCAGAGCCGAGTATTAGACATGTCTTTCTTTTAATCTGGAATGACCTTTCTCAATGACAACACAAAGTCATGTTTCATTCTGCTTTCTAGCTCTCAATCCGTAGAAAAACCTGAATAAAAAAACATCTTACATTATTAACTACATCCATGCACGTTCTCTCAGTTTCGAGCCCTTGCACTTGCATCACCACAGGCCATTAGAGCGAGAGTTAAGTGCTTCTTTTCTTTCTTCTCTCTCTCTCCCTCTCTCTCTCTCATCCTCTTCTTTATTTCTCTCTGCCTCTCCTCACTCTCGCTGCCTGCATCTCTTGTTGTAGGATTGGGGTCATTTAGCTCAGGCTGCCAAGCGGATGCCAAATTAAATTTATATGTGATGTGTGCTCACTTTCCACAATAAAAGGGGCCAAATGAAATCCTCATCCAGAGACCTGAACCCAACGACGCAAGACTCAGGAGTCAAAACAGTAACCGTCGGTTAATCTCTGCTGAACTGATCTTCAGACTGTGCAGCGGTGGAGCATCGAATCACTCATTATACGTGCTTTATACAAGTACAAGAATCGGCCATTTCTCAGGCTGTTTAAAGCCAGAAAAAGCCTGATTCCTCCCTCTTCAAATTCTTGAAAAACATCCTCAGAATTGCACTCATTCAATAATTTCAGATATTTATGGAATTCAGGGTCGACATCAGAACAGCACAAGGTCACATCTGGGTCTCCTCTTCAGCCCGAGCTTCTCTCCTTTACTCATAATTGGCCTGCTGTTACCAAAAGGTTGGACATAATCTCTTCACATTACAGCTCGTCAGACAGCACCACTTAACATCAGCGTGACCCAAATCTGCCACGACCTCTGCGCTCTGGCATATGTCACACTTCCTCCCACCTAAGCAGAGACATTAGTCCAGCGTAAGACAAGACAGATGTAAGGGGGGTCTGGACGATCTATGACAAAAACAAAGGCTCTGGCATTCCCATTGACTCATCAGAGAGGGAATCCACTCATTTTCTGGGAATGCAGTCAAAAGGAATGACGGGAATTACTGGAAAGTTGGATATTGGGATGAGATGAGGACTGAAATTCTTGAGGCTTCAGAATGACCCCATTCTCAAAAAATCTACTACATGGCCATGTTTTATTCAAAAGTTTGCTTTGTGCTATGTGAATGCATATTATTCCGAAATGGCAAAAGCATTCAAAGACATCCCCTTGAAACCCCTCGAAACTTCTCACTGACTTTCTCACTGCTTTCTATAATATATTAGATTATAAAACAATTATGAGTCACAAAATCCATTAAAATAAAGCTAACACAACCACTCAATCAACTGTTCAGTTAATCAACAACAGTTTTGATGATGAATTTACCATTTTGGGAACTAATGCAGCAAAAGATTCAAATATTTGGGGAAAAATTTGATGGTCCAAGCTCCTATAATCCATCCCTCATATAAAAGTAATAGTCTTGCATTCTGGGAATTATAATCAGAATGTTTCACTCTTTTCTGACCTTTTGCGGAATAAACAAGTGTTTCTATGGGGTTGCAGGATAAATTTCATGGGTCTCAGAATGATTAACCACAAAACTTTTAGGCTACTCAAAGTCTTTTTTAGACTGGAACAAACCATTAACTGAATCACTGAAAAATTCATCCAGCTCAATCAAATAAAAGTAGTTATTTTATTGTAGCTATAAACATAAGCAGAGCTCAGTTGATTAGTTGGTGACGCATTTCATAACTGGACAGAAAAGGGCAATATCAACTCTTTTGATAATTATTTTATCACTCCTTAAGCAAAAACACCAAACTTTTGCTTGTTTTAGCTGCTCTAAATATTTACCATTTTATAGGGAATAACAGTGAACAACAGAATAACAGTGATGCCTTTGGGTTTTGGATTGTTGTTTGGACAGAACGAGACAGTCTAAAGAATCGTAACTCTGCTGTTACGGTGATGAAAATGATGACGAACAGAATGTAACATGGACAAAGACAAAGTGAGTTCTCTCCACCTTAACTTACCAATGAATGAAATGGCCTCGGGGAAAAACTGAGAGAGGTTCTGGCTCCAGTGATCAGAGATGGGGATCTGTTTGTACTTGAAGTCCCCTTCGTGTTCAAACATGTTGGGCAGGTTGGGCGTCACGTTGAGGATGTACTTGATATTGTACTTGCTGAGCACATCCAGGTTGGTGGAGTCTTTGGCACAGCCCAGGTAAAGGTACGGCAGGATCTGGACGGGAAACGCTGGCTGGTTGTTGGGGAGCGGGCTGCCCTCTGACTCTGTGGCGCTGCCTGGCTCACGGTCCGATTCTCCATCTGAGCAGTCGGAGCTGATGCGGAGTCCTCCCAGACCGAGGACGGAGGCTGGTGGGGAGCTGCTGGGACAGGAGCAGTCCAGATTGGTCTCGCAGTGCTCGGGGTACTCCGACTGGAACTTGTTGAAGCCCCCTGGGAGATGAGGAAGAGACCAGAAAGGGGGTCGATATTAAGCTAAAGCCAAGAGAGTCATTAAACTGAGTGGTATAAAGACTGTTCCCTGAACGTGAACAGAGGCAGAGTTCTGTCTGTGAGGCAAAATGTGTAGTTCAACATTAACAAAATGGCAGCTGAATGTCAAATCTGCAGGACGCAAGAGAGGGATCATGAACCTGGACAACAAGAAACTTCCCTATGTGTTTTTTTGAACAGGAGTGAATGAATCAGACAGAAAAGTAGACGGAAAAATAACTGTAAAGTACATAAAAACATTCTGGTGGTATGTAATAAGATGAGCAATAAAACAATAAATTAAACACAATAAATTAATTTTCTAATCACATTTTAGACTATGCAGTAGCCAGCTGGGAGAGTAAGTGGAGGGGATTCAAATTAAATCACTCTGCATACCTTCATCTTTATTTACACAGAAACTGATGCACAAAAAACTGCTGACTTTGCCATTTCTATCATAATACTGACTTATATATAAATATAAAAAAAACAACAACAACAACAACAAAAATAGAGATGTTTGTGAATATAAAGTCAGCGCTGTCCCACCATCTTTTTTAATGTACCAGAAAGCAGGAGGATAGCGTGATGTTTACGTCATGATGAAGGAGCAAACATGCCGGACAGATGTGCTCCATTGAGAAAAGCTGAGCCCTGGGGAGAATCAGCAGCAGAGCAGAGCAGAGCAGAGCAGGACAGTCAGCTCCGCCGCTACAACACTCACTACTCAGCTCAGTGGACTTTTTGTGAATGGCAGCTCGGCTTGTGAATCCGGTGAAACATCTCTATGATCACCTATGAATCAAACGCATCCATTTCTCCTAATGCCGACATATTTTTACGCACGCGTATCCAGCCGCTTTACAGAGATGATGTCCTATATTTTTCGTGGGGAGGGAGGGGGGGATTATTCAGAGTGTCGTCGTCTCCTCGTTTCCCTGGTTCATTCATGAAAAAAAAGAAAAAACGCTCGTCTTTTCCTGAAGGAGCACAACATGGCGGGGCCATTTCTGCAGCGTTTAATTGAAAACATATTTAAGTCAGCTCTAAATATGGAGACAATATGGGTTTAAAGTTTCTTTTTTTATTGATTTACTACTATAACAAATTCTGCGAATCTGTCCCAATAAGATTTATATTTAAGACAATGATTAATGTCGGCAATAAGTAAGGAAGTGTCTGTCAAAGTTCATTATCACTTCACACTGAGTGCAACTGATGTGTTACATTGTGTCCGTTATAACTGTGTTAATGTCAATATGTTTTATCATAACAGACAAAAGTGATTCTGTGTCGTTATGAGACAGAAATGATAAATAACAAACTTTGGTCTGAAGACAGGTGATAAAAGCAGGGTTTATTCTAAGTGTCGCCACACTGTGAGACAAACAATTTAACCATCTGTACTCACGTTTTATACTAAGAGGCCAAGAATGAACGAAAATATCTCGTCAAAGCGCCTAAATGTCAAGCGATTTGTTCCCGACAAACCACAGACCGAGTAACAGGACACCGGGAGACCAAATCCACCGAATGTATCCATTAATTAAATTATCTCGGGTCAGATAAATCATTGTGATTTATTGCTATAACGTTAATTCTTCACTGTTTGGTGATGACACCTTCAGAACAGCCGCATATCCTGTAATCGCAGGTAGTCTAATTAAATCAGAGCGAAATTTAAATATTTGTCTGAAAGGACGGAGCCGAGACTACAACACAGATCTAGACCTTCATATTTTAAAAGGCAGCAGTGCCTGTTCTTACCCTCCAGATAGAAAGCCTTGCACCCGTCGTCCCGCAGTTTCTGCAGGAGAAGCCCAAGCACGGAGCTCCCCAGCCCGGACTCCTGCCGCTCCGGGGTCGCCTCGTCGTAAAGAACCACCACGTCCGTCTTGCACCGCTTGACAAATTTCTCCTTGTCCTCGTTGTTGGGGATGATGGAGCGGATGGGGAGGTTGCCCTTCTTCAGCCTCCGGAGCATGAGGCCCGGGATGGCCAGGTTGATGGCCGATTCGATGTGCGAGGACTCGTACAGCTCATGGGGTCTGCAGTCCAGCAGCAGCAGAGAGCTGGCCCCGGACTCCAGCTCCTCCTGCAGCCACTCCACGCTCTTACTCGACATCATCATCATAGTCACGATCACAGAGCCTCTCCACAGATGATTAATTTTCATCAGGGAAACGTTAATCCGCCTGTCCCCTGGTATGACATGAAAAACAACACAACAGAACAGAGGCAAAGAAGAAAAATCACGGCGCTAAACTTCCCTTCCCGCGGCCACCGCCACCACCACCACCGCCGCCGCCACTGCTGCTGCTGCTCCGGCTCCTGCGGGCGCGCACACACACGCACCCAAAACACACTTCCACACACGCACCCACATCCAACACGCAAGTATCGATGCCCCTCTGGTTGGAGTAGGAAACTTGAACATGCAGAGGTTTCTTTCCCTCCTTCCTTCAGTCCGATAGAAGTGGAGGTTTCACTCCAGTCCATCGACGTCCATTTGGCGATGCCCGCTCCAACTTTGACGCGTCCGCAGACCAACAAAATGGCCCAAAGATGCCCCGTTAGTGTCTCAGGATGTGAGTTTGGGATGAGTTGCCGTTGCTAAAGCCCATGACTATTGTCAGTGTTTAACATGCTGGCCCACGGAGCGCCTCTGGTTTGTCATTTCCACTGGATGCGTTAAAAGGGCTCTGCGGGCTTGTCATTGAGAAGAGGGAGGAGCGGAGAGATTTAAAGGCGCAGAGCCGCTGAGGGCTCGCAGGAATGCTTTTTCACGACATTCATAACCATTCATTGATAGTCTGTACAGTAAAGTCTAACTTTGAATGACACATTTGACTTTTAAGCCTTAATCCTAACGACACGTTCCGGTTCCTTTCATTGTGTTTCCAGTAATATATTTTGTCTTCATGAATTAAGTTGTAAATATGTCTCTAGTAATTTTTCCTTTTGAACATTGAAGTTAATTCTTGAAGTTTTTGCTTCATACTTCCTTTAAGGAACAAAAATGTGAAAGATTAATTGATAATTTCAGTCAACCAATGCCTGCAAAAAGTTATGGGCATTTCAAAATGAAAATGAAAAACTTTCCATGCAGGTTGGCATACTGCTGATGAAAACTGTGATGTGAACTGTGATATGCGAATAGTTCAGCAGACTAAATAGTCCACATGATTAGACTAGCATATCATTAGTGTCATTTATCGTTAAAACAGTTATTCCTGTGGATGATCTTTATTGCCTTTTTAAAATATATATATATATTTCATCTATGTTTCTGATAAAGTTTTGACCACCATTTTGGCATTTTGGTCATAAACACTACACTACCCATAAGCCTTTGTCACTGTTGCCATGGAGAGGAAGCCAGTAAGAGGAGCCAACATCAGAGCAGCTGCTAATTTTAAACGGTTCAACTTTTTCGAAAAGCACCATGGGAGTTGTAGTTACTTTTGAACTTGAGGTTTTCTGAACACTGACCTCAACTTGTTACCGATATTTTTCACCACAGTTTTTAATCAGGTCGAGCAAAGCTGTACAGCTGTGACTCATTTAATTTCGTCTGAAAAAATAAATGGGACTTTCACTTCTGGATCCACAGCATCAAGGACATGATTGATACTTATTATTTTCTATCTTTACTAAATATATTTCACTGATTCACTCGAACCATAAGAGCGTTGCAGTAACTTAAAAATATATATATATTGTTCCCTCTATATGTGATTACAGTGAACATCTCTGGAAATGAAGCCTAAATCAACAAATTAAGTTATGGCTGTGCTTAATGTCTGGTAGCTGAAAGGTGACAGAAAGTTTCCATAAAAAGCAGTTTACTGTAGTTATCCATGTTGACTACAAAAGTAGACATAGATAACTTTGCTCACACGAGATGAACGTATTTATTAAACGTTCTGATGCTGACATATCAGCAAAGTTAATGAAGAGCAAAATATGTACCATGCTGAAGGGAGCCTGTTTCTTTTTCATGTAGTATTTAACTTTCTGATGGCGCTTTTCTGTTGATATGAACATTGAATGATTGAATGATTGAATGATTACTCCACCACAGCTGGAACCTGTAAACAATTACTGTCTTTCCCTTTGATTGTTTAATAAGATCACAAGATCATCCAGGTCATCAGGAGTCAATAAGGCCAACCTGCTGTCTTAGGCTCAGTATAGCTGAAACAACTAATTTTGTTTCATCACCTCAATTTCTTTGATTTTTTTTTTTATTATTAAAAACAAAACAAAAATGATTCTAATAACTCAAAACCAAGCTAGAATGAGATATTGGTTATGATTTACCATCACCAAAAACTAAAGATATTCCTTTTAAAGTGATATGAAACAGGGGAAAACAGCAAATCATCACATTTCAGAAGGTGCAAGCAGTTAAGCATTTTGTCATTATACATGAATTTAAACTGTTAGTAGGTTATCAAAATTGCTGTCAACTAATAATTATTCCTGTCAAATAATTATTCCATTGACTTATTCAGCACTAGCTGACACTTTAACAGACAAGTGACAGTTTTCTCTGTGTGGTCTTACCCATGAATTGCTGATAAATGCAAACACTGTTCCCTTTAGTTGACGTTATTGTTTCTCATACTTTTCACTATTTGTATTGTAATTAATTTTTCATTCTTGTTCATTCTCTGTACTGTCATTTAACTCATTTTAATACATGCTGAAGTGTTTTATTTCCACACAATGCACTTTGTGACCCTGTTTTTTAGTTTGTTAGTTTTTAATGCCAGTGTTATTATGTAAGATTTTTTTTTCCTTTTTTTAGCAGCTCAATGGTGCTGGTGTACCTGCTACACGACACAAACCGTCACTGGGTCATCACTACGTTTCACCATGAATGACCTAATAAGGCATCAGCAGGTTGTGACAGAAGCAGAGAGGGGAAAAGAGGAGCGTTTGATTTCCTCACAGCTGCAGAGAGGAGGAGTGGGGGATGCACCAGCTGCAGACAATGGCTCTTTATCCCCGCCAGTGACTTACACACAAACTCACTAACAAAACACAGACGCATGCATGCATGCATACACACACACAAACTTCAGAGCTCTTGTGTGTCTACTCCCTTCACGGACAACAACAGGCTCTCTTAGAGAGTGTGTAGCCACTGTGTGTATGTGTGTGTGTTTGTATAAAAAAAACTGCTCTCCAGTAGTAAACAAAACATCGTCATACATACACTCATCAGTAGTGTTAGCAGTAGCATCATGCTAGCTCACCGTGTATTTTCCATTATTTCATGCTGTTCCCTCACTGGTTGATTTCTGAATGTGAATTAGCACCCATATGTCTCAGTTTTATGAAAAGGTGCTGCTTTTGATTGACAGCCACAACTTTCACCACATTTCTCTCGTGACTGTCACCTTTTGTCTGTGACAGCTCAAAACCATTAGGCAAGAAAAGGTCCTTGCTGAGTAACACCAATTTATTGCATCAAAATCTATTCACAAGTCTTTGGGAGTATAAATGCAAAAATGGTGAAAAGCAGAGGCTTTTGTGGCTCCGGAAGGAGCTGAGTGAAGTCTGATAAACTTGTATAAAATTGTCACTTGACATGCCTGTAGATTTTACTTTGTATTGGGACGATGCCATACAAATAAGAGTGGCCTTTGGAAAAGTTTTTTCACAAATATAGAGTACTTAGTGCATTCAAAAGCAATAATGTAGAGAGTAATAAACTCGTATTTGTTCAGGTGTCCCGTAAAAAGTCCTACAGACATCTTTTTTAAAAATGCCCTTTCTTTGTTGCAGTACCGCAAGTGGCCATAAGAACAAGAACAATCAGTAGCAATGGTGAGTGGCACTATATCCAGCTGTGATGACATACTGAGACTGAATTAGTAGGCAACAGGTCTGGAAAGGCTGAGGGTTTAACACTCCAAATCTTAAGTTGTGTGCTTCATCACACATAGTTTAATCAGATTTGTTTGATAGTGTAGAAAAAGAAAAAAAAACAATTAAAACCAAAACCAAACAACCCCACAACTGTCATCAGGTCCTGTTGTGGCCCCGATGTCACTTTTTTTGTCAATGTCAGTGTAAAGCTTGTCAATGTCAAACCAATAAAAAGAACAAATCTCTTGTAAAAACAACTGTTTAGAGTTGTAACTGTGCAAAAAAGGGAGTTTATGTGTGGTTATTGACTTAAATTTGTTTTTCAGTATCTTTAACTATTCATGAATGTTGGATGTTCTTTACTAAGAAGGATAAATTACATAACAATAAAGAAGAAGAAGAAAAACAAGCTTATATAAAGATTAGCTAATTTTCACTACTTTGTGAAGAAATAAACACATGAACTCATCACCAGCTTCACCCGCCATTGTCAGTCCACGTGTTCATACATGCACCAACAGCCTTTCATCTCTAAAAAGCACAGGAGCTTTCAGATTGTCTGTACACACATACACACATTTTCCTGTTCCACAATGTCTAATGTCTGTGTCAACACTCAAGGATCTCAAAAAATTACCCTCTTCCATTCACTGCTGCACTTAAGAATTTTAGGCTTTATTATTCTCTTATAAAAAAAAGGATTATGAAGAGCAGCCACACAAAGAAATATGATTGTACAGTGTAACTTGTTCAATCTGAAGAAGCCAAATATGCAATAAGAATTTATTTGCTGTTGACACAGAAGGTCATCCTTCATCGCCGGAGAAGAGCCTCATTCTGCCAGATGGAAGAGCCCTTAAATCCATCTTAAATCTATACTCCAGAATGGTGATGTCATTTTCTGAGATATAATGTGGAGATGAACAAACTCTTCCTTAGTCCCATTTGTAAACCCCAAACTGGAACTGACAACCCCCCCTTCCTCCCCCCCAGTCTGAATGAAGTGTTGTTTCTCTGAATGAAAAGCCGCATACCAAAAATATTACACAAATTCATGCAGAACCGAAAAAAAAACAAGGACAAAGGATCTTACTATGCGAATAACTTTTCTGGGAGGTGACATGATGCATTTGGATGGGATTTAGAGAATTAAAGCAAATGAAGAAGATGAGGAATGGCTGCACAATTCTTCATTCTCCTGAACTGCAGTCCAAGTAAAAAAATCCCTTCAGAAAACTTCTCACATCACTCTCTTGGAGTATTTTGTTCTAATATCTAATTGGCTTGGACATACAAGAAAGGTGTGAAATCAGGTGACTTTTGTCGTCATGGTAACAATTGTCAGGTGACTTTCGTTTTCATAATCTGGTGACAATCATTGTTATAGTAACAATAAAAAGCATTTGGTAAAGTTGTGAAACAACTGAGGTTGTGTTATGTTTCGCCAGCAAAACCACTTGGTCAGGTTGAGGACAGAAATTATAGTTTGGTTTATAATAAGCACATTGGTTAGCTACGGTGGTCAAGTTACGTACAAAAATTAGTCATACCAGAGCGTGTAGTTTTGTATAAATGGGCTTTTGACATTGGCATTTTGTCATTACCCAAAATCCAATAAATTAATAAATAAAAGGCTTTGTTATTCATATGACTGCTTGAATACCTGTGGATAGCACTCATTATTAAATTATTTCAACTTTAACTGGTCAAATTGATCAGAAAACAATGGCAGAGTTGTGTGTTGACAGAACATAAGGAACACAAGACCCTGCAAAGAAAAGACCTGTTCTGTGGAAGCTAGTTAGCTTAGCTTGCTAGCTTTCACTTTCCAGGTGGAACACAGGTAGTGTGACTGTTCCTTCGAATGACAACAGACAGTTAAAATTACTATGTGGGCTTGTCCAAAGGTGAAAAAGTTTAAACAGTGCTTGCAGGCGGAACATGAATGTGACGTGCTCAGTTCAGTGGCACACAATGGAGTTTGATAGCACGTCTCCTAGCAACGTCCTCAGATACCAGGGGAACCCCCAACCAAAGGCTTCAGGCTTAAAGAGCCGTTTCAGTTAATAAGACTGAAAATGATTTTATTCTCTTTTCAAACGATGCAGATAGCTGTGGTATTGTAAAGCATATTTCCACACACAAAGAGCCAGAAAACCTGAACTTTAGTTCCACTTTCATGAATAGGCCTATCAATGAAAGAAAGTCCACTTCTGACAGTGAATGGGAGAATAATCTGATCTCTGTGGACTCGTCTGGGCTTCCTTACCCATTAACAACATTAAACTGATCATTTCTGAAGCAGAAAATCTGCCCATATCCCTGGAAAATTACCCTGGGTTGTATCCAGTGTTCTGAAAAAGTCTCCCATTCATTGTCAGTAAAATAGCTCCAAAATCCTTGTTTTTCACAGATTAAAATGTTCTTATTTAAAGCTCCTGCAGATTTAAATTGAATGTTTATAAGACTGAAATGTGCCTGTTTATCAGGCGAGATCCGTAGTATATTTAGTCTGATTAATTATATTATGTATAATGTAGGTTACTAAATAGTAGGATTATTTTTATCCGAATGTGCTGCACATAATATGAAGAATTGAAACTACCACCTTTTTTCTCTTAAAGAAAACTAGGAAAATACCAACCTCATGTCGCGCTCTGCTTTATGTTTTTGTCTGAGGTCTCTTTAAGGCAGACTGTGGCTTAAACCCACTCACCTCAGTGATGAAGTGAGGTGGCCTCCCCTCTCCCACGCTAACGCTGGCATTTCCTCTGGTGTTTCCTTTGCCCCCAAACACGCAGGTCGCCAACACATAAAAAACAGGTCTGGAAAATGTATTGAGGCAATCTGTCTGCCTCTGTTCAGCGGCTCTGTGATTTGTATCTTTTCATTAATCGCTAACATATGCAGGTACAGAGATCGGTATGCATGTGTTTCCCAGAAATGATACCACAGTGACTGAGCAGTTACTCACTTTTAACTCTATTTTTTTAAGCTGTTCATACTACTTTTAATAGAAAGTTACAAGCTTGACAAAAACATTATTTGGTTCTAGGCTGTTGTGTTGCATTACAGTTTAGTATCAACACTGGACTGGATATAATTTCATTAGATTACACAGTTCAGTTTTGCTCCACTGCATCGGACAATTGTCGCTTTGTCTTATTTAGTGTAAATCTACTTATGAAAAAAGTTTGTTTTAAAGAGTTTCAGAATTATTTTAATGTCTTAAAAGTGCATTTCCAGCATTGACTGCATCCATTAACAGTTGAACTTTTCAAAAAGAGGAATCATAGATACAAGGTGAAAAAGTACATATGTGAAAGGAATGAACTCAGACAAGAATTCAATCAACTGCAATAAGAGTTTTCAAGAGCTTTGCACATGTAAAAAGAGCTTTTAGCCAGTTTGATACTAAATAATGACAATGAAAAAACTGTTTAAGCAAAAAAAAGGCCAATTATTTGCTGATTCTAGTTTCTTAAATGTGTGGCTTTGCTGATATTTTCCTTTTTTAACAATACTGATTGTTGAATTTCTTTGAGTTTTGGACTGTTGGTCAAACCAGAGGAGCAATATGACAACTTAACCCCAGTCTATGAAAACTTGTGTTGTTTTTTTAGGGTTTTCCTACATTTTCTGTACAAATCCGTTGATTGATTAAACAAACACAATAAAAACTTAAACTCAGAATGAAAAAAAAACTGTAGTCCATGAACTTAAACTGTTACAAAGGTTTAAGGGGCTGATTAAAAACCAGCTTGTTTTTAAAGGCGATGACTGTGTGAGGAAATTTGACACAGCACACGGTTCACGTAGCTCCCTGCCTCCAACAACCAGAGAGAGTGCTGGAGTTTGCTAGACTCATGCTTCACTTTAGACAAATGTTCAGTAATAAAACAACTGAAGGATTTCTCAAATGTAACTGCCTGAAACATCTGGAATGAAATTGTTGGGGGGTGGGGGTGGGGGTGGGGGGTGGGGGGGTGTGGAGGAATGCTCAGTGTCCACAGATATGAAAAAAGAGGGCAATGTAAATGCTGATATCTTTAGTGGAAGTGTGTTAGCACTGACTGCTATGAATTTTTCAGGAATCCAAGAGATGGTCCAAGTGTGGCTGAGTGTGTGTTTAAGTGTATATTTTATAGGGTATGTGTGTGTGTGTCTACTGAAGTGTGGTGAGCACGTGCTTACGCTGTGAACTGTGAGCAGTCTCTGAGCCACAGAGAAGTCCCTCAGTTGAATTCATTATTAAAGAACAAGCTATAAAGACAGAGAGAGAGAGAGAGAGAGAGAGAGAGAGAGAGACTGACATAACACACAGCAAAGGAGAGGGAAATAAAGAGGCAGACAATAAGGAAAGGATTTTAAGAAGAGATATGTGAGTGACAGTGATGGAAATCAATTTCTACAATTATGTGTGTGTTTATCAAAATGTGTGTAGACAAAACTAGATAAAAAATGAATGATTTGAAGGGTTTTGGCTCACAATCCTTCACCTCCAGCACTTAAAAAATACATTTATATACATTTAGATACATTTTCAAGCTATGCAGATTTGGCAAATCAGACAATTATTAACAAGCTAACTGACATGTTATTCCTGTCTTTATTGCATTTACAGTCAATGTTTTTGTCAAAGGGAGTAAGTGAGACTTTTTTGGCCCCCAGGCGATGGATCCAAAATACTTTTGGTGTTCCCTTGTCCTTTAATCTAACACCACAGGTCAAAAGTTACATCTCTCCAACACTTTTACTGACTAAACATCAGCATGTTGTGAGGTTGTATTTAAAACCAATGTGCCTAAACACAACCTCACAAAGCCACTAGCATGACTCTTGCTACATCTTGCTGTTTTGATGCGTAAGCCAACCCAAGGTCAGAGATCAACATCACTCAAATAACACCTCTGTGTGAGTGAAGAAGTGACTGAAAAGTCTACCAACTCTTTTTTAAGCCTTTATTAGACAGCAGAGGCAGACAGTAAATGGAGGGAATAATATTAAATAAAGGTCATTGGCTAGAATTGAATTGGCAACCTTGGCCATGCAGCATGCAGGGTGACCATTCAGCCACCAAGACACTCCAAATCTATCAAATCTAATGCAGTAGATAGACATGTGGATGTAAAAATGACCCAGGGCAGCATATAACGAGAGTGGTAATCCCTAATTGCTGCTCAGTATACTCTATGCTGTAGCTAGTAGCTTCTGTTAGCTCTGTTAACCGTGCAGCTAGTGGCCCTATCGACTGGTCGGTTTAACTGAGGCAGGAGCTAGGAGCTCTGGATGAGTGTTGGTGTTTATTCTGCAGCCAGCAGCCCTCCAGTGCACACAGCTGGACAGGGACTCAACACAGCCTCCATGAGACGGAGGCCATTAAAAACAGGGATTATGGTACCAAAGTGAGACGTGGCAGAGGACAGGAAAGGCATGAAGAGAGGGAAATCAGCTGTGATTTCCATATATCCAAGGTTTACTTTTCGCCAAAACAGAGTTGATGATTTTTAGAACAGAAGAAATACAAACTAGGATGGTTATAGTGAGTTTTATTTCCTTTTGTATCTGTTGAGTTTGAAAAAGGTGTGCTTTTAAGCTTGAGACAGGACGGTTTGGCTGGTTAGCAAAGCTAACTTTATTAGATATCTCTGCAACACAATATGTATACCTAATGCACACACATTCAGTTAACAGTGTTATTTTCCAAACTTTTTAAACAAAAATCCTGGTCACATGTGACAGATTTCTTCTTTTAACAGTATAAATCCACCCTAAAAAATGAGTCATGCAGCCTGTCCTCAAAATCACTCTGCTGCTCTCTTCAGTCTGGAGCAGGTCCAGAAAACACAGTGACTGGCTTTGTTTCCAGACCAAGTGAGTATTTAACAAATCACTGAACCAATATGACAAAACCAACATTAATTCAGTTAGATTCTTTATTTGAATATTAAAATCTTCTTTCAAACCACCTGCAAACTCCACCCTGCCTACTGTATTTAATCATCCAGCAGAGTAAACACTGTACTGTATCTACGTGGGCAATATTGTGGAAACACTAAGGTGAGTCATTTTGTGCTAACTCAGTTCCTCTTACACACACACACACACACACACACACACTCACACACATACATACACCTTCGGCCTCACCCAATTATATTACTACGACAGCTGAGAAGCAGGGCCATAAAGGGAGATGGTCAAAAGTGGTTAGATGACACTCCTGCGATCTGTTCTGTCTCATGAGGAGTTTCACTTTCCTCCCCTCGGTTTCATCTTTTTTCAGACTGGCAGGGATTGACTCACAACCACACCAACCCAACATAAGTCCAGCAATTTTAGAGTACATACAAATGACCTCATAACTACTGCTGTTACATAAATACAAGAAACGAAGTGAATGCCAAGACTCAGGGATATAATTGGCATGTGTGGGTGTAAAAAAAAAAAAAAAAAAAAAAAAGTTTGTGAATCAGTTAAGGTGTGAGTTGGCACACTCTCCAATCATAATAAAGCCATGGTACACAGTGACAAGCTTTATAGAGCAAGTTAATACTTAAACAGGTCACAAAAGGCGATATAGTGTTAAATGTCTTGATGTCAAGGAAGAAATCTGAATCAGAAGGAATTTTCCAAATGTTTATGAGTCATGAATAGAGCATAACTAGGTTAATTGTGTTACTTTTAGGGCTCTTGCTAATGGTTATATTTATTTTTGATCAATTTGCATTCATTCATTGTCAGAAAATAGTTGAAAGTCTAAGGTGATGTCTTTAAATGGTTAGCTCCAAATAACAGCTTAAGGACCTTATAGTTCCTGGAACTAGTGAATGTTTTGCATACAGTTCTACCTTGAAAAATTTTGATATTTAATTGATTATCACAAAAGTTGCAGAATGTTTTTCTGTCAATTGACTGATTGATGTTAGATTAGTCACTTTCAGTGAAATTGTTTCTGCTTGAGTTATCAGTGACAATGACAACTTGACATCAGCTGTTAGAGCAGCATGAACTTAACACAGCAGGCTTCAATGACAAACACTTATTACATTTTCAAATGTAATAAAACATAACTACAGTGAGCCGTCACAACAGATTCTAAAAACTTTAGGACTTTCACAGTTATTATATTGTGCTCTGACCATGTTATGGCACTGAGAAAAAATGCTGCTGATCTCTGCTGGTTTGTTTATGGACATGTGGGTACTTTGATTTATATGCTGCGGCAACTTCTGGACAGAAGTGTTTGATTCAATATCGATAATTACGAATAGAAACCTCTCTCCATGTCCTGTGGTTTTGCTGGCTTAGGGCTGCATAGCTGAGGTCCAAAGAACAGACCAAAAAGTTGCAGGCCCTACCCTCAAAGATTAAAAGATTCATGAGTCAAACTTTTCTTCAGTGAATAGTTGGTTGATTCAATTTTTAAACCAAGGTATAGAATGAAAAGCAGATACGATCAGTGACATTAACTACAACTGTAATGATTTTGGATGAAGTCTAGAAATGCTTGTCGACATACTTAGATTTAATGAACTAACACAGCAGCGGCATCTCCTCTTTAATTCCATTTGACATTATTTTGTTGTTTCCCCTCACAGGTCACGTAGGCGCTATGATCACAGTCCTGAATATTAACTAAATGATATATTATGTGGCACTGCACTGTAGTTATTGATATTACAAGTAAATGATTCACAACACAGTCAAGAGATCAGTGGCAATTATATAAAATTAACACTTGGTGTGCCAGAAATATGTCATGACAAAGCTCCTTACAGTACTGACACTCAACTACATAACCCTAATGACACTAAATGAGTCATTCATTGTTGATCTTAATCTATGTCTGTTTTTATTTTCTACTTAAGTGTTAAAATAAAAGGTTACAACATCTGTTATGTGTGTTTTTTTTAACAAAAACAGCAATTTATGTCCCCACAAATAATTTACTGCTCACGTCAGTTTTCATGACAAACTTTGGTGAAGCAACTAACTGATTAATCGGTAAACAATGAGCCTGTTTCAGTTTTTTGTACATGAGAAACTAATGCTTTTCTGTGATTGTTTTCGACTTTAATGTATCTTTGGGTTTGGCAACTCATGACTGTACATTTTTAGTACAAATGATTAAATAGTTTTTTTCTTTTGGCAAGTCTAACACACACCTCTTCAAACCAGTGTTACCTAATAAAGAAACATGGCCTTTTACTTTTCAATATATGGGCTGAAAGGCTTAAGTCTTAAGTCTTAACTCACAGGTGTGTTTCGGAGCAGTTGACCTTCAGAAAGGAAGGTGATATTAAGGTGAGGCGCGAGGCTCTGAGAATAGGGGGCGGGTGTTTCTAACTTATCACCTGGTTTGTTTTATGGGTTGGTCTCTTGTAAAAGTAGGTCATCAATTTTAAAATCATAGCACACATTTACACACCTTGGAGCATGTGTGAGCGGGTTTTATTTGTGTTACCTAAGCGACGTGATTCAGAGCTGACAGAGGAGCATTTAGGTTACACTGCAGCTTCATACTCTAGTGTAAGGACTTCTCAGGGCTGGAGTGGTACCAGCTGCATATTTAGTAAATTTAAATTATAGATGTGAGTGGAATATAAATCATTGCTGAGCAGCAGATGTGAACAAAGTAAAGTCCACTGAAACAAATCAAGATATTGAGGAGAAACTGCTGTAGTTCCTCTCTCAGATAGCCATAGCAGGCTAAATGGTCAACAAGATTAAAAACCTTTTTTTGTTGTATCGTCTTACAACAGAAGAAAAAAATAAAAATAAAAAAGGAAACCTCACTCGCTCCATCCATTCACTCCAATTGGGATCGAATGGAAAAAAAGATGGTTTTGGAGTAGAAGCTAAAGCGTGGGTTGGAGGAGCAGAGTGCCAAACCTCAGCGACGGCCGACAAGCACGGCTCAGTCTCAGAGGGGAAGGAGTAGGAGGCGATGAGGGGAGAGAAAACGGGGAGGAGGGGTGAAGCAGGAAATGAGGCACTGGGGAGTTTTGCCAACTCCAGCAGTGGTCAGAGAAGACATGGCGGGAGTCGAGGCTCAAACAACTTCGGCCTCTTTTAAATGTGACAAGATTACTGTCGAGATTTTCTGTAGACTTTCTGTACTGGCACATACATGTCTGTTTTATAGTGTTAATGTGACTTTTTCAACTCTCAGATGCATTAAGATGACTTTTCCTCTTGTGATATTTACATTTTGTTACATTTATTTGTTGAACTGTTGCTGAATAAACATAAATTTAACATGTTACTTAGACAAAGTAATATAAATACTTCATCAGGAGGATAGGAAGCCACCAAGTGTTAGTTACCCCCAACCCACTGGGCTACTATGCCATAACCAAAACATATGATCGGCCAAAAAACCTCAATTTCTCCCTTTTTTAAACTGTCTGGAAAATTCTAAGCTAGTTTGGGGGTCATATCTTTTAACCTGGTCCAGTTTGAGCTGTATTTTTCCTTATTGCTGTTCCTTTAAAATGGGTCATCAGAACACTAGATAACCTGCCTGTCATCAAAACCTTTAGTCAAGCAGCAGTACTTGATGTCTATGTGAGGACATTAAAAGAAGTGATTCCGACACGTCTATCTATACATGTAATGAGTTACCACAATGTAATTCAGTGAAGGTGGTGGCCCCTTGTCTAGAAAGCTCAGGTCATTAAACATATGGCATTTGGTGGTGTGAATTTTTTTCCCCATTATGGTTAATGTTTTATTTTAAAAAGTGTGTTAACTGTTTATGATGTTAGTGGAGATGGTCCTTATTCAAGGCCAAACATCCCGCCTCTCCTATTGACCACTGCAGAAAACCTGGACTCTAAGAAAAAGGTCATTTAAGCATCAATGCAAACACCACTTCATGACATGATTAGTTGGATAATAATTAACCAATATTTGTCACCTACATACAGAAGGATTTTATTGTTTGATTTACATGAGTCCTTTGACATTATTTTTATATATATATTTTTTTAATAAAGCACCTACACTTAAAAAATACAAATGATGTGGCTTCTTTCTGTGAGGCTTCTTAGAAAATCCTGCTTTTTAAAACTTACATGTGATTACAAGATCTTTTATAACCTTCAGAGTAATATTGGCCACTTTAGTAGCTATATTTGTGACTGTGATTGTATTTTTATATTTGTATATGGCTCTGTCTGTCTTTATGAACATGTCTTTGGGCTTGTGAAAACTTGAAATGCACCTGTTTTGCTGTGACTTAACTGGAAACTCTTGCTCATGGTTGTTCTATGTTTTTCTGCTGTGGTTCCTCTAAACCGTTGTGTGTATTTTACGTCCTCAAAATGCTTCTCGTTTCTTTCCTAGAACTACAAAAAGTCCGGTTCATTCCCTCCACTCAATGAGCACTGACCACCACACTATTACAGCGATCATTTCACTAATGGTCACCAAAGACAAAATATAACACAGTCTTGTACAACTCCCTATTCTAATAATAGGCACTGGCTAATGTTTTGGTAAAACTGCCTGTTTTTCATCCTCCAGTCACAGTGAATCTATGTATGGCAGTGCAGCCTCCACCTGCTGCAACAAGGCACAGCAGTCTGGCCCTGAGAGCAGCCAGGTATGATTTCAGCGTTTGAGAAAACAGAAAAAGCCACGAGGAGCAGGAGAGTACAAAAACCTGACACACTGAACCAGTAAAACACTAAAACACACACTGACACACTCTCAGGCGAGCAGTGGCAGAAACCACAGCACACCAGGAAAAATATATCCAGATGTTCTCCTCATGGAGCACCAACCCCCCTCCCACACATTCACATACACACACACTTGTGGGCCACACATGGGCTACATATTACAGCGGCTCACTCTCCAACTTCTCTTTTCTCCCCTTTTTTTTCTCATGTACAAGCACACACACACATTTGCACAGTTGTACTTGTGAGGACTCTCTAACATAATGCATCCCCTGTAGCCCCCTTATAACCCTCACCTTAGCCATCACAACTAAATCCTCAACCCTGCATTCACAGGTGTGTGAGAGATGAGTAAGAATCAACAGAACCATCAGTGTGAAGGTGTCTTTTTAACATCTGAAACAGAGTTTTATAACTCTGAAACATTATCACAACCACAATAATAAATCTTATATCAAAACAATCATAAGAATCGACAGGTAGATGGCAGAAATACCGAGTTCATGTTGCAAAAACTCCTTTAAAACATACGTCGGTACTGCAAAATTTTGCACACATCACCCATGCAAGCTGTGTAAACTATGAGTCGATGCAAATTTCTGAATCATTTGGCTGTTACACTCCGTCCGTGTAACAAGTGATTGACCACATGTGTGAATGGAGCAGGTCATTGTCAGTGGACACCACAACGTCCGAGTGGGCGTGTTGGTGTTGTCATGCTGCTGCTGGACACAGACTCAAAACACTGAAGCGTTCATTGTAATATTTTCTGCTTGCCATACACTCTTTCAGTGATTCAATGCAGATGTGCCCAGTTACATGTAGCACTGGTATTAAAGCAAAAACATCCTTTATTATGGATAAATCAGTAGTTTTATTGGCCATTGTTAATGTGCTGTACAAATGATTGTCTGGCCTCCTATTTGCTCAACGCAGGTACCACCCCTTAACCTATTGGAGTATTTTCAGTAAGTGAGAGCATGTGTTACACAATCCCGGTCGTGTTCTTCATGAATGAAAGTGCAATGCAACACAATGTCCAGGCAAGAGTCAGTGGACTTAGTGCAGAGTTACTGTGTTGAAAGGGCCAAAGTAATCTACCAGGAATATTATATAATGTTATATCTTATTGAGCAACACAGCTGGTTCAGCTTTTCTTTCAGATGTCTACTCATTGGTACACCAGCTGCCTCAAAACGACCTACCTAATTTAAATGAATGAGAAGGCTGAAAGCAGCCTCGCACTTAACTGAAGTCAGGCTGCATCTCAAAAATTATTTTCATTTGCATTTTATCTGCCCGATTAATAGTTTGTCCTTTAAAATGCTAGAAAATAATGAAAAATTATCATCACGTCCTTTTAGAATCCAACGTAGCTTCCTCCATGTTGTAGTTGTCTGAACAACGGAACAAAGCCTGAAGATACTCAGTTCATAATGATATAAAACAGAGGAAAGCAGTAAATCCTTACAGTTTAAAGCTGAAACCAACAAACAGACAGTGTTTCTACTTGAAAATTGACTTTAGCAATCCATTAATCATGGAAAAAAGTTATAGATTGCTTTTTCCTTTCATCAGCTAATTGATAACTTGAGTAATAGTTTGAACTCTAACCTGAACTTTATTTTCATTCTAACCTTTTAAACAAATCATAAAAATCAAACAACCCTTTGAATGTTTGGTCTAAATGTCCTTACTTTGCAAAAGAGTCTTCACTTAAAGTTAAAACTAAACTTGGTCCCCACAAAGACACATGAACAGGCACATACATATGAATAAAGACACACACACACACACACACACACACACACACACACACACACACAGAGTCTTGACTTGCAGTTATTGAACCCACTCTTTCAGCTCCTCCTCTCCTCCACTGGAGCTCCTGGCAGGCCGTCTGGTTGAGGCCCATAGTAAAGGGAGCCGTTTTCTCTGGCATGAGTGCCTGTGTGTGGTGTGTGTGTGTGTATGTGTGTGTGTGTGTATGTTCTCGGGCCCCAGACAGGAAGGAAGAGAGTGGGCCCGGCAGCACAGCTCCAGAATTCCGGTTTTGTTTTTCTTCTTTTTCCATCAGTGCAGAGCCGGGTCTTAAAGAAACAGTCATTAATATTTTCCACTCTTAATGACGCCACACTGTTCCCAGAGAGAGACCCCACAATAGGACTCAGTCTGATATATTACTTTAGTATGTAAACATATTACAGGCTTGTTAAATAAAAAAAAAGTAAAATGAGTGAATAGTTCTTTTATGACTCGGATGAGTCTGTTCTTCCAGAAAACACAGCGTGGGTCTAAAACCAAACGTAGCCTCAGGCTCATTTTCATTGAAGTTAAAAATAAAAAAACTACTGATCCAGCATCAGCGATCAGGTTACGCTAATTACTCAGGGGGGTTGAAACATTAGGATTTTGGACAGGCATACTCAGCGCTCACCCACATGCTTTTGTGATAACTCATCACTCAAAATCTGGCAAATAAAGGGTTGAAATGTATCACCTCCAACCACCGATGACACAGCTTATGGCTCATGATCTTAACATCTCTGCTGAGGACAATAAAGACAGAGAAGTCATGATTTCTCTGGTATCTGCTCGGCCTCTGTGGACCTCTGCGGAGAGAGAAAAGGTCTCTTAAAAGTAACCCCTGACATCATCCACTTGGCAACGATTATGAAAATAAACTCTCTCTCCCACTCGACACACAAACAGAGCTCAGTGTCGTGGAAGAGAAACCGAAATTGTTTTATCGACTAGTCTCAAGTCAGAGATAAGAGTGAAAAAATTTATTACAAAGGTACACGATAAGTTAAGTTCAGTGTATAAAAGTTTTCAGCTTCAGAATAGGTCGGAACAGGACGCTTTCAAACTGTAGTTATTACAATCAGCCGCTGTGCATTCATAGAGTTGAAAAAATAACTTGAAAACCAATATAGCACCATCATTCTAACTTAAGTATGAGACTGCTTGGATTTTAGATTTTATTCATTGTCAACAATCCAATAAGAAGACCATAACCAACAATTTGCTAGTCCATCTCTCTGTGTTTTCTGACTGTCTGTGGCTCTGAAACCAAAGCCTGTTTGGTGTGAAGTGTAAATCTTTAAAAATCAGACTAAAACGCATGATTTCACCTTTTAAAAAAAGGCTAAATTAGTTCCTTAAACAAGTTCTGCAATGCAGTTTTTTTTTGGCAAACATTACATCAGAATAAGAAAATAGTGCATTTGCTGAGGAGTCTTTAGAATTATTACTCATTTACTGCACAAGTGAGTATTTAAGGATCTCTCCTGATGGTACAGATATAACTTACTGTGTGACACTCATTGAAATCTTTTCCATGGACAGTTACATGAGGCCCAGGATTGCAGCAGCAACAACAACTTGAGTCAGCAGCCTGCAGCTGCTCGTGACTGAAGGAATGTAACTGATGGAGAAAAACATAAAGTTTTATGATGATACTGAAAAAGAAACTGTATTTACTGTGAATCAGGTGTGTCATGACGGGTATTCAGTCCACTTCATAAAGTCAGAATTGGTGCAGATACCAATTTTGTGTGTCAAATCTCCGCATGCTTAGTATCAACAAGAATCAATTCACAAGAATCAATTCACTGTGTTGTTTTGGTCTTATCACTGGATTAGTTGAAAATAAAAAAAAGAGTATCTAATGACTTCTTTAAAAACAAGACAGAAAGTTAAAGATTTACCAGTCTTGAGTTTCTTCATGTAAGACACATTAAAGGCACAGTATTGACTCTGCAGTAACAGGTTTGTCAGTTGATTAAAATCTCAGTTAATACAATTAGTATTCTAATGGAATGGAATATGAACGAAAATGAAGTGCTTTTAGAAAGCAAATGCAGTGAACAGGGTCAAATTCAGGCTGATAACAGAGGTTTTATTTTAATGACTTTTATTTTTCTCTAGTTTAAAAGTGATTGAATTCCTACGCTGGCCTGCTTGCAAGTAAAGCAGTGTCTGTGCTGTCTGAGCAGTTTGGTTGTAGTTCAGTGAAAAAGAGAATATTTCTGACGCCATTTTGCTTAAGCCAGCACACACAAATAAAGTAAAACATCCACACGTGCAGTGTGTAGGCAAGTACGAAAGTCTTTTGCATGTGTCTACACTTTTGCAGCTATCATGTGCACATGCACGCACATACGCACACACTCATAGACATGCAGACACACACACTAGCAGCAGGTCCTTTGTCAGCAGAAAAGGGACTGCGCTCTCAGCACTGTTGTAGAGGAACAACTTCTCAAATATTCAACTCCTTCACTTCAGATATCTCTTTGCAATATAACCAGATAGAGTACATCAGCAGTGAGGCTCAGTGTGCATTTAAAGTCCAGTCGGGAAAACCATCCGCGTCAACTCTTTGCTAAATGTGTGAATGTGTCACCGTGTGTACGATCGCACATTTTAAGTGAGATCTAACAACAACGGGAGAGCACTGTGTATGTGTTCCTGTTAATGGTGTCGATGTGACCCCGTTTTCCCTCACACTGCCGCTCAACCTCTCTCCTCCCAAGTCGCCATCTTTAGGCCTCCTCTTGTCTATGGAGATGAAGCCCGATCTCCATCTGGTTCTCCAAACACTCTTTGAGTTTGTCCTCTGTCAGCGTCAGCCGCTGCTCCAAGATCGAAACCGTCTGTATGGAGGCAGAGAGAGGAGAGGAGCAAGACAAAGAAAGAAAGCATGGGGAAGGAAGGAGATGGATAAGAGAGAAAGAGCATGTTAGAGAGGGCTGTGCAGCATCAGCCTGACAGTAATGACTATATAATGGCCGTGTTTGTGTGTGTGAAAGAGGCAGTTTGTGTGTGTTTGAGACAGATGTTGTGCGTGCAAGACAATCCAGCTGATTATCGAGGAGAGAGCTGCAGCCTGAGCTGAAAACACCAGAGTTTCTGTGTCTGGCACGCACTCTCTCTTGTTCTCCCTCTCACACAGTTGCATAAACACACTTACGCACACAGAGAGCACAAGAAAGTCGCTATCCGGAACAGGATGGGCATGTGTGGGTAGTGAGATCACAGTGCGACATACTTTTCCTTTCAGCATCCTACAAACAGTGACAGTGTTTGTTGTATGTTTGTGCTTGAACATTTGAGTGCTGTCATCTGAGAGTGTTTATCAGAGGAGCCTCCAGGTATAATTTTCCAGGGATCTGAATGAACAGATTACTGAGGATGAAGCTGGCTTCTCTATCTTTCATTGTATCTGAGCGCCAGCAGCCACATTAAAGCAATTACTAAATCAGCCTTTAATCATCTGAAAGAATAAGTAAGAAGTAGAGGAGTAATGTCCGCAGGAAACACTTCTAACAAGAACCAGGAGAACTGAGCATGGTGCTTCGATTCCTTTATAATTATATTGGTATTCTGTTTCTTTAACCTCAAAGTTTTAAAGAAGACACATGGAGGAAATAATGTGCAAATCACTGTTTAGTTTTTATTGCCAAGAGTTGTTAGCAACCCTCTGGATGATAAAAGCACTTCCAGATATAAATTAATAACTCCTCCTTTCTGTGCCTTTTGATTTATCTCTCCACTGCATGTTTACTTCCTCAATCTGTATTAGTCTCTCATCTGTCAGTATCTACAATGGTTTGTCTGTTCTATTGAATTTTTCTCTTTCTCTCTACATTTTGTTAGGCGCTTCGAATCTGTTTAAAAGATGCCATACAGACAAACTTGCCATGGCTTTCAAATGTAACTATGGATAAGACCATGGGTCCAAAGTATTGAACGGTTTCTCCTTTTTGCTTTTTGCAGATCCTTGCTCTTTTATCACAATCTATTCAGTTCATAAATCCGAGAAGTGACTTGGAAGAAAAAAATGTGGAATGACAGTGTTACTAGTAGAAACCGAAGAAATATTCAGGTGAAACATGATAAAACAAGAGAAATTTAAAAAAGAAAAAAATTAACAAAAGATAAGAGGAATTTGAATTAATCTTCTCCGGGAAACACTAAAATGTAGACAGTTTCCTCTGAATCTGTGACATAATTGTTTACTTGGCAAATGTTGCCTGGTGACAAACACAATCTCAGCCTGTAAGTACTTTTGGATAAGAGTGCTTGGAAACATAAATGTGGTTCAGGGCAGGAACAGGAACAATCTTACAGTGAACCTATCATCCACAGACAGATGAGGCTCTCTAGATTTGGGCCTGGGAGTGAAAGATATGTCAACATGTCTTGACCTGTAATTTTATGTCCCTCTTTGTGCCAGCGAGTGTAATTTTGAGATTGCTAGAAAGCAGCACAGAAATGAGTCATTTAAGAAAATGTAACCAGCTGTGTATCAGACATTGTACTTGCTGGATGGAGACACATGAAAAACAAATCAATTTAGTTAACCTTAAAACTAGCAAAAACTCTACAGTGGTAAACTCAAAATTATTATATTAGCCATATCTCAAGCACAGGGTCTTTTAAAAAATAAAATCTCGATGGTAAGCTCTTTTTATTTCATTCTGATCCAGTTTCTCTTTTACTATCCTTATATGGTCACTTGGTACAATCAGGGCAATCATTGCAGCAACAGCATTAACTACAGAAGTTCTGAACTGATAAGTACTTGTAGTTAAAGGGTTTCTAAAGACTTGAGACAATACTTGATGAGATGATTAAATTAAAGACATTTATATCATTATTTCTCAAGTATTATTTTCCCCGCACACATTTGCTCCACCCTGCGGAATCTTTCAAGATGTTATACTTAATTCTCTGCATACAAGTTGTTATCGAGCATTAATGTAGTTGGACTTTCTGAACAACTGAAGTGTGAAGTGGGGTTTACTGTTTTCTGAGACATATTAAAGTGTACTTTGTGAGCACAAAAAACCTCAAAAAAACTACAGCTCCAATGAAATTTTACGAGCAGGGCAGCATATATACTTTCTTAGATAATGGCCAGGTTTTGCCCATATCGGTATAATTCACACAAGAAGAACAAAACAAAACAAAAATAAAATGTAATATTTAAACTTAGGCTCTAATTTTACATGTGTTGGCGTGCAAATGACTAGTACTTAAAAAAAGTTTTGTAATGCTTCCAGTAGATCAAGTCAGGGGGAAGCTGCGACACGGCTGTGATCGTAGCAATGAAATCCTTTAAGGAAACTATGATTGTCTCTGCTACTTTTCTTAGTAGACCTTTTTAGTATAGAGTAAAACCCTTAATTTGTACACCAAAACAAGGAAAAGAGGAGCCAGGGTTTAAAAAATACTGGAAATCCCCTTAGGTGACAAAAAAGTACAATGACAGATAATTTTTCAAAAAACTGTCCTTATATAGATAAAAAAGTCACGTTACCTATGGCTGAGTAAGGTTATATTCCAAAGCTGTACATTTAGTCATCTGTGTCATCATATCACAAACATGAACAGGATTTTGAATGAGGTTTTCTTACTTATAAACAAAACCTTGAACCTTGGATTCTATGAATCATCAAGCAAATCATGTAAACTTAGGTTATCAGAGAAAATACTGCAAAACACATTAGAGTCATCAAGTGCAGCACACCTGCTGCATCCAGCAATCCAGATGTGCTATGAACTGGCTAAAAGGGTATTTTGTTGATCCCACACACAACTGGGCAGGAATAATCAAACATATCAAGAAGGAGGAATGGTCAAAGATTGTTAAAAATCCCTTGGATAATCTCTTACTCCAACACACACAGCTCACTCACACACCGATGAGTTCAACAACGTGTGGGCGAGTGGCATTTTCTTCTGGGTCATCACAATAGATAGCATCTCCTGCTATTTAATGCATCACCGGGAGAGAAAAGGCTTGTGTTTCCTCTTTTTTTCCCTCCCTCTGCCTGTCTCCATTTTCTAGATCAATACTACCCTGTCTATCTTACCAACCTGATATGGCTACCCAGTCCTAAGCCCGGCCAGCTATTAGTGTTTTTGTGTGTGCGATTCTGCACGTGTCCCCAGGCAGCGGCAACATTATATGGGCATATAGTTTTCATCTGGAGTAGAAACCGAATCTTTATGCCCCTAAAAATAGACCGAGCTGTTTTCTTTTCTCTCCAGAACACATTATACTCTCCATCGCCTTGAGCATTACTGGCCTCTGTTACAAAGTCTCATAGATTTGGCATGACCCACGCTACAACAGTCTCAAAGTCAAAGAAAGACAAACTGGTGCTGGTGATAAGAGGAAAAGTCAGTTCTTCTCGCTAAATGTAGCTTATTGTGGAGTGTTTTTAAATATGACACAACTAAATTGATTTACAGGAATATAAAAGAAGAGAAAAAATATAACAGACTGATCACTGTCAGTGATTATTGTTATTATTGTTTATTTCAGAAACAAAACAAAACACAAAAAAAGATGTTTACATGCCAATATTATCTTGTTAGCATGCTATGACAGTGATAAGCTCAAAGTACCAGTGTGTAGGATTTAGTTTGGCTACATCTGGCGGTGAGGTTGCAGTTTCTATTCTGCCATTCACCCTTTTCTTCCAAGCATGTAGGAGAGACTACAGTGGCTACAAAACTCACAAAATGCTTAAGGATCTCTTTAGAGCCAGTGTTTGGTTTGTTCATTCTGGGACACTGTAGAAACATTGTGGTGCACCATTATGGACTCATTGGAAAGAGGACCCACTCCCTCTGTAGATCTACAAGGCTCATTCCAGACTAATAAAAACACAACAATTCTTATTTCAGATCATTAAACACCAATGAAAACATGCCTATGAATATTATATTCCTTCTCTGCCATATTATACAAAAAGATCCCCATAAATCCTACATACTGAACCTTTAAAAGACAGGCTAGAGAGATGGCGTCATTAGTTTTTTAACCATCTTGCGATTAATTAAAGTGTCAGATAATCGGAAACTTTGAGCACAGCAAAAAGAACGGCAAGTCAAGAGGTGGCTCTTAACTTCAATATTATATGTTTTCCCATAATGGAAAATTTTAATAATATTGGATATCCTGATACCGGATTAGTAAGACCAATACAAATTGTGATATTTTAACGAAATAATACATATGCTAATGTTCTTACAAATTACTAAATTCCATTTAATTTGTTATCAAAAGAAAAGTTACCAAGATTGGTAATGCGTGGGCATTTATCACTTGAAAAAAAATCTCAGTATTCTGTAGTGAATATACTTTGTAATATCATTTTAGTATTATTCATTTATATAGTTTATTACTGTACTAGTAGTAGTTCAATCTACAAAATGTCCGAAAATAGGACAAAGATACCTGTCACAACTAACTTTTCAAAATCAATACCACCATGTTTGTATTGTTACCAAATATAAAGACTGACAAGCAGCCTCTTCCCTTAACCTTAAATCTTTCTTATCTTCTTTCTAAGCTTCCATATTTCTAAGAATAACTGTGACTTATCTGGGGGATTTCTTTCTTTCTTTCTTTCTCTTTAACTCAGACAGAAAGTAAGGCTGTCTGTGGGTGCAATTTTAGGAAAATATGGTTTCATTCTCTCAGAGCACTACAATAAACATACAAATAAGAGGCTGCCACCAATTCCTTAGAATTTTCAAAACTTGAAAACTTCTGCAATTCTTTACAACCTACACTTTCATTACAGAACTGGTTTTAATCTTTTCTGAGTAACAGCTGTGAGAGAGGTGTTATTCCTTTCACTTTCTTTTAAAGTTCCTCGCATCTCTACTTACATCTGCTTTAACAGGAATATCAATTTAGTGAACTAGTCCATATCTATGTACATCTGTTGGCACACACGTTAGGAAGAAAAACATGAGCTTGGCCTAGCTATTCAGGTGGTTAAGGCATATTTGAGAGCAGAAAAAAATGATAATTAAAAGGAGCAAGTGTCAGTAAAGATTTTTATGTTACAGTTTTTTTTTTTACATGAGAAATAACCAGGACAAAGTTCACAAAATCACAAAAGTAAACTATCATTTTAGGGTCTATTGAGGAAGAGAGGGTGCCAGTGCACTTGAGCAAGTAGATCAAATTGAGAGAGCAATTTTTCATTCAAGATTCTTCATAATTAAGAGTTAGAGTGTGAAGGGAATGGAATAAGTGAGGGTACTGCAGGCTTAGAGTGAGAGGACATAAAAGAGTGATGAATTATTAGACTGAGGGAGAGGAAACAGAAAGGGGTATGGGGGTTGAGGATTGGGGGGTACATAGTGAAAAGCAGCTAACACAGCAAACTGTGGCTTTGGAAGCCTCAGTCTAACACTGAATAATTCATCATCTTCCTTCTCAGTCTCCTCAACTATTAGAGTTACAAAGAGCTATAATAGTGAAAAAATGCTGGGTAAAAAGAGTTAGACCTATAAGTTGCAGGAGTACCTATAGTGCAGAAATAAATAATATCTCTTTGGCAGCCTAATCTCTGGAGGGGGGGGGCAGTAATATAGATCAGAATGTTAGCCAAAATGAAAGAGAAATTAGAGGAGAAGTGTAACATTATTACTACTCACACCTACTACTCACATTACTTGTGCCTCATAAGAGTATAAGTGCATTTTGAAGGCAAAGTGTAACAAAAATGGATTAAGCATCTAGTTAGCATTAGTGGGCTGCGTTTCACATCTTGTATGCACAGCTTACAGGTTAAACTTTGTAAATTTAATCAAGTACACTGCCAAAAAATCTAATCTATATTAAGCAATTCTGACTTTTGCTTTGAGGGAGAACTCAAAATAGTGGAGCCATTTTTGTGCCTCACAAACCACTGTTTCCTACATACCTATTTTAAGATCCAGTGGTCTGAATTAAATTACAACTTAATGCAACTAGCGGTTGTCTGAGCTACACTGTGTTCTGTAGAAAAGCCTTTTTTAAAACTTTTTTCATACAAGCTGTGTATGAAACAGAAGGTGAGATGCAGGTCACTGATCTGCCAGTGTTAACATCCGTACGGATGAAAAAGCATGTCGAAGCCTTCACCACTGTGCTATTTGCAGCATTTTTATTGATTTTTGTGCAGGCTTCTACACAGGTCCACTTGTATTATTCACTGTGAGGATTCTCACACCAATCTGAGATTCCTCAGTTTCATGTCCCATTTAACATCTACTGTACGTTGAATATTTCACTTCATTAAACCTATGCAACCAAAATTTATATCTGCGAATCACTTAGGTCTAACAAGTCAATTAGATGTTTTCCTTTTTCAAAAGACATTTGCAAGACATTTTTTGCATAATGCAGGAACTACTATAGTTTACTATCTTGCAGCCTTCTTCTCTGCCTTTGCTTGAGCATGGCTGCTTTTCTTCACGCATTACTGCAACCCATACATCAGTGGATTCATGTAAAGCCATTGGCAGGATTGTGAATTGCATCATTCATGAGACAAACAAAATGCAAGTCACCCATAAAAAATGTAACAAAAAAAAGAACTAAAGATTCCCATTCCACAAGCTGCCATTAAATATAAAAACTGTCAGAATGGCAGCTTTTTTCAGTTGTTTCTCCTCCAACTGAAATTTTTCTTATCTATTGTTTTCATGTGCCCATAAAGTTTTATAATTTTTTTAATTTGTTGCTTACACAAGTCTGAAACTTAGGCTTTCCATAACCCTTTCCATAAAACAGCTAAAGCCCTGTAAAACAATTACACACTGTATAATATAATGTACACATACTGTAAACTCACTGCAAAGCCAAATGGAAAACCCATGAGAGCCTTATGATGGTCAGAGTGGTGGTATTTCCATTTACAGACAACTCCTCATAGACCACTGTATATGATTTCCTACCAGTCATCTCAGACATCCTTAATGTTTCCCACCACTGAAGAATTAAAAATAAAACATCAAAGAACTGACGGATAAAACCAGATGTAGAGGATCCATCTGCTATCAGGGTTGGGATAGCATGTGCTTGAAAGAAAGAGGTTGGCACCAGCCCCCTAGGAGGGGTTAGGTAGCTGCCTGGCTGCCTTGGGCCAAAATTAAAGCTTCCCCATGCTGGACTGCAGCTTTAAAGGAGAACAGAAGCCAGAAACCTCTGACTGGAACACACAAGCACAAGAAGTGTTCCTGTGTCTCTGCACGGCCATTAAGTTTTTACCCTTACTATCAGTGAGTGAGGCAGAGGGCTGCTGGCACTCATATATGAATGATGTGTTTTCCTCAGGGCATGTTCACAACCTCTGGCTTAAACCCTGCACACAAGCACGCGTGCACACACAAACACACACACACAAAAACACATGTGCGCGCGCACACACACACACACACTTTCCATCCCCCCTTGTTATCTGTTTCTCCTCTTCTACCTATTCATCCTTCGACTCTTGTTTCTCTCTTTTCTACCCTCCACCACTGTTCTAGTTATAGTCTTTCTGTAAATACATTAAAACTAGTCAAGAAAAGGTTAACACCCTCATTTGTGGATGTATTTGTCGTAATTCACTGTTCAGTCGAACACTTGAAACATTATCCAGTAGTGAAAAAAATGGGCTTTAGATGTTGCTCTGAGATTTGGATCAGAATTAGAAATACAAGTTTAATGTGATTATGCCAGGAATGCACTGAGCTTAAGACTAATGCGTGATTCCTTCCAATATCTAACATCCACAGCTGCATATGATTCACAATAAAAGCCTTCTATGGAAGTAAACAGATGATGGCTTTTAATTATCTGCTGTGTGTATCATGTTACGTCTCAACAGTGTGATGAAAAACAGCCAAGCAGATACATGAATAAATGAGATAGGTATTAGGAACACTATCAGATATGGTCAGGTGCAGAGCCGCCACTGGCTGCTGCCTCAAGCATCAACAAGGAGCTGAGTGAATTTAATAACACTCTGACAAAAACAAAAAGATGTATTACTGTCCATTGGAATAGGCATTAAACATATACAACAGCTGTGGTCATTGATTTCACAGTGGATTGGTTAGTCAGCTAAAAGGCTAAAGATGTACATGCAATTTCCTTCAGATTTTACAGTGGGTGCGCCAACAGCAGAGCCTCGAACGTATTGCTGTATTCGTCATCTTCCACAGTTCTCAGTATCCTTCACCAATCAGATCTTTGAAGCTAAATGGAAAAAAATGTATGACACATAAAAGTACATACATTGACAGGAACTGGGGTTTTAAAAGGTTTCTGTTTTTGTGTTTTTCTTTTAAGGATTAGTTTTTTCAGTCCTACTGGCTTACTTTTGTTAGGGCTTTAAACTGTGTCTGGCCTTCACCAATCATGGCACTTACAAGGGTACAGAAAAACCAAACATAGCCTGCAGGATGTTTGTATATGTATGTTGGTTTACATATTTAACCATTTAAAAGTTTGAACTGCAGAACGGAGAAGAGACAGGTGAATGTATCTCTTACCATTCTGCCCTCTGCTTTGCACCAACAGTGATATCTTTTTAGGATAAGTAAAGGCATGGGCAATGTCAGTACTGCTAACAGTCAGGCTCAGTTGTGAACAACAAGCTAATGTATGACGGATTTGGTGATTTTAGCTGAGCTAGACCAGAAAATATTCAGTTAAAACTGATCCGTGATGCTGTTTCTGTTCTCTGTGAAATTGAGCCGATGTGATGTGGCCCCAGTGGAGAGTTATGTGGAATGAGCACTGAGCCAGACTCAATTTTTAAAAAAAAGAAAAAAGAAAAAAAAAGCCTTTTAAATACTACAATCCTTGTTAGCAACTGGTCAGATGGTAACTTCAGGCAAAATGGCCTTGTGTGCTCTGATTAATTTGGCATGCACTTTACACACCAGCAATGGTTTTGTTTTAATGAAAACTCAAGTCTTGGCATTTGCCCCTGGTTTTCTTCACCACGGTTTTGGATAAAGGAAATAACAGGAGTAAAGGCCAACCACCTTAAAATTGATGTCTTTTCTTAAAATATAAGTTACCATCTAATTCATGTGGATCAAACTTATGCCAGTGTGAACAGTGGTTCATGCAAATGTTGAGCAGTAACATAAATATTCTTTTGTAAGCCCACATTGAATCTGTTGGTTCACTGCCCCAAAGCTGTGCTTTGTGGGTGTTCTTTAACTGAAGCATTTGACCAAACTGCAAAAATCTACGAAACTTGAACTCTTTGTTTACAGGGATTACTTTTACATGTGTTTACCTCATTATTTGACACTTTGGCATTATTTAATGTAAACATCCCCCATGAAATTATTTACGTCAAAAGTTATGTCAAAATCAGGACAGATTTTAACAATAAGCTTTCATTTTTTAACACATGACAGATGAATTCTAATATCCCTATTTAACTGTTGAGCAGAGGTATCTTTGACCACGAAAAACACTTGGTTTTACAATGTGTTAAGAAGTGGACATAGCTAAAAACAAGTGCAAATAACCATCAAAACGCATTGTAATTTGATCACTGAAACCACTTGCCGAGGTTATTTGGAATATATTTGACAACATATCTTTCAAAGTTTTTAAAGCAGCAGGACACATTTGTGATGTGTCACTCAATATGTGATCAGATCACCTGACACACAAGTTAAAACCAAGGGGCAAACTCTCCACTTCCGCATTGAAGCCAACCAGGAAGTACAAAAACTTGCAATTCCTCGACTGGCCGCTTGAGGCTGGCTCCAAAAGGGAGCAAA
>JAQMCX010000028.1:10331347-10348093 GCA_029814765.1 Acanthurus leucopareius | reverse complement strand
GGCTCTTGGCGGAGTCACGCGCAGGCTAATGGCGGCGCCCAGGACGAGATTTCCGAGGCTTCACTTTTGCTCCGGCAAAAACCAATGGGTGACGTCACGGAGGGTTTGTCCAGTGTTTTATACAGTCAATGGTTAAAACCAAGTGTACACGGGCCATTTTTTTCTTCTCCTCTCTTTCAATTGTTTGGTTAAACTGTTTTTTTCTGCATATACAAAACATTGCTTTTTTTTTTACAAAGCCTCAAAAACATTTTAAAAAAAAACCAAAACACATCTATTGATGTGTACTTGTACGTATGCATGTGGAAGATGTGTGTTAGAGGGTGAGATGTATTAATTACCAGGGACAACTACTGAACTTGTTATCCTGCAATGTTGTCCAACTAACTCCCTGTAGACAGTTTCAGTTTTGGTTGCCATTTGAATACTGAAATCTAAATATGAATAAAAGGAAAAATCTACAAAAGACATACCATCTGTGTAGACTCAGTGTGCCAGCCTGATGCAGTACCAAAGAGCTCAAAAGAGGTTGTTCTTTTTTAACACTGTTTGTGTCTGAGTTGCTTAAATCATCTCTGGCCTTCAGGTTGAAAAGTAAAGGAAGCATTTGTTCTGAACAGTGTGCGTGGGTGGCACAGCCAAAGTACAATGCATGCTGTTTGTCATGAAGGATTAACACATATTCTGCTTACCTGAGTGAGAATATCAAGTTGACCTATTATGTGTTCCAGGGTGCTGGCTAGACCAAGGGGGACGCCTCCATCTGAGGACTGTGCTTGAACCTGTGGTAAATGCTGTGGGAAGCCCTGGGTCTGTGTCTGGTGGGTGGAGGAGGAGCTGGTACTGGGGTTTTTGTAGGTGTGGGAATGAGTTGCTCTGCTGTGGCTGCTGCTGCGACTGCGGCTTTGCGTGTGGGCAGCAGTGTGGGAGTCCTGCCCATTACAATGTTCTGATGGTTCAGAAGCCTAAACACAGAGACAAAGGAACGTGAACAGTTGCTAGAAACTCGGATGGTGCGTCACACACAACATGACAAAATCCTTGTTCTGTAAATAATGCTCTTGGATTTGCAATCAGTGCCCGTAGTTTAGCCATCCATGCACACTGATTAACAGTATGGATTGCTAAACCGTTGGGACCTGTTGACCACCAAATGGCTGCATTATATTGGCTATGGCAGAAGGAAAAATTGAGCAGGGATAAATGGGCTTCAATATAAGTAGCCAAACAGTGCTTAAAAAAAGGCGATTGCGGGCAACAGTTTGGTTCCCTCTACATTGGTTAATACATGAAAGCTCACAACTTCTACTTTTGCAACTCTGATTTTTTGCCCTGATTTGAAAATAGTGAAACTTGTTAGCAAATATGATACCAACCAGTCAGTAATGACCTTGCTTGAATTAAATGGGTTTCTGTAAAAAAAAGTCTCTAAAAGAAACTTCAGAAGAGCTTTTGAGTCATTTTTGGGAAACTGTTAACTCTCTCTCCCCCTCTCATACATTCACACACACAAACACAGACACCCACACACGCACATGCACACAAATTGTCAGTCAGTCTGCCTGTGTTGTGATTAATTCGATGAGACATAAACGCATGAAAGTCGGTCACCACATCTCTCCATCACCATGTCTATGTTACTCAAACCTGTGTGCACATATCTATAAGTTGCTTCAATCTTCTGTCTCTGCAGACCTATGTCTAGTTGTGAGGAATGATGCCTGTGTGTGTGTTTGTGTCTGTACATCTGTCCCAAGACAACATTTCTTCTCCATCTCAGGGAGGGAGATGACAACTGTTTTACTCATCACCACAAAACAGGAAATCTATTTATTCTAAACATGATGATGAGGACTGAAGTCTCAAACTGTGCTGTTCCTAAATTAAGCCAGATGAGCAGAGTTGTCAGCTGTCACCTGGTTCTTCACATTTGCCCCAGACATGGGTTATACACACACTTCCACAGTAAATGGATACTGATTTCCTCCATATGAGAGGAGACATTCTTTGATGTGATATTTTGATTATTTCCTGTGTAATCTAGAGTCAGTTTGAAAAACTAAACTAAAATTGTTGGGGAACATTTGTTTAGATGTGACACTTCTTGAATGCACATGTATTAAAGATCTTTTCCAGGCACCGATTAAAACCTTAAAGCTTATCTCTGTTCATCAAATTAAATATTTAACAGTTTTCCCGTGAAAAAGGCTGTTTACTACTTAAATTAGCTAAGATATAGCTCTACACATGAAGTATGTGCAGATCTGCTTGGTTTCTCAACTTTCTTTAGCCAACCCCGTTGCTAGCTGCAGCTTTAGCTTTGCTCATCAAACACACAAACCTCATTGGCATCTTTTTTTTCTTACTTTGCATAAAGTTTGATGTAACTTTCTTTTTTACGAACCAGAAGTCATGCTAAACATCCTTTCAGTGTTCGATATGTATCATCATGTAACTTGACAGGCCAATGTTAGCTTACAATAACAAATAACTGATGATTTGTTTGGACATAGTCAACAGATAAAACACAAGATAAATAAAATTACCGGTTACACAAATGTGTCCCCAGGATAAAAAAGAATGGCACAGTGTCGGCCTCTGATATTAATTTTGGGGCAAAACAGTGCTCTCGAAAAGGGCACTCCAGGCTAAATTTTGGTCCTTTGATTTTTTAGATCCTTTGTACATATTTGAAGGCTAACCGTTTCTCTTTTTGCAACTTTGCAAGTGAAAACAGATCACATCTCTGTCAAAGTTTGAAAATAGTGAAACTCATCTTAAAAATTCTGATGCATTGCACCACCTGGCTTTGTGTTCTGATATCTGACACAAATCACTGTAGCCCCACTCTGCAATAGGATTGGTCCCCTATTAAGTTATGTCTGACATCTGGCTGTCTGCATCATCTGTTTGTTAGACTGACATTGGGACACTGTAGTTCCAAGGTGGAAATATTCAGACATGGCAATGACTGCTTATTGTACTACTTCTACTACTTGTACTATGATTTGTAGCAAATAAAAATAATTTTTTTTTGACATTTTAACAGGATTAACAACTTTATTGTCATTGCAGGAGACATTAACATGTCCAATAAATACTGAAACGTGAATATGTAGCCTTGAGATATTGTGTAAAAGTGAAAAAGAATAAGACAATAAAAAAGGGCTAGTTTTCAGCTCTGCAAGAAGTGTATAAAAATGAAATCATACAGGCAGAATTAATTGCATACTGAGGCAGAAAATGGAAGAAGGGGAACCCGGTGCCCTTCAGCATTTTGCTACCAATTGCAGTTGTTTTAGCACTCAACCTGCTCTCAGTACATTACATGGTGCATGTTTTTACTGAGCAACAGTTGAGTTATTTATGATAGAGAGGACATAAATTGTCCTATCACTGCAAATTTTTTTCTGCCTAAAATCAAAGTGTACCCATGACATTGTGCACATTTGTGTTTATACCTCTCACTGACCAGTGTAACAGCTTTGATGCTAAAAAGGTTGAAAATTTTGAAACAAAAAATTGGCAAAACAACTGTTTTCTGATCTGATCTGAATCTGAAGTATCAGAAAATAATTAATTTACAATATCTAGAGTAAAAGAGTAACTACATCATCATAATCAATCATTATTCAAGAAGCTCCCCACCATAATTTACTTTTAAACTTGATGTATAAATGAAAAACTGTATCAGATCTCACATTTTTTTTCTTTTACTCTAGCCCTTAATTCCTCCTCCACCCTAATGTCCTGCTCTGATTTTTCTGTTGGTGGCAGCACAAAGGAAAGAGGAAAGAGAAAGAAAGAGAGAATGAGAGGGAGGGAGAGGAGACAATAGAGCAGTTCTGCTGAGCCTACAAGCTCCACCAAGACTGGATTAACTCTTGCTGAGAGTACGACTTATAGCTTTTTATTAAACCAGCTGCTTAAACACAAAGTAAGCACTGGTCCCTAAATAAACACACACACACTCATACAGAAAAGTAGCAGCAAACATAGATGTAGTAGTGTGCATAAATGTATACACTTGGTGTCTCTCTCGCACGCATGCGCCCATGTTTTGCCGCCTACAAACAGCACAATGCAAAAATCTGATTATACATTAACATACACTAAATGGGTTTATTTTCTAAGAATACAACTGTATGCAAATTAATTAATAAAAACTTCTTTTAGAAAAATAACAATTAGTTGTCAATTAGAAAAGACTTGTCTTTTCTTCTTTTATATATTTACTTTTGCTTTAAATGAAGTATTTTTTTATTTGATTGCTATATAATAATCTGCAAAATATTCAAAATAAAAAAATTATCTTTCAGGTAAGTCATGAAAAAACAACCCTCCTAAGTTCTCATCTGCATCAAGCAGTAAAATGGTTCGTAAAGAGTGTCATTGGGGGCTTTATTACCATACAACATACCACGGTTTGCAATGTGCCATGAACATGGCGTGGCTGATGCTGAAACAATGTATTGTTCTGCAAACTCAACATGTCCCGTATCACTGTAGCCATATGATGGGGCCAGGGAAAACCCTGATTCATATGAGTGTACACATGCAAACACAGCACACACAGTAACCACCCTCCTAATGAATCACCTGGAGTGGAAAAACCAACAGTGGAAACTTTCCTGGGGCCTAAATTAAACTCTTAGTCTGACACTGCAAACCATCAATATAACCTGCAAGGTGCATAGTAAACCATTCATCATGCTATGCACACACACAGGCAGTCACAAAGGAGGTTCCTCACCTGCAATATGTATATGTTTTAGCAGATGGTTCCCCAATCAGTTTTATTCTTAATAGGGAAGGAGATGTTTGGGTTAAAAGCGTCAACGCAAAAGCCTTAATTACTATGACACTCTCACAATACAGGGGCAGCAGGGTGATGCACTGAGAGCAACCTTGCTGTGCTGAAACCTCCATCTTAAAAGCAGTTACTGCTCCAGGGGTCCTGTTGTATATCTGACCCTGTAAAAATTGTTGCATTTAGCTTGGCTCTATGTTTGACTTACAATGAGTTGCATAGTTAAGAAAGAGCCAAGTCATGCCGTTTACTCAACACCTACTATGTATTCAGCTGGATTGTGGATAACAGACCTTTCTCATTCTTGACAATTTGGTTTAGTCAAACATGGCTGCATTACATGTACGTGCACAAGAGCCAGAGCTCTTGTACGGACCAGGTTGGCTCACTGGTGCAACTTACTGGCACGTCTAACAGAGCCGTCACTGGTGTTATTAGTTACACCTGTGCTTGAAGTCAAAACGTCTGCTGTTAGAAAGGTTACTGAGGACAGTGTTAACTTGGAAAATAAAGTCTGCTAAAGTTTTAAAGGATTTTTTCCTTTAATTTTAACATTAGTAATCCAGTCCTCTAAGGATAGGAAGATGTTTAACTGTTACAGATTTGTTTAATTATTGGTGAAAATGTTTCCCTTAGGGCTGAAGGGTTATTAATTTCAAAATAAGCTTGTGATTTATAAGAATGCACCATTTAACTTGCGAGAATGGTGCTTTTTAATCATAACATTTCTTTTGCTTTAGCTAGGTAAAGTTTTAGCAGGCAAATGTGTTGCGCATGTTGGTTTAACATCACACTTTTATGACTGGGACACTTAAATAGTCATCTTTAGTATTATTAGTAACACCTGTGTTGTTACAGCTGTGACAAGCCAAATGCTTGATATAAGGAGTGCTGATATAAAAGCTTTCCTGTGACTGTTTAAGGGGGATATTATCATTGTTATTTAAAATGAAAAGTGATTTCAAGTTAAAAAATATGTTAGATAATGTTGTGTAAATAATTATACTTATTTTTGAGAAAAAATCAAAGTGTGATTGTTTTTAATGAATCTTGCATAGAAAATCTAATATTCTGACAGCTCTATACTGTTCATATTATTCAAAGATGATTTTGTGGAAGTTTCTGCTTATTTAAGACGAACAAAATGGCAAATCTCTCTCTATATTAATGTCAACTCGTAAACTTCAGACAGGTAGCTCAGCAGTTATCAATGGAAAAAGATAGGCAGCTGGTAATGGAGCTGTCGGAAAACTCCATTATACTTATCGTCACACATTGTATTTTTTTTATAAGTTTATCATTTGTAATCCATTTCAGTTTGGACTTTTGGATTCAAAAGTGAAAATGAATAGTGAGTCTTATCAGTCTGAAGCTGATGTGGGCTCATGCCTCTACACTGCATAGCACTTAACACTGAAACATTTAGTTAGTAGTAGCAACTAGTAGTGAGAGTAAATTTGATGATAAATGCTGTCAAACGTAATTTATGGATGGTTTGTCACTATTATGTGATTGGCAGACTATGCAGCTGTTAGAATTATATATTAGATAGAGGAAACTTCTTCTTATTGACTAGCAAAGCTTTGCTGTATTCGGCATAGTAAGCAAGCTAACATCAGTGATGCTTAAAACGATCAATATGTAGAAAAGAGACCTAATTATAGCATCAATGGAAATTTCTTGATGTAGAGACCAAAATCACAAATATCAACAACATGGACTCAAGAGTACACTATGTGTTACCACCAGCTGTCACTAATTAACAGACCTTGAAGTTTTAAGTGACTGTTTAAGGATAATGTCTGTGTTTTACTGTAAATTCATGCCAATTATCCAGGCCCACCCTTTCCTTTACATTATTCCATGCACAGATGGCATAGCTGGTGATGATAAATCTTGTTTTACTGAAGAGGCTTTTTTCTGGCATACATTACAGCACTGTGTGAAAAAAAAACTCCACAGACATAAATATTTTATGAGCTAAGATGATCCATCAAACTTCCTTTCTGAGTCTTAATCATAATATAAATTTAAAAAATTAACAATAACTAAAGCTCTCTCTTTGATTGAATATGAAGCTGGAGGGTGTATGTGTCATGTGCAACCATAAGGACAAATCTTTTCATCAACCGACATCTCAGTTAATTACAGATGAGCAAACACTTTTATGACAAACTGCTAGTGATGCTTTTTAATGAATGAAGCCTGCGATGTGACTCATCTCTGACTTATGCTTCTGGACTCAACCATAGCTTACAGAGTCAACAGAGGAGGGTGTTCCTCACTAAACCCCTTTATTAATGCAACTTAGTCAACTTCTCACTCTCATTTTCCATTTCTCTTAGTCCGCCTCTCTCATTTATTCTTCATCCACTGTTTTTATTTCTACACAATCTTTCTCTTCCTGCTCCTTCTATCCGCCTCCATTCTTCCCTTTCTTCCAATTGCTCCTTAACCCTCTTCTCTTTTAATCTCTCTCTCTTTAGTGTAACAAGGATTTACTAGGGTCTATTAATGGCTCTCCATGTGCTTTTTGTCATCCATATTATCATGCTTCTGAATCTGAATCATTTTGCTTTTTGTCTAGAATAACGCTGTCCAGCTGCTCTGATGCTAACCCTGTTTTCCCTCTTTTCTACTTTTCCCTCTGCCTGTTCCTCCCTGATGTTCTCTTGGTCCACTGGACCATTAGGCTCTCTTTAACTCCACTGCTATCTTGTCTTCCACACTTCTTTGTCACACCCCCTGTGTTTCTCTCTCCTGCTCGCTCTGTCCTCTACTGTCAAATGCATTCAGCTCCCACTGTCAGAACAATACCACCTGCCTTTCTATACCAGCACCTTAAAAATGTGTTCACGCGACCACAATAACAGAATCTGCAGGCTCAAGTGCAATGCCCTAAGGTCTTAAATATATCCGTACTTCATAGATTTTTTTCTTTGCCTCCACTGTCATCATGTCTTTAATTAGGGAAAGTGCCAGTAAAGTTTGGTCTGCTACAGCACAGTTACAGCAGCCTATTATCTCTTGTAAATAAATAAAATAATGGTGAAGGAGATAGAAGTTCATAGAGCTACTGCAGTCTCAGAACCCCCTCCCTGCTCTCCGATCCACATCCCAAAGCTGAGCCGAGCAGTGCACTGATATGTGTGTGTGTGTGTGTGTGTGTGTGTGTGTTGAGCTGTGAAGGGAAGCCTGCTGTGAGTGTGCAGCTCGTCTGTCTGCACACGTGAGTGGGAGAAAGACCCAGATGTGAAGCTAGAGACAGGAAGGGGGAGGGTGTATGTGTGTGTGTTGGGGGGATGGATGGAGGGATTAGGGCGGATGTGATCAGAGAGAGCTGATCTGCCTGTCAGCAATGGTTGGCACTCGTGCACACACAAGCAAGCACGCACTCACACACAGACACACTTGATGCATCTATTCTCACACACAGAGGCGCATTAAGATTTGCTCAGCTTCCTTTACAGAGGAAGCCTGACTGAACCACACACACTTTCAATCTTTAGCTGGAGAGACCTTTTTTTAAAGATGGCTTATTGTGTCTAACAAATAGGTCTACATGTTCCTGGTATAGTGCCCATCACTGGCAAATTACCATTGTGCTTTGCATCCAAGTACATTAAAGGATCAGCATATCAAATTAGCTACTTATGAAATATCTGTGGATTTGAGAGGGCAGCAGCCATGGGTGGCCTTTGCCTCTGTATAAATAAACATAGCATTACTGTCTCATTAGTCAATTTCTTCCTGGTGAAATGAAATATAGTTGGCTTGTGTAATACTGGATTTTCAACATAGCAAGAAGAGATGGTTCTAACACCTACATCACATTAGATGATTTAAACATAGACTAGAAGGTTGTAGTCCTGCCTGCTATCCATGCAAACCCCTGTAGCACAAGCCACAACCAACAATTATCTCTTAGGCCTTATGGAAGCTGTAGTTGTAAAGCAATATTTGGAATAATAGGAAAACATTTTTAGTATGGAAGATACACTCAGCTGCCAGTTTATTGGTTACACCTAGCTAAAAGTGATGCAGCCATGCAACAAATCACACATTTATGAAGATTATAATCATGTTTTGAGAGAGGTTGACAAGCTATATGATAATTTTTTTTCAGAGCACTTAAAGGGGGGGTTGGTCAGCACAGCGTTTGGGACCCACATAGTAATGACAACTGGTCCAGCTTCTTTTTGGTGTCTACATGCTTGGAAGCCGCCCAAACATCACTTTCAGAAAGGGTGGTAAGTATAAAGGGTGCATCAACATATTCACTGAACTCTGTTTCAGGTGGGTTTTTTTTCCTTTCTGGTTTCCAGGAGCCTCAAAGTTTTTTTTATGAAATACAAATCTTAATTTAAAATTTTTGCATATACAGTGTAACCTTGAAATTAAACAGGCACAAATATTCACATTTTGTGCTTCTCTTTAATTAGTTTGCAGTCAGGCTTAGCAAGCAGCAGTTGTGTTCCATAACTCTTTTCATGGCTGCTTTCAGGAAGAAAATCTTGTTTACCGTATTTTGCATCTCTGAAAATAAGTCAATTTGTAACAGTACATTAGATCCACTTATCCTGTATCAGAGTACCTCTATCTGTTTTATACTCTCCTTTTAAACTCATAAAGCCTTTGAATACTCTTTGCAAGAGAGAAAAAAAAGAACACATTCAGGCAAGCTGGTGACATTTTTCTCCTCTCTGCTTCCTCTCCGGCAACACGTGTCTGAGACTTGAGGCAGTTTTTGAGAGATGAAAGAGCCTGTATTAATAATAAATTATGAATGGCTAAATTATACATGAAAAGAAAAATCTAGGAAGCTGGCACTTCCAGGTGCAGTTAGTACTATTACTTTAACTATAGCGTCTGGCAGATGACAATTTATACAGGAGGATGAAAGAAATGTCATTGCCATGAACTAACTTAGGTGGTAATGAGGTTAAAGGGATAGTTCAAGTTTTCTGAAGTGGGGTTGATGAGGTACTTGTCAACAGTCAGCGCATCACCTACAGTAAAGAGAGGTCAATACACCCCAGTTTGAGAAGCCTAGTGTGGCACTGACATAAAGGTAGAAAAATATGCTGTGCCAGGGAACTACAGGAAAATTATATTTTATCCTCCTAAGAGAAGGCCCAAGAAAAATAATCCCTGTCAGTTACAGTTTATGCTGTATTTTTCTAATGCTTCAGCTTCCTGTCAGACAGCTCTTTTCCTTGGAGTGACATTATTATCAACTTTACATTTTCCATATTCCTAGACTTGCAGTGACCCTCCAATTTCTAGGTACAGACATCTGTTATCATCCCCATGCTGCCCCTACACTGACCCCACTGTTAATGTGCATATTGCATCTTAGCTTTTTGTTTTGAACCTCAGCAAATAAAATAGGGGACAGAACCACAGTTACGTCACATATTGGTTTGTGGACAACCATTCTGAGGCCTTCTGAAGAGTTTAGCATATCGCTGCTGCCATTTGTTTTTCTGGTGCAAGATGTGACCATATTTCAACAAGAGGTTGGAGCTGAAGCAGATAAATATTGCTATCAACTAAATGCCATCAAATACAGTGCAATTACACAAATATCCTCACAAGGAAATTGGTCTTGTAAATGCATGTTTTAAACTATATAGAGTCAACAAAAAACAGATATGAAGCTTCTTGCACTTAATTGTTATTCAAGCGGATGTGAAGTAAACTGCTGATGCTGCAGACAGCTGTATTTGAACAACCATCATTCCTAATAAAAGGGTTCAGTGGGGTTTTACATGAACAGTAGTTCTCAGAAGAAGAGAATACATTTCATACATTGCAGTAATCATCTCTCTCCACATGGTCCAATGGCCCATTTTCTAATCACCCTTTGAGGCACGTCTGTAATAACGGCTGTCGAGTGGTAGAGCTATTAAAATCCATTTACCATCCTTTATCACAGCAGTGAGAGAGAAGACAGTCACACAGAGAGGAAGGAAAGAGAAAAAGAGATTCATGGATGGCATAAAGAAAACAGCTGTGAAGGCCATTAAAAGCTATGGAGTTATAGTTTCTGGCACACTGTTTAAATAAAAACTGAAACTGACAAAGCTGTTTTGTTTGGTGGACCACACACCTGACAGGACAATAACTGTGCATCATATGAAATGTGCATGTGTTTTTTTTAACTTTATCCATATCAAAAATGTATGTACATATGTTTAATGTAAAATGCTAAGGTCTCTTAAGCTTTGCTAATAAACATGAAGTTAGTCTGTCAAAAGGTTAACTAACAGCAATGCTAGCACAAGTTAAATGCCATACCATGTCTATGTTTTCACCTGTTACATGCATTGTTTATTATGAGTCTTAAGCTGTTTTTCAAAAAGCCTAAAGGCAAGGCAGCCGCAGATTTAAACTTCTGGAGGAGAGATCAATAAAATCAATACGTGTGTGAGTGTATGGGTGAGAGAGCAAGAGGACCTTGGCTGTGCCCTTGTTGATGTAAGTAACATTGAAGCAGTCAAAGAGGTTGAAATCCAAACCGTTCCCTGAGGTTCCCCAGCCAGTCTGTAACACTCTGTCCTTTTTATGTGTGTGTGTGTGTGTGCATGAAGGACTGAGTGACATCTGCCAAGGTCTTTTAATATTTAACCACTGCTAATGGCTGCACTCCTCTCTTACTCTGTGTTTGTTTTCTAATCATTTATCTTTAGATATTTTTGTCACCTATGTTTTTTAAACTTTTTTCATTCTATTTGCATACACACACAATTTGGTAAGTACATTCTTATCAAAGAAATACACAAAAAACTTTCTGTTTTTAGCCTGTATAATGTTTGGATCTGCTATTTTTTTCTGATTTACAAGACTGTAAAACTATTAAACGGATGTGGTAATGTGTTTTGATTACTCGTGATGCAGAGCAGTTGAAGTAATGGTTCCAGTGTAAATAAAAGAAATTATTAAGCACTTCGCCCAGAAAATATTAAATGATTAATTTGTTGACAAAGTTTTGATGTCTTCTGTTGTTAATTTGTCTAAATTATGTATTCAAAAACATGATGAAAAAAATAACTTCATGTCATTTTTAAAGTGAACTCTAGGAACTCTTACTTCTTGAAAGAAAAGTGTCTAAAAATTTTCATGTTGAGCCCTGAATGTGTTACTGAGTTTACCACTATCATTCACTCAAAATGCCTATGTGACATTGTTTTGTATATGCATTTTAATCAAATTAAATTTGGCAAGGACTAATGGAACAAGATGAAGCAGCCATAGTGAGCTGTTAGATGAAGTCCTGTAGGCAGCAGGCTGAAACCTCTAACTTCTCAGACAGGTAAACACCTCCTTGTCCCTTATTAACATTATCAGGGTCCCAATTAGCACTGGGATAAAATCAGAGTACTGCCAAATATGCACTTCTGTTTTCGTTTTGGCAACACATTTTCAGCCATCGTCTGATCGATCAAATCCTTCAACTCTCTTTCTCTTGTCAATGAAAAGTGAAATTTGACTCCTGCTATGACTCCTCTGCTGATGTACTAATAGAATATGCATTGCTAAAATAGGCAAAATGGACGTGGGGACAGAAAGCAAGTAATCCGTGTATGCCCACACACTGTGTAGCACCGATAACACCAACTATCATGGCAAACCAACTACCTGGTCATCAAACTCCTGCCTGGTTACATCTGTAACAGACTGCCCGAGTTACAGAGAGTCACTGCAAGACACTTTAAGTGTATAAATTAAATGATCTTTTTTAACACTGACAGTGACAAACTCAAAGTCTCATCAATAATTTAACTAACTACACCCATGTTTGGGTTTATTGACAATATGTCAGCCACAACTCTTTGTGCATCTAATGAGCTACACACAGTGGCTGCTGCAGGCTTTGCTAGGGATTCAAGCTTGAGTAGGCAAAGAAAAATATATAAAAGCCATATAAAAACCCCAAAACTTTTCTACCCACATTTTTTACTGTACTGTCGATCGTAACTCCACTTTCCCCTTGAACAGATTTACACAGCAGTCAGAAAGGGTGTGGTGGAATCAGTAGAGACTCTTACTGAAACAAAGAGAATTATGTTTTATTAAATTACTGTCATGAAAATTGAGAAGATGCTGCCATAAAATGTGCTTTTAAAGTCTGGAGGGTTTGATTTCCATCTGAATTTGTTTTTATTGTATAAGTGACTTTGGCATTTATTGACTCATAGTATTGTCCAAACCTCTTAGTTGTCAAATTAAATAAAAACAGTATGAATCAGGATAGAGCAGCGTCACATGTACAGTTATAACATTAGGGGTAAGAGCATTAATGTGCTATTAGGTTATTAATGTCTAATATAAAGATACTTAAATGAGATCATAAAGGACTATAAAAAATAAAAAATTACCACTGAAAACTTTTTGGTAATGTCCAATGAGAAGTATCTGAGCACAGTATCAAAGTATATGGAAGCAAAGATAATTAATCTTTACTTCTTATTGCTATTTCAATTTGCATACTGGCATCATAATCTACATTTTTAAACTAACCTGAAGTACAGTAAAACATCTATAATTGTTGCTATACAGGATGTATTCCCAACCTGAGCATGGATAAATATTTCATCAATTTCATGTGGTCAGAGGGATGGAAAAAAAAAAAAAAAAAAAATCTTCCTCTGTATCAAAGTGTATTTGCAGGAATAAGTAGGTATTTCTTGCCCTGCATGTGAGATATGAATGTTGCTCTGGGCCACACTGCAGACTTCAAAGGAAGGATATGCAGGGAGGAAATAAGCCAGCCACACTGGCAGCATGAAATACTGAGGGGCATCTGTGCATGTCCCTGTGTTTTTTAATGTTTATTTTTAAGACAGGAGGCATACAAGTATGCAAATGTTTATGCACACTTTTTTTTCTCAATCAATTTTTTTTTGCAAACTTGAGCACTTACATACATTGACATTCCTTTGTGTGTCAGTTGTGTGTATATACCTTATTGGCCAGATTATAAGATGACCTGCTTTTAAATGATTTTGAAGTCTTCATGAAGGTTTTACTTAAGCAGCCCTGAGGACTCAGCAGCGCCAGTGGCAAAGCTCTATTGAATATTAAATCCTGTCTTGTTCATTATCTCCAAACCTTTTCTTCATTGTAAACTGAAGCCTTTGGTGCCAACAGGTATTGCTACAGTTAGGGAAATCCCTTGGCTTGAATTTAGGAAGTAGCATATGATAGTGATATAACAAATATCAACCTTCAACATTTAACAACCCGGTGGCTTAATGTTTGAGAGGCACACCAATTAACTGCAACAACCTCCTGTTTGTATCTCCACTGTCCGAGCATTCAGTAGAGCAGAAAATGCCAAAAATAAACACACAAACACATAAATAATTGATTGAAAAAAGCAATGCTGCAAAAGTTTAAGCAAGACAAAAATTGTTTTTCACATTTGCTTACAATCTGAAAGACTTGCTTGCAGAAAATCTGACACATGTATGTAACAGCTTCCATATGAAATCAAAACAACAAACAACAATAGTTGTGTGTGCCTGTAAGTGTTAGGTGTGTTCGGGAAAGGAAAGAAGATGCAACTGAACAAAAAGTCATTTCTGTAAAGGAGCAAAGGGGAGGCATAAATATGCTGGATGCAAACTGGTTGTCTCCAGCTGTCCAAACTTACCTGGCTGCGGAGTGTAGATGGATGTGAGTTGAAGGGGGGGTGGGCCGTGGAGCTGGCAGGTGGTGCCTGTAAGCTGGAAGAAGTTTTATGCTGCAACTTGACACCATCAATGCATTCGGCACAGTCGAAGTTGCTCTTCCACACCATCACCTGTGAGGTGAATATGAATCATTTCTTCCTCCGAAATAATACACCAAAGTCGAAAATATCCAAGAATTTTATAATCTAAGAAAAGCACGGGCAGCGTAAATATATTATGCTTTCTCTTTTAAAAATTATTTTTTCGATGTTAAAAAGGTGATCTTTATGGAGCTGCCTCTCTAAGTCCGAGAGAGAGAAAGAGAGAAGTAAAGACAGAGAGAGAGAGAGAGAGAGAGAGAGAGAAAGCGAGAGGGAGAGAAAGAGAGGAAGAGAGAGCGAGAGAGAGAGAGAGAGAGAGAGAGAGGGAGACGGAGAGAGAGATGTCTCTCTTTCTCAATCTGACTTTTATACTCCTTATGTTTGTGGAGGGGGAAGACATAAATGTGAAATTATAATCTGCAGTTGCCAACAACAGACTGATGACATTAAGGCTGCGGGTACAGGTAGCATGAAGGAAAGTCCACAATTGTTTCTTTTCATATACTATTCAAACTGTCATGATACAAATTTGGTGGCTTCTCCTGAATTCACTAAATTATTAGTGTCACTATTAGTAGTATTAGAGAGTCACGTGAGTTGGATCTTTGGCTACTAAGACATCAGCTAGCTAATCAATAGGCTAAATCTGGCAAAATGTTTTAGGATCAAGAATAAGTCATCACCTGTTCATCGGAACCACCAGAGGCAAAATACTCTCCTGTCCTGGAGAAGGCCACACAGTTCACTGGGCCCTGTAGTAAAGTGAAGAAAAATGGAGCTTTGTAATTTTTTCTTAGAAATAATGTGCTCAAAGTAGCAGTCAATAGATTCAGACCAATAAAGTTATATAAGAAGTTATTATTTGTTGACAAACAAAATAATTGCTATTTTTTTCACTAATGAGCACTTTAAAGATGTGACCTTGAGCTTAACAAAATTGTTATGGGTAATTTTCATCAATTTATAGAAAAAATAACTTGTAAAATAAATAATACAAATAGTCACGTTAATAAATAATGAAAGCAGGTTTTAGTCTGAGACTTCAAAGAAAATGAAGCCATCCCCGTGAAAAAAGGTGCTGTCTTTGTCAGTTCATTCATTCCCTTTTTCATACCCTATACATAGTACCTTTGAATTACATAAAGAATTAAATCTTATTTCTCCACAAAGTAGTACAGCTGCAGTGAAAGTTCAGGTGTTCATGTAAAATATGAGAGAAAGAAAAAACTACATTATTAAATGAAATACAACAAGATACAAATATTTTTTAAAAAATGTGTAGCAACACACCTGCTCCGCAAGTTATAACAAAACAAGAGAAAGGATTGAGTGGGTTATTTTGTGACTTTAGAGAGATCTTCTTTAAACCATCTGAGGAAAAAAAAACTATTCAGAACAGAAGCTCTTGCATGTGTGTGTGGAGGAGGCGGTGGGCGTGAGAGGGACTGTAGCAGAGCAATCAATAACAGAAAGCGGAGACTCAGGTGAGGTGAGGTCACACACGGTCTGAGCCAAAAAGCATCACCTGGGGATGTCAGGACTTTGGCATGCCGTGTGTGTGTGCGCGTGTATGAACCCAGAGTGCAGACAGACTTCAGCTTCAAAAACTCAGAAATCTCTCTCTCGCTCTCCCTCTTGGTTTATTCTTTTCTTTACCTCACAGTGCAGAATGGGGTCAACGATTACAGCATGAGCCCTCTGACTGCGTTCAAAGAGAAGATGAAGGAGAGAACAAACAAAAGAAGAGAAAAGAAATGGATAGGGAGGCTGCTGGGAAGGAAAAAAAAAAGAAGCTGTGTCCTGTGGCTGGCACCCAGACAGACTGGTTTGGGTGAGGAATGGTTTCCCAGAAGCACCTGAGAGAAGCAGACAGTGTCACTATGGCAACGCGACGGCCTGACAGACAGCATGTTCTGTCTCTGCTCTGACTAATGCCTGCTGCCAGGCTGGCACTTGCCATGGCCAGACACATACACACGCACACACACGCACGCACACACACACACACACACACACACACACACACACACGCACACACACACACGCACACACATGCACACACACACTCGCACACACACACACACACTCACACTCACACACACACACACTCACACACGTGCATGTGTAATAATTCAAATGCAGAGTTTTTCGTCCTCCT
>JAQMCX010000028.1:10321212-10331247 GCA_029814765.1 Acanthurus leucopareius | reverse complement strand
AAGAGCATCTCCATCAGTGCAAACCTATACATAGAATAAAAAAGACACAAAAAAGAAAATAAATAAGATAAAAAAAAAGGTTATATATACAGTATGAAATTAAAAAGGTGAAAATTTCACCTGATATAAAGGTAAAAAATGTTATTCAGTTTAAAGACTAATACATTTATGTAAAAAGTGCCAGTAAAAACAGGTCTTCTTTTTGTATAACAGGCAGTTCTTTAAAGAGGAGCCACTTGCTTTTAATCCCAGCAACTAATCAGACATGGATATATTTCATTAAAATACCGAGATCTTTGCTCTTTAACACACTGAGACTCTGGAGGATACCTCTTTCATACCCAAACATGATTTCATCTATTTACTGTTACCATCTAACCTACTTACCTGGAAGGTTCTAAAACAGGTATCCTAGCTTTTCAGTCTTTTGTTGTTCTTGACCCAGTTTTTTAGAAAAGTGTGGCATCAATTTCTGAATGAGCACATATTTAAAAAAGAATCTATGAAACAGCAAAGGCAGACCATTTGGTATATTTTCTTTGTACCATTTCAACTAAAAAAAGGGGAAAAAGAAAGAAATAAGATAAGCAAAATATCACTTTTTGTTTAATACAGCAAAACTTTGAATGAAGTTGACTGAATCAAGGTTCAGTGTTAGTACTATAATTTCCATTGGGCGTTTGAGTATTCATATTTTCCAACATCCCTCGCTTTTCCAAAAGCACAAGTAGGGCAGTGGATCAAAATAATTGGGTGACTATTGTCACCTGTGGAAAAGATTTAATTTGCTGATCCAGACATATTGATGTGACCCATTTTTTAGCACTCTCAGAACACTATACAGCCAAGCACAGGAAGAACTCCTGCCTGTCTTATCCAGGTATCAGTTTATCTAGGTCATTCAGTTATTTTGATTTGCCCTGTTATAGCATCACATGTCCGTTCTACATTTTCTCATGTCAACAATCAAAGTTTTATTACAGTGAAATACTGTATTTCTTTTTGTTGACAGTGCTGAATGAAAGGATTTTTTTTTGTATCAAAATGTTCTTCATTGCTTCATATGAAATCAACAAATTTAATCTCCTCTTCATGGACTCAAGACACAAAGTAAGACAAACACAAACTATGTTTTTTTCTCATATTTTTATTTTGAGCATATAGAGCATCTGAACATAGAATATTTTAAATAATATGTGTAGGAGGACTTATCAAAGATAATTAATACATTCTGTGACAGTGACAAAGGAATGGGTGTTGAGTGTGTATCTCTAGCCAGTAGTAATGATTAGTGTTATGCGCAGGCTGAGATAGGGTGGCTGAGGCCACTGAAGTAAGACTTTTCCCTCTCACTCATCAGCTCAAAGTGCAGAGGCTGCTGGCAGAAGGTACACTCTGCTGATGAGTGGGGCTTCAGCTCCAGGCCCACCTCCTTCCATGTGTGCACCAGCCTCTCTAAAGAGGGAAAACAGAAAAGAAAAGAGTGGTGATCAGGTTAACGTCTCTCTCTGAAACAAATGAAGGAAATATTTTTATGTGAATTTACATTTTAACATAAGTATATGATACTTCTAGCTCTTCTTACCAACAAAGTATTTCATCATTTCAGGGGTGTGGTGAGGCGTCGGGGCAATGCGCAGAAGCTCCTCTCCCCTGGCAACGGTTGGGTAGTTGATTGCCTGCACATAGATGTTGTGGCGACTCATCATGATGTCGCACACCTCTGTGTTTTTCTCTGCGTCTGATACCTAGACATAATAATACAAAAAAAAAAAGAAAAAGACAGAGACATTAAATTGGGGGCACTGGGAATACTGGGGACAGATTATTTTTATGTGGCTTGGTATACAACTGGTGTGCATCATATTTGGAGTCATTAGCCTATGAATTAAATAATTAATTACCCTGACTGGGATGATGTGGCTGGGGCAGTGCACCACGGGCAGCCCGGAGTCCATCAGCATTTGTCTGAGCAGCTTAACATTTCGCTGGTGTTTACGTCGCAGTGTGCGTCCCTCTTCACTTTTGAGAACCTGGATCGACTGCCTGGCTCCGGCTAACAACATCGGCGGCAGAGAGGTGGTGAAGATGAAACCAGCAGCGTAGGAACGCACCGTGTCCACCAGGGCGGCGGTACTTGCAATGTAGCCACCTACACAGCCAAAGGCCTTGCCTGGTGAAGGACATGACACAAGGGTGTTATTCCACCTATTCCTTACTTGGTATCTTTTAAACTTTTTAAATTTTTTGTTTATAAACTGATATTGCATCAAGCTCAGTAGTCTATGCAAAATCCTCACGCTGTAACCTCACAACTCAGATTATCCTAAAATGGCAGATATACAACGACTGTAGAGCTCGGGGATAGAAATTCCCCCTCAGCTTGACAGTGACACACAAACACTGGGAGTAATTCAATAAGAGAGCAACAAGAGCTCACAGTATCCTAGCAACAACAGAGCTGCTCCAGCTTCTCTAAACCTTCTGGCACATTGGGTAACACAGACAAGGCTGGATTCTGATTATACCAGCATAAGAGACGGCTATGAGATTCCTGCTAGCTGTCGTTAATTAGGTTTTTAAATTAAAAAATATATATATATTTGTGTGTGTGTGTGTGTGTATATACATTTATATATATATATATATATATTTATTTTTTTATTTTCTTAAAAGGGACTAACCTAGTGTCCCTGAGATGATATCCATCTTGTGCATGACACCATCTCTGTCTCCGATGCCCCCTCCTTTGGCGCCATACAGGCCAACAGCGTGAACCTCGTCTACAAAGGTGATGGCACCAAATTCATGGGCCACATCACACATTTCCTCCAGTGGACATACAGCACCTGTGTTACACAAAGATGCAGAGTAAGAAAAGTTTAACCATTTGAAAATACAGGCACAAAAAGGGAATTTTGTCCTTACATCTCTATCTGCATTTTATTTGCTAGAGAATAACTAAATTATATCAAATGCTGCTATTTTTATGCATTATTGCCAGCTCAGTGATTCTTAGTATTAGCACGATCATTAACAGGCAACGAGATAACAAATTAGCTTCATAAATGCGGTACAGAAAATATCAGTGGGCACCATCCCAAACTCACCATCCATGGAATGGACAGTCTCAAAGGCCACGATCTTCGGTTTGGTGGGGTCTCCCTTCTGGAGAAGCTCTCGGAGATGGTTGACGTCATTGTGGCGGAAAATGAATTTCTTAGCACCGCTGTTCCTGATACCCTGAATCATTGAGGCATGGTTGCCTGCATCAGAGTAGATCTCACAACCTAAAACAGAGCATAAAAAAGAGAGAAAGTAAGAATGAGAGATGTTTAAATTATTTTGAGTTGGTTCCTCATGAGCATGACTGTCACACATTAATAGAAGATCAACTATAAATGTGCATACCAGGCAGCATCTTGGCAAGGGTGAAGAGGGTGGAGTCATTGGCAACAAAGCAGGAGGTGAAGAGCAATGCTGCATCCTTGTTGTGAAGGTCAGCCAGTTCTTGCTCCAGTTCCACGTGGAATTTACTGGTCCCAGAGATGTTTCTGGTGCCTCCTGCCCCTGAGCCATGCTTTCGTAAAGTATCCCTGGAAACAAAGGATAAGAAAACATCAAAAACTCTATTTTTTTCTATCTAATTGCTTACATATATTTACTTGTTTGCCAGATGAAAGCCTTGGATGAGGCAAGACTACAAGATACAGAAGTTTTATTTAATTAAGATAGAGAGTTGCTTAGTGGTAAGGGACGCTGCTTCAAAAGGTTATTGGTGCACAGGTAATATGAGAGCTGGGCAAGCTCTAACAAGCTGAGTGGAAAAGAAGAAAAACATCCCACCTCACTGGGCTCCCTAAGGTTTAGCTGTAACCAAGGCCATTTAACACTCTAAACTCTACAAAGAGTGACCTGGATCACTGGGTGGGTGTCAGGTTGTATTCACTTATTATGTGCTGTTTCTCAACTTTTCTCGAATTTCTGTCTTTCTGTAACCATACTTAGAGTCAGTAGGAGACGTCAGCAAGACAAGAATATTTGTCTTATTGCATGTAAACATGTCTACTCTCAAGGGACTGAATCAAGTATGGCACTTCCTGCACCACACTAGCATAAACAACTCCTTCAGTACTTACGTAATGGATTGCACGACCCGTGGGTGTCGACTCATGCCCAGGTAGTCATTGCTGCACCAAACAGACACCTCCCTCTTTTCCTCTAGAGACCCGGTAAAGTCGTCAGCCATTGGGAACTCGTTGGCCAGACGATTCACCGTCTTAAACACACGATATGTGTGGTCGCTCTTCTTCTCTACAATCTTCTTCTCGAGAAAGTCATCATACTGGAAGCAGGACACTGTAACAGAAGAGGAAGACAAAGTTTGCTTAAGGTGGCTTGCATTGTGACAGATGAAGCAATGCCTCACATGGGGAAAGTATCAGTTCAACTTACTCAAAAAACCTAAACTGACTAATTAATAATTAAACAACTATATCATTTTAACCACTATGATAATACTGTGTCACTGCTTTTCTGTGTAAAAAAATTTTTTAAAAGAGAATTAATAAAACTTACCACTGCTTGGCAAGTTGTCCTGCAGGAGGTGGGAGACCCTTTTAGGTCGCTGTTTGAGGAGGGTCTTCATCAGATTGGTTTTATCATCTCCGCTTCCCTTAGCGGTAGTGGCCAAGGATGGCTTCTTCAACTGGGCATGAGGCACTTCTACAATAGGTCAAGAGAGGACAAAACAAAAGTAGAATCCAATCATGTACAAAATGATGGGCATAAAACAGTTGAGTCTGATCAATCTCTAAACAGCTCTTACCTTTCTGGACAGTGCGAACTTCCTGAACATCCTCCTGGAACTCCATGCCAACCTGCCGCACCACACTGCTGTTCTTCTGGCCCATCTCAGCAGCCAGGAAAGGGCATTTGGAGGCTACTGCCTGACCTGGGGGGGGCATAGGGTGGCCAGTAGGCAGCTTGAGTTCTCCTTCCTGTTTGGGGCCTGCAGATAGACAAGATAAGTTTTAATTTAATTTTAAAGCTAACTTTAATAATTGGAATGATTCAATTGATTTGCTGAAGCTTCAGTTTTAACAAGGTTAAGATACACATCCACTTCTTCTTTAGACCCACCTTCCCTTGCAGGCATGGGGTCCTCAGTCCTCTGGTGGGAGGATGATGAGGAAGAGGAGCAGAGGGCCCGTGCCATAGATGGAGCCATGGGTTTAGAAGCCAGCTCCATCATGATAGGGCATCGCTGAGCATACCCCACCAGAGACTTTTTGGTCTGCTGGAAGAAGGCCTGGGGCACACGGGCCAGGAACGGGCAGCGACGTAACATCACATCCATAGTCAGCCGTGTATGATGATTGTCCTGGGGTCTAAAAGTGACAGTTGGAAACTTAACTGAGAATATCTCTCTGGCAGAGAAGACAGCTATTGAAAATTATTAAGTAGGTCAGTGGATTTAGCGGTCAATGTCATTTTCTAGCCAAGGAGTAATGTACCATATGGTTTGAAAATTTGAGTGTATAGCAGATGTCATAATGTGAGACCAAACAAAAATTATCTGCAGTGGATAGATTACACCCCAAGGAAGATTTAAAAAAAAAGTGAACTGTGGTTTAGTGTGAACCACACTTGAACTATAAAAACAAAGTCGAAGTTTGACAAGAAACCCTTAACACAAAATCAATGTGTAGAATAGCTTTTAAACAGAGGGATAAGGGTTGCTGAGTTTATTCAACTGACAAAGGTCACGTGATGGGGCTGAAAGCTCCAGTAAAAGGACCTTGTGTTATCAAACTATTATTTTAAGAATAATAAGTGAAGTGGACCCTCAGGTCAGGCTGTTTTTAACTTTCGGAGTTCCTGCATCTGGTGACTGATCAAGACACTGTAATAAACATATAATACAAAAAATCGCTCATTGCGTAAATGCGAAAATTACGTAGCTTACGTCGATGCCCGTGTCATAAGCTCCCCCAGCCGAAGCCAAGTCTACACATTCCTCGACAGAGTGATCACTCCCTTAGCCCCTCCACCTCTACCACCATTCAAGTTTGTGGAAAGTTAATACGGACTGGAAATGACGCGCATCAAGTGATTACCGACTTTATTCACAAATACAGGGTCACTAGCCTACCTATAATGCTTCCGTGAAGAATATTTTGATCATGTTTCGTGTTTCCCGTAATTGATCTATTCCGTTAGTTGGTCAAGACACCTATAGTCTTTACAACACTTAAGTCTTTACAAAACTGTGTGCGGTCAGATTTTGTTATCCGGTTAGACATTCAGGTATTGTTACTTGCACTACAAAATTAAAGAGTTATTGAGACAAGCCTCCGGATAGTATTAGTGTTATTAACGTGAACAAGTTCGCAAACGTAAACGAGCCCTTTGTAGTCGTGTTACGTGATGACTCTTGAAGCATTCATAAGTTATTACACATTAAAAGATTAGTTAATGAAAATGAGTCGGTTTCGATAACAACGTTATGGGGGAATATCTCATTTAATGAAAGTTATAATGAGTCTTATCATAAGCAATACCACTCGGTAGTCCTTGCCGGGGTTGACCGAGCTTAACGTTAGCTAGGCTGCTAACATTAGCTAGGAAGCTATAACCAAAAGGGGGAAGAAGATGACGAAATAAGAAATTTACCTCTTAAAAACTTGACACTTTATAGCGTGGTCCTCTTTAGCAGGCGTGTAGAAGATAGTACAATGGCACCGAAGCTAGTCTGACACCGACAAATATGTTGGTTTTTAGAGGAGCTGTAGTGATGACCGTCTCGTTATCCTGCACTGAGGACGAACGAAAGGACGAGGACTCGCAAGTGCTTATATGAGCTTAGACCAAATATCGACGAGGAGTCTCGCGAGATCTTGTCTGACTACGTCAAAAGTTATCTGAGTTCATCAGCTTCATGTGACGCATGTTAGTCAAACACTCCCACCTTTTAAAGACAATGGTATTACCTTTGTGCAGGTTTCCCCCTTTAAATGTATTTTTTTTTCACATTTTCAAATATTTTACATACAATTCATCGAACTTCTTTACTCTTAACCACGGAATGTGAATTCCCAAGGACATTTGCAATTTCTTATATGAAACCACCATCTTAAACTAAGTAAACTGTGTGCCTAACTTTGATGAAGAGTAGTAATTTAAATGGATGAGCTTCCTGACTTTCAGCTCTACCTTCAAAGCAAGACTTGATGTGATTCGGTTTAAGACTTGGTTGATGTGAATGAATAAGTATATTTTCTGTGCATGTTTGACCTCTGGTGTTGAAAAAGAGACATTACATTGACTCGAAACTAGTTCTTGAACAGGAACTTCGGTGTAATTGTTATAGAAAATATTTAAAAAGTAATAATACAATTGAGAATTAAGATGTAAATGTACCTCTTATGCACAGTAGGTGTCAAAAGATTAAAGGATAGCTAAACCCTAGTTAAACTCCGTAAACAAAAAGCAGCTGCTAGTTTATTATGTACACATGCCGTTCGACAGTCCGGCACTGCATCCAGTCTTTATTAATAATGCTATTTTTTTTTTCAATTATTTGAGATATTTTCATTTACATCATATATGGTCTACCCTAAATGAATTTAATAATGGAAAAAAGGCTCAAACATATAATAGCAACAACAATAGGCCTATACTTTATAAATAAAACTTAGTTTCCCAAAAAATAGGTCTCATTGCACTGTCTTCAGCAAAACAGGAATATCTCAAATTGTTTTTTCAAAATTGTATTCTGAAATAATGAAGGAATAATTTCGATTACATAACTGGAGTGAAAAATCATTCTGTGCTTCTCAATCTGTTAAGAATTTTTCCTCCTCAAACTCAAGCCCAAAGCTAAAACATAGTGTTTTGCTGCCTCCTGCAGACCAAATTTTGACCCCGCCTGCAGGATTGGATTTATTGTTGGCTGTTAACATGTGTGACAACCAGAATGGAGATTTTATGCTCCATGGATACTTTTAAACAAGCATTAATTCAAATACCGATACAAATTCAAATAATTTCAGCACATCTGATACACTAACTAAAAGAAGCTTCACTTTTGCTTTAGATTTTTTAGTTTTTGCTCAATTGCATTAATCCTATTGCTTATTATAACAGATGAACGGCTTTTAAAAGATGATGCACTGTTACAGGTTAAACCAGTAAAATAATAAAATTTATCATCATTTTGACCTTATACAATAAATATCTCATGAACACCTTTATACATCCATAGTAATCAAATATGAAACACTATGTTTTTACCAATATGCTTTTACCTTTTTGATTTTATTTTAATTTCTCTTCAACAAAGATTTTTGGCTAAACTGAAATATGTAGGTGAAACAAAAAAGTATCACTAGGAGTCATTGAAGATAAAAAAAATAATCATTTAGATTAATTACTCATATTAAGCTGCCAAATTAAACATGATAATTACACAATATATGTCTGAAACAGAATTGCTAGGCTACATTAAATTTAGGGAAGTGCTTTTTTTTCAACCGCAAATGCACCAGCCTGCAATCAGCAGCCGGATGCTGTGGTAGACTATTTTAGATTTACTGGATGTTTATCAACCCCACATATTTGTGGTACAATTCACTGCAGAAACTCAAGCAAACAGATATGGATGAATACCTGTGAGAGAAGTCTTGAGAGTGTTAAAAGTAAGAGATCTTAATCTCACTATTTCCTGTTACCAAAAATGCTACTCAGCACTACCACCTGCTCTTCCTGATAATCAGAATTAACTTCCACTTTTTTTTCATTTCATTGTGTAAAGCTGATTATACAATCAATACAAGACATTTGTCAACAACATTTTTTGATTATCAGCTAATCTAATTATAGTTAATAGTCAATATTAAGCATGGCAAACATAATGGCTCCAGCTGGTTGAGTATAGTGTCTTTTATATTTGAATGATCTTTTGATTAAACCAGCGATTTGAGGGGACATCACCTTTAGCAAATAGATTAACCAACTGGCCAAACTGGAAAATGGCCCCCAGGGACACCTGCATTATTCTGTAATCTTGAGACCTTTATCATAGCCTTTATTAATTCAATTTATCATCTGTGACCTAAATGCATCCTAAATAAATAATACATATTTTAAAAACACAAAGTAGTTATGTATTACAGACAAATATATACAAAATGCAGATAATGGGGGAGAGAGACGGGTCAGCTGGGGCCAACAGCTCGTCTTTGCCTTGAGTTGGGCTCTGAGGGATTGATATGAACATTTTTTTCACAAGTTTTGATAACTTTGATTTTATTATACACAAAGTAATGAGTAACTATAGTTGTTGTGCTCACTGAAATAAAGATGAACTATGAGAAACAAAATATTCAAGAGTCTCCAGTTTTACAACACTTTCATGTGGCAGCTAGATATTTTGGAGATTGATTTTAATTATGTAATTAACTGCTGGGGAGCTTTTAAATATTCTCTAGGGGATTATTAATGAGTAATCTTAATCTATAATGGTTTATACAATAATACATCATAACTTTACTGTTAATAATACTTTTAACCATTAACATACAGTCAAAAGTTTGGACACACTTTTTCATTCAATGTTTTTCTTTATTTTTACTACTTTCTACATTGTAGATACATACCAAAGACATCAAATATATTAGATTAGAGCCCAGATAAATGCGACGCAGAGTTCTTGTAGCAGATACATCTCTACATCAACTGTTCAGAGGAGACTGCGCGAATCAGGCCTTTATGGTCAAATAGCTGCTTGGAAACCACTACTAAGGAAAAGCAACGAGCAGAAGAGATTTGTTTGGGCCAAGAAACTCAAGGAATGGACATTAGACCAGTGGAAATCTGTGCTTTGGTCTGATGAGTCCTAATTTGAGATCTTTGGTTCCACCCGCTTTTTTATTTGTGCGACGCAGAAAAGGTGAATGGATGGTTTCTACATGCATGGTTCCCACCGTGAAGCATGGAGGAGGAGGTGTGATGGTGTGGGGGTGCTTTGCTGGT
>JAQMCX010000028.1:10309078-10320371 GCA_029814765.1 Acanthurus leucopareius | reverse complement strand
TAAAATATAAAACATGTTTTGAGTTATTTCACACTTTTTTGTTTACTACATAATTCCATATGTGTTCATTCATAGTTGTGATGCCTTCAGTGAGAATCTACACGGTAAATAGTCATGAAAGTAAAGGAAAAATATTGAATGAGGTGTGTCCAAACTTTTGACTGGTAGTATAAATCCGCACAATAATTATGGTTATCATATAAATTTAAAAAGTGAAAGTCCAGCTTCCGAACTGTACAGCTGCAAAAGCTATAAATACTCAAGTACAAATTACTCAGAACTGAACCGAAGTACTTTGTTACTTTTCCCTTTATGTTAGCCACCAGCCTACTACAGTACATAGGGTGGGAGAACCTGAAAGTTGACAGGTTCCTTAAACAGGCTAACCTGGCATGCCTTCCTTATCCCGGTTTTAAAAAATAAGTAACAAAAATAAAGATTGCGTCATTTGCGTTTGCGATTCAATTCGGGCACTACAGATACTTGGTATCATGTTTCTACAGTCAATTACACAGGGGGAAGACGCGACGGAAGACGGAAGGGTGGGCGGCTCTTCAACTGAGGGAGGCTACTGTGTTTTCAGCAGCAGCCACTCGCTTCAGATCACCGCCTGCTTCCAGCGCTGCCGGCGGACAGTCCCGTTTCCTGTCTGAATTCGGGATTCCTGAAGCAGCCATGGCTTCAGGCCTGTCAAACGTTGTGTTGTTGCTCCTGTGTGTGACTGTGGTCCATTATGTGTCCGGTAAGTTTGATTTTTCACACTTTGATCGTTGGTTTCATATTTGTCTCTTTCATTACTGTTGGCGTAGTTTAGTCTCACAACGTGTTTGTAACGTTAGCTCAGGTTTGCTAAGTAACGTTGAAGTGACCGTGGCTCAAACACACCGAATCCTGGGCGATGCCGGAGACGTTAACGTTAGCTGGTCAAACAGTTTCAACGTTAGTTTGTCTCGGGTTAGCTAACAATTGGTGGAAGATTAACCACATCCACTTCTGCTTTTTACAGTTTTAACGTCGACACGCCGAAATATTCAATGTTAGTGAACTGACAACTAGTCGTAGATGATTTGCTGTTTCTTGTATTCTGTAACGTAACGTTAGATATTGTTCAGTAATGTGAAGTCTAATTCAAAACATTACAGTTACAAACAACGTCGACTGAGGAATCATTTGGTTTTTTTTTAAAGAAAAATCCAAAATGTTTAGTCTTTTGTGAGGCTAGCTAATGCTACGAGTAAACTACCTCCACTGATCATCATGGGAATACAATGACCAAGAAGTTCACACTATCTCTAGGTACATGCTGTATTAACAAGATCAGTACACAACAACGATGATTGTTTTATTTGCTTGTGTCTCTCCGGCCAACAGTCCAAAACGTATTCATATTCATGTCATCATATGTGATTCAGAACATCAGCAAAATCTTACATTAGAAAAGACAGAAGTAACGTCAGAGAAGTTTGGCCTTTTTGCTCGAAAATTGCCAAAACAACTCAAGGATCAAAACAAACACACTGGTAATTAATTTAGGCCACTTAATCGCCTAAATGAGGAACATTAGATATCATTTTTTTCCCCAGATATCCGTCATTCCGGTTTTTCAGACTAATTGGCCAATTTCTGTCGCAGATCTTTGCACACATATTCTTATTTCTAAAGTAACCTAATTGCAGAGCACATCAAGTCTCTTGAGAGGCAGTATTGCTATATTATTATTCCTTTTCTTATTGAGATGCTTTATAATAAAATTAAATACTTTTATTAATCTTGTAACAGTTTCTGCTGGTGCCCTCTTCTCTTCTGTCCTGCAAATTTATCATGACTGAATGAAGTCTCTTCAGATGAACAATTGTTTTGTATTTTTTTTTTTTTTTTTTTAGTGGATTTTTCTGCAGTCAAGCTAACATGAAGTCCTTAAAGCATTCATGCCTTGAGGCATGTTTGTGCTTTACTTCATGCCTACAGTAAAAACAGTGAAAAGATAAAGTCGAACAACTTGATGTTTTACTGAATGTATCCATTTTAAACAGTGAAATCTTCACAACAACTTTGTCTTCAGTGGTAGCAAGGCTAACCTCTCTTACTCCTGTCTGCTTTCTGTGTCTTCGCTTTTACAGCAGGGAGTCGAGACTGTGAATCCTACACGGATATGCAAAACACGTACCACTCATCCCAGACATGCTGGAAAGGATTTTGCTGTGGTACCTGCTATAATAGATACTGCTGTCAGGACAGTTTCTGGCGTTTATCTGAGGATGAACAAGAAGATTGGTATGCAGTTATTGTGTAGTAGATGAAAAAGTTTCTAACTGTAGTCAACACTGAAATTTACAGTGCAAGTAATGTTTTGTGGTGGATGGGGGTTTCTGTTTTTATTCTGTCTCTTTGTCCCTGTCTTATTACAGTAGAGATTTGTAATTGTAGCCCATTTCACAAAACACAAAGGTTATACAGGCAAGCAACAGGAAACGGTATCTTCCTGTGCGCGACCACCAACACGTGACTGCTACGTGAATCAGGTTGCGGCAGAAACCTCCATTAACATAACAGAGCCAAAATAATGTGCTCAGATTACATATCTGATGTTCATATAATCAGCAAAAGAAGCAGGAGAGGTATTTTACAAACTGGGACATATTCTGTAGTCGTAATGGATTTTTATTTTCTAGGAATAGTGAGGATAATTTTATGACAAATATTGTTTTTTGTACCAATAAGGCAATGGCATCATTGATATTGCTTTGCATGATATTTTCCTATGATTTTTTTTATTTTTAGTGTGTCCCGTTGGAATGGCTCATCAAACATTCCCATGATTGCTGGTTTTAGTACCCTTGTCTCCGTTTTTCTCATCATCATCTGTTGCTGTGTCTGTCCCTGCTGTTGCCTGTATAAGATGTGCCGCAAGCCAAGACGTGAGTAGCCCTCATATATCAATAAATACTATTTATTGTTGTCAGTGATGCTTTTAGTTACAGAACGAAAGCTAACTCTTTCATAGTTATGCAACTATTGTCTGGTCTTAAGCTCTAATTTAGTGAAATTTAGTGAATTCAATGAAAGATGGTGGCAAGAAATTGTGGTGGCATTTGTAACAAATAACTTCGGTGTACCCCAGTAGTACTTTCAATAATTAAAGCATAATTAAGGTTTAACTTTGCTTGGCAATATATATATATATATTTAAATAAGTTCATCATTGGCACACGTTACCATGGTTATGCCTCTTCATTTGCCAAGGAGACTTTTGTGAAGAGATTTAATGTGAGGTTAGCTGTGCATATGAAAAGATACATACTACTGTTAACACAAAAGTATGTTGTTTAGTTGTACACGTGGTGAGTAAAGAGTATAGTATGTGATTCCTGATACTATTCACATTCACAAGCTTTTAGCTTTTGACCAAATCCCAGTGTAACATTTAATCTATAAGCAAAAATAGTTTGCTAGCACTTATTTAAACCAGCAAGTGATGTATTAACAGCATGAAGCCCTGTGTTCCAATGTGTTGCCTCTGCAAAACTTAGCTGCACATGTGTTGGTTTCCTGCACCAAACCAAACCTTGCTAACTTTCTGCTGACAACCCATCAACCTACATGAAGTGCAGTGCCTTATATTTGGTGTTAGGGATTTAATGATGAAATGAGACTCTTGGTTTCCAGTGTGTTGGAGTATCTGTCTAGTTTTTAAAAACAGAACCTCAGGATAGTCATTTGAGGTCTGTTAGCCCACCCACCACATGACTTTCATTACTGCAATGGCTTGGCCTAACTAATAACACAGATGTGGCGACACAGAACACAAACTGGTCCAACATTCCTCAAATCACAAAAATATGCAACAAATATTTTACACTCACAGCAGTGACAAAGAGGTAGTTCGTTCAGTGAAGCAAAACTCTGTCCACAGCTGAGAAAATCCACATTTGATTCTTTATTTGTGATCATCCAACATATTTGTTAGGGTTCACCGGGGCTTTTTTAAACATCTTGTGTAGAGCAGCGTTTCCCACAGGTTGATGACTCAATACAGTCATCAGTGATAATTACTGTTTAGAGTTCATGCCAAACTTGCTAATACTGCTGTAGTGCCATTGCTGGTGAATTCACACCCTGACTCAATTCAAGCTGCTGCTTCACAAGTGAAGGCTTGCTTTTTGCAATGCTATGAATTACCTGTGACTGCAAATAGTCCCCAACGTGTATGCTGTTTCTTCTGTTTGACGAACACTTGCTTTAAACTATAGTGCCTAGCTGTTAAGAGGATATATAGGCAATATTTTAAAAATGAAATAGTTTATTAAAGCGCCACTGACAGACTTTGACAGACAAACTGCAGGCAGACTGCTTGCCTGCTGTCTGTCTGGCATAGAGTCATCACACAATGTCTCTATTTTTATGTTGCCCACAGAGTCGTGGTCGGTGACCTTATTGTACTTTATGCAGATTTCCCTCTGAGCAGCAGACAGAAAAAATTAAATACTGCTGCTGTTTGGTTTTGACCACTTCCACTTTTAAGCTGTGTTCCCAAAAGACTTGGAGGTTTTTGAGACCAGAATTCAAAACAAATATCCATCAGTCTTTCTACGCAAAAGAGAAACTACTTAGAAATGTTCTTGAAGTAATCCTAAAATAGATATATGATCTTGGAAACAAGGTTTGACACCGAGCCTTTATCTGTCATTGTTTCAGTTACAGTTCAAATTCAGATCATAACAAACTGTAATGACCTTGGGCTCCGTCCACCAAATTTTAGTCATTGCCAAGAGGTTGAGTAACGCTGCAGAGAGACAAGTAAACAAAGATAATAGGTCATGTGAATGGACATTTTTGTATCTTTAAACTTCTTTGGCCTGCGTCATCAATGTTATGATCGCTGCCTCTAAAGTTGTTATATAAGGCATGCTGTGCTACCCATTCTGATGAGGAGTTTCATCAACAAAAATATCATAAAGAGGTAAAAAGAAGACGCACACTGCAGAATCTCAGGTCCTGCTGTCAGAAGTTAAAGGACAAAAAATATTAAGTTTAGTAGAGAGAGAAGTGATGTTAAAAGACCTGAAATGTTTCAAAAATACTAATAGTTCAGGTGTCAATGAAGTGTCCTGAAAGCAATGCTCTACTATGACAGAAGAAAAGAGGGGATGGTTTGATATGAGGAAAATGCTAAAAGTAATTTAAGGCAAACTAGACAATGTTTTTTTTATTTGGTCATTTTGAAACCAAAATTAACACATATGTGCATGCCTTTCCAGTGATTCATTTTGCAGAGCAGGAAAAAAGAAATCCTCAGGTTGCAAGTTGTTATCAAACTGCTTAAAAGGGGGCTTGGCATGTCGTTGCCAGTCTGAAAATTTTTACAGTTTCAGTAGAAGACAACACAGTTTTTTCATTGGACTTTTTGCACATAATCAGTATCAGAACATATCAAAAATATTTGATGTTTGACCCAGCCCTGGGCGGATATAAATCCACTTCAAGTCTCTATTGACCTCCTTGCCTTCGACCCATTATTTCTGCTGCCAGAATTCTTCTGTTGTTGTCTCTAGAGTTTATACTGGATATTACTTTCCTTTTCGTCTCCACCCTTTAACCTGCTTTCTTTATTGAATTCTTCCATAGTGAAGACAAGCAGCTGAGTTGTGTGTATGTCCTTGTTGACACTCAAGTGCATTCACTGCTGTAAATACCAGAGACTCTTGTACATCCTGTCAGTTTGGTCTTTTAGCCAGCTTGTTCAGGCTTTGCAATGTAGTGACACAGCTCTAGAAGAGAGTAGTAGGCTGAAACACAAGCAAAAATGTGGATTCCCCAACTGGGGCTGTTGCCTGTCGGGATCACATCCAGGAATGTCAAGGCTCCACCTCGTGTGACTCATTGTTTCCACGACAACCACAAGGGGAAAACTCCAGACCATCCCACGTCATTTACAGGAAGTGGTTATGACAACTCCCTCTGTTAGGGAAAAAAAAGAAAAAAAAAAAAACACATGATGAGGAAGTGACACATGCATTTTACTTACAATTTTAGGCCTTACTTTCATATGTTAAATCTATTCTATTTAAGTCTATTTTTATGGAAATATTTTAAAAAGAATGGTATTTAGTGTCATCTAAAAAAAGGCACAGGAAGTGTACTTTTTTTAGCTCTGAGTATAGTCTTCAGGCCTTCCAGTCTGTCCCAATATCCCAGAGCAGACAGGACGCAGTCCTGAGAGGCAAAACCCTGGGCTAAAAAAAAACATCCAAAAAGCCACAAACTGCCACAGACTGCTGCTGATTAAACAAAACTGCAGTCATCCTAGATGAGTGTAGTAACTTTTTCATCAGGCCAGTTCTTTTCTAGTCTGGAATTTGACTGCTGAACAGTCAAAGAAAACTGTTTTGAGATTTTAGTGGTTAAACAACACTGAAAATGTTTTAAGCTAATACATTGGTTAAAAAAAACCAAACAAACATTGATTTGAAGAAGTTACCCTAGTGGAAATGACACCATAGAGTCTGTCTCCTTCTTCAGTGTGATAAAATAACAATACCAATGCAATATTTATGTGACAGCAAATTTAGTGGATTTGATATGACAGGACAATTCACAGAAAGTTGATTTAATAGGATTAATTTCAAAGTTTGATCTAAAATTCAATCACATTACCAGATGACATCATCAGTCACATGACTATTCTCAGCTATTATTAGATCATCTTTTTATGCCAGTTAAGCAAACAATGAGCTTAGACCGGACTGTTGCTCAGAGCTCTTTTTTGTTTCATTCTTTATTTTTATCACTGCTCAGCAGTTCCTCAAGTGTTTTCTTCAGCTGAAACTGTGATTAAACCTCCTAGCTAGCTTATCTTAACTGCATTTCTTATCTGTTTCTGTTTTGCATTTGTTTACAGCTGTGGTAGCTACAACCACTCACACCACTGTGGTCACAAGCAGTGCTCAGTCATACCCCCAGCAGCCAACTGCGATACCTGGACAGTCTCAGTCCTACCAGGGGGCCCAGTATCCACCTTACCAGCCCGTACCAGTGCAGCCAGGCTATGGAGCTCAGCCCATGCCCCAGGGCTATGGAGCTCAGCCCATGCCACCATCAACCTACCAAGGACAACCCTTTACACCAGGACCACCGCCAACATATCAGCAAGCCAGTGAGTGTGGATTTTCATTAACATAGAAAACAAGTTATAGATCTCCTTGTGACAACAGTCTGTTGTCAAATCAAGGGAAACTTCTCTTTGGTAAAACCCTACCTGTATTATTTACATCAAAAAGAAAAAAAAACATTGACAAAAAAGCAGTCATTGAGAGGACCCAAATGAACTAAAAAGTAGCCTTTGAAAAGTAGATTTATGAGGAAATGCATCATGCTTTCAACAATGAATTAAAACTTGACTGAGACACAAAAGATTGTCAAATGGACATGAAAAACTGCTGAAATGCAAAGTCTCATTCATATATCTGCAGAATTGCAACACATTCCAACTTCTGACTGCCTCTAAGTATCCTCACTCTCGTTATAAATAACTCTTCCTCAGAGGGTGATGACTAAAACACAGCATCTTGTGTTCAATAAAATGGTTTCTCTGCTTGAAATGTCATCTAACTTAATCAATTTTTGAGAGGAAAAAAGTAAAAGATTCGGTCAAGTCTCGTTTGTGTTGCCTATTTTTTATTTAGTAATGCCAAACAAGATTTGACAAACAACTTAATTTCTCATGAAATATTCTTTAGCAAAATAATTTAAGACTTCATTTGAAACTTTGCAAAAATTACATCGAAGCAGCAACACACCCATTTTAATGAGGCAGGTCACAAAATGAAATTTGTGGTGACTGAATTAAAAACATTAGAGTGAGACAGAAAGACTTCTCCCAAGTTCAGTTTACTTGGTATATTATCAGTTTTTTTCACCTCACAACCTCGAAACAATTTAGCTCCTTTCCAATTCACAGACACAAATTGAAAGAGAAGAAAGAGCCAGGTTTTACCACCAGTCCTCACAAAGTCAGAGAACCGCTGACTGGGAGTTACACAGAACCAGGGGATTATCACTCCGCTTGACGTAGTCAGACTCCAGACACAGGGCTTATATTTTAACTACGAGTCATATGTTGCAATAATGATATGTGGTTGTCACAAAAAACCATGGCACATTTATACGCTCTAAGGCAAGTCTAGTGGGCTGGCACACTGTTAAGGAACCACATAGTTTGAATTTGATCTAGCAGCCTTTGCTCCTACTGTGAAAATGTGGATAAACTCAAGTAAGCTTTCTATATATATGAAATACATATTTTAAGAGAGTTTTTTTTCTGACTATAAATACTATTACAGAAACTACAAAAAGCAATCTTTAACACAGGGTAATGACACATTACAATTTAGCTTCAAAACACAGTATGCTATTTTAGTGCTTTGAAGCTATAATGTAATGTGTCATTAGTTTTAGTGCGTCAGAAAAGCTGAAGTCGGAAGTGGAGGTGGAATAACCACTGCTGGCAGACAGCTGGGACAGGTCAGGATTTCTTTAGGAAAAATGGAAAGGAAAAATACCATTTATGGTTACTTTAACAGAACTGAAGCCAAGGTTACTTTTAATTGTAATCTCATTCATCCTCTTTCCATGTATTCTGTCTGTGTCCAGTTGGTCCTGCCTACTCTCCCAACCCGATGCCTTACAGCCAGGCTGCATTTAACCCCGGCCAGCCAGCATACCCCCTGCAGCCTCCTGTCCAGCCAAATGCTCCAGGCACACGCACAGACTACGTGACCCAGCCAGCTTACAACCCAGATTATGTTGCACCACCACCCAAGACTGGATAATGGACCACAGTAACCAAACTCTCGGCCACTTTAAACATGCTGCAACATTTTCAAACTTGGCACAATTGGAAATGTGCAATCCATATCAAGATGACAGTTGTTTCTGGGAGTCATGATTCATATGTTCTGTGGTTAAATCATGGGGAGTTACGACACATATGTAGTTGTTGTAGTGTATCTGTTCTGTCACAGAATTTCCAAGTGAAAATGTTGTTATCTCGTGGCTTGTATTGCATGGACTTACAATATACAAGTGGGGAGATTTTATTTTTTTTTTTTAAATGCATTTCTTGTGGCTCCTTGGAAGTTTGGAGGAGAACTCCTTTCTGCCAGTCTCTTCAGACCATTAAAGTGCTTGGAACCCTTTTTTTTAAATGTACTCTCTTCCTCTGTCACTGGTGTTTTAAAAAGCAGTTAAAGCTTTATATGTTTTAATGGGAAATGTAACGAAGTCCAAAATGTGTAATACTTCTCACAAGAGGATTTGTGATGGAAAGGATATGATTGACTACTGATATTTAGAGGGGTGACAGAGTGAAAAATCCTCAAACAAAAGGGAACCTCCATCATGACACTTAAAAAAAATAGGCCTTACACACAGGGAAAGTTACTCAGCATATTTGTTTTATGTTCTCATGTAGGAGGAAGATTTCAGATGAATTTTCTTTTCTTTTTTTTGTACTCAGGTTTTCTTCATTCTTTATTCTTATTTGCCTATTTTACCGCAAGTGTAGCTGAGCTGGAATGCATCAGCAGCTTTGGGTCAAATAACCAAAGGATATTTGTTTCAAATATCCAAACTTTCACTTAGTCAACTTCTTAAACAAATGCAAATGTTATCATTAAAAATGCAAGAATAATTGTGCCTTTCTAGCCATATTTTTTTTTCTTTTTATTGAAGTCAAGTGTGTATGCCAGGTACAACAATTCAAAAAGTCTAGTCTAAACAATGTCTAAAAATTTTCTTGTTAGTCATCAATGTGTGATTTGTTTCTTGTACATAGTGTTATTTGTATTTTAAGGTCCGGTGTGCAGGATTTATTGGCAACCAGTGGAGAGGTTGAAGTCTGCAATCTGTACCTTTCAAACATGAAAGAGAGGGTATGATAATTGCAAAACTTGGCCCTCTCCAAAGCTTCTGTTTGGTTTGTCTGCTGATGGTTGAAACAAGAGAATGCATGTTGCAGACTCTGTGGACAAGAATCTGCAAAAGGGCTCATTCTAATGTAGAACAAAAATCCTATAAATTGGACTTTTAACTGGTATCATAAAGGTTTGCATTCACATAAACTGGTTTTATTACTTTAAATTAATGCTATTACCAAATTGCATAGCCTTGAAACTGTTGTTCCTTCACAGCCATCACTGTCAATGTTTTGAATATTTAAAGGGTATCTTTTCCTTATTCAGTGTTGTTTTTTGCCTTGTCAGATCAGACAGTTATTCCTCTGGAAATTACTATCACCATTGCCTTTACTAGACACCAGAGCCAGAATAACAGTCCAGTTTAAATAAATATTCTATTTTTTAAAACTGCACCACTAAGATATTCTGTCCCTGCTTTGTCACTGGAGTGTTTCTGCAACAAAGCTAGCACTTCTGCTTTTCTTCTGTCTGAAATAACTTGACAATAATTTGACTGAAGTGACCTTTTTATTATAAAAGGTCATTTTGTTTAAAGTCCCTGTTTTTACAGCTTCCTGAATTTTGTCAGTTGCAATCAAAAAACACAGTATGATGTCTCCTTGTGTGTGAGTCTCACTGGTAAAGGATTCAGAATGACTCTTAGTCACATCTGTGCTGTAACATGCCAGCTGTCATGAGATAGATCACAAGCCAGTTAATGACAGGGGCTGAATGTCCTCACATATCTTTGTAATTTGCAAAGCAGTTCATTTATTAGGAATGTGCATGTGTTTCATGCATCGACCAAGCAAGTTGCCTGTGTACTTTATTGTAGGCTCGCTTTTTGTCAGAAATCCATCTTTTCAATTTTTGTCCCACCTGAGATTTTAGTCCGTTGTTCAGCGTTGATTCTGAGGTTTTTTTTGTTTATGAGGTTTTTAGTCATTTGTCATTATTAAAAACAAAATATACCAGCAGAGATTTATTATTATGCGCCTGTTTTTCTCATGCATGAACAATTGACATTGATGCTTCTATGAGAATGTATTTACATGACTTTTGTTTTGTTTAAAATCCACCACTTCAACCCACTCTTCTGCAGAGTTTAATAAAATATATATAAATGTTCTGTTTACTCGAACTTTGGTTGTTAAATTTTCAGGAAAAGATGAGAGCTCAAAGCGCACTTGTTTCAAATCAAAACTAGAAAACTCAGACGAAAGGCAGCAACAATGCAGTATTAAATTACTAAATAATTTAATATGCACTAGGGCCGGGACTTTAACGCGTTAATTTCGATCAATTAATTATAAAGATTTTAACGCGATAAAGATTTTAAC
>JAQMCX010000028.1:10261091-10306746 GCA_029814765.1 Acanthurus leucopareius | reverse complement strand
TCTGGGTATGCTAATTACACTGCTGTGCTTGTAAATAATAAATGGCAGTGTGAAGGACCTTGCAAAAATCTCACAGATTACTGTAATCGTAATGGAGAATGTCTCAATCACATTGAAAAAGGGCCAGTTTGTAGGTATGTCAAAACCACTGGTTTAATCTTCATTGTATAGAACTATTTAGACCTATATCTCGCAAGTTTTCTCGTACTATTAATTTTATTAAAATGTTCACTTTTGTGACCCTTTAATCCAGTTGCTACGAGTCTAGCCTGAAGAAGTATTATGGCTCCAACTGTGACCTCTTCTATTATGGGCCGGGTTTCTATGGAGCACTGTTTGGATCACTGGCAGTGCTACTTCTGCTCTCCACTATCATTATCATTGCCATCATGGTGAAAAAGAAACATATCCGTGTTTGGTGGGTTATGATGCAAATAATGCATTTTTCTATTTAGTAAAATTGAAATCTCCAACAAGTTTTGTTTCTTGTTGATTATAATCCTAAAGTTACAAACATTGCCATGTGGAACAAATAAAGCTGTTTCTGCATTTTAGGAAAAGAAGGAGCTCCAACAACAGAAGACTGTCAATTTTTGACGAAGAATTTTTTGACTTCTCAGATACAGGTTTGTCCTGGTCTGTTTTTTCAGTCATTCTTTATCTGATCACCGAGTAAATTTGAATAATTTTAGGAATTCCTCAGCAAGAACCGTAACATTTGCAGAGTCAACACTTTTTGTGTTCTTTTACCCAGGCAATCACAACCTTGGATTTTCTGGCTCTTACATGTAAGAGCCATATCAGCAACCACATCTACCACATGCTGAAACTCAGTTGCAGGTATTTTTGTACATTATTTCAGTATAACAAGTGCCTATGAAAGTCTTCTGGATGACAAATAAATGTAAAATTATAGTTAAAGTGTAATTAATCATATGTGACCCTCCTTATGTTTTTCCAGGACTCAACAAATCATCCAGGGGATTTTGAACAAAGGCAAACTGGTGGAGACATTTAGTTTTAAATTCAATGTTTCTATGTAAGAAAAAAAAAAAAAAATACGGATCAATATGACCTGCTATGTGTGTTGTACGTGTATATACTAGTGATTATTATATATTTTTTATTATGTGTTTCCTATAAAATGCACATGTAAATTCTGACTCATGTATTGTTATTTTTTTAATTAAAAAAGTGTGTGTGTGTATATGTCTACATATGGTTTGTACATCTACAGATTTTTGTCACCTGTCCATTTTTTTTCTAATAATACATTAAGGTAATGGACATTAGTGTTTTTCATAAAATCCATAATACTGTAGCTAAATATTACCTCCTACTGTGAGACAATACCATAGTGCTCAGTTTAGCCTCTTCCTGTTAGATCATATGCAGTTAAATAGCATGAGTGGGTGTGCTTACATCTAATCCCATAATAACCATCACAACATCCTCTTGTAACAACTCAGCATTATACATTAATCAATACAGTAATAGTGCTGACTGTGGCTATCTCAGTCATCGAAGTGACAGGGGGGCTTTAAGAGGAAAAATGACCCTGCTCCCCACATGTCGTCTAAAATAAGATCTCTCCTTGAAGTGTGGCTCAGACTGCTAATGAGCACTTGCGTAAGGATTTAAGCATCATGGACATTATTGCAGACAATCTTTACAGCCAGCCAACACTACTGTTGTCTTCCAATCCATCCCTTTATTCATCTCTCTTTTCCTTCTGTCTGTCTACCCCTCTCCCTGTGCTTTGTTCTGTCTGAAGGCATTCATGTCTGGCCTCCTGCCCGAGCTGCCATTAAGATGTTTTAAGCATTTTCTCTGCATCCCACACCATTTCTCTCTTCCCTTTCCTTTTCTTCTCTGTGGAATCCTTCTGGTATTTATAGTTTATCTTAAATCCAAGCTGCCTTGCACATGGAGAGCAGACTGTGGCCATGATATGGTAATGGATATCAGAAGTCAACCTTTTGATCTGGTTTTGTTTATTGATGCACTCTGCACTTTGTCAGTGAGCTGTGTGTGTGTGGGAGTAACTGCTGAGAAAAGCACAAACTCCCCAAAGCGTGCTCTCACTGCGGCCACGATGCTCCAAAGAGATACAGGCATGCCAACTCTCCCACATGCTTGGAAACACAAACAAGCTTGACAGAATTATTCATGTTTTCTTATTTTTACTTCTGTTCCATCACCAAAGATAAATGAGAGGATGTTTCCAACATTATTTATATCTTGATGTTTTATATCTTTTCCATCACTAAAAATAAGTTCAAATTTCCAGTTAAGGTACAAAAGGAATAATCCTGAAATTTTTGCTGATTTCTTAACTTGTCAGGCAACATAATCATTAAGTTTAAATTCAATTTGGCACAAAACTTTGACATCAGACAAAATGCTTACAAAAGTAACAGCCTCAGCTGTGCTTTGTTTAGAGCATATTAGCAAATGTTAGCATGTTAACACACCAAAGTACCTTTTTTAATGTCAGCATGTTAATATTGTTGATGCATGTGTGCACAAGTCAAATTTCAAAAGGTGTCAAAAATGATAGGAGCAAGTGCCAGTATAACACAGTTCAGCAATACCACAAACTGCAGCCTTGACATAACTGTAAAGTTGCACCTTCCCTACGCAAGTTACCAAAAAACTTAAAATAATCTTGATAAAGATAGGATGTATTGCAGGACCGTTTTGCAATTCTGCAGTAGGTTTAGGGAGGTGTACCTAAAATAATGGCAACTTAATGAAAAATGAAAGCTCATCATTTTTTTTAATCCCACATGGGGGCAGTAGGGGGCAGAGAGTCCTAGGAAGCCAGATCATATGAGAGGAATTCAGCCTCATCCCTTCAGTAACCTGGTGTGTGTAGAGACTGATGATTATCTCAGGTTAGCTTTAATCCCTCTTGATGCTTAAGTTTTGTCCAGGAACTTTACTGCTTTTTTGGCAAAAGTTCCTAAAGAAATATATTTATCCTCCACTTTGAGCTGCATCAGATTGAAAATATAAATATCCACAGATAAAATCTTAGTGGCTTTGTTAAGCTAAAATCCCTTACCTTTTCATCAACACATCCTCTCATGTTTTTGTTGTGCAACTGTTGTGTGGGTGGTTTATTGTGTGGAACAGTTAAGGTGACACACTGACAGCTGCAGTTTAACTCGAGAGAGACAGAAATCAGCTGGTTAAAACAGCAGCTGTGTGAGAGTGGGTGCAACTGAGGTATGCTAGCATTGTGTTGTTTGTCATGTGAAAACTGGAAAATCATTTGGGTAAAAGACTTACAATCAGTGAATAAATAAAATAACACTAGATATGCGTCCTTGGAATCCTGCTTTTTTGCCTGATGATGTTTCTGTGAAAACATATATTTCTCCCACTATCCCTTTCTAGAAGAGTTTAAGACCTGTAATAAAGTTTCCTGGGTCACTGTGCACATTCGGTCCCCTTTTTCCTACCAGACACACTGATTTGCTGCCACCAGAGGTCAGACATCAGGCTTTTCAAGCTCAGGATACAAAACGCTTCAGATTTTTAATCTGTTTAGCTCTTAAAATTTCAATATAGTACCTCAGGTTTTTCCCTTTTATGTTCCCTGGATCTACAAGCACCTGCAGCACCAACAAGTAGCTGCAAAAAGAGGCAGCCAGACCGTGTGAACTTAACAGATAAAACAGTCTGCTGTCTTTTCACCCACTCTCTCTCTATTCAATAGCCTCCAAGTATCTTGACAACCTTGCCTGGTATTTTGGCAGCAGTCCCTTGAGTGTTGATGTCAGCTGAGAGAGGGGAGGGAGGGAGGTAGAGGGACTGAGAGAGAGAGAGAGAGGGGAGGAGGGGAGGAGTGAGCGGGCTATTCAAGGCACTTGTCCTCTCTGTCTCCCTAAGAGCTTAGAGGAGGGGGAGGCGCACATGCATTGAGGGAACACACTCACACACACACACAAACACACACACATGCTAGTAGCGGCCACATTTTCACAGCCTTCTCTTCAGACTGACAGCAGCAAACGGAGTTGAGAGCCAGCACGATAGAGCAAGGGAGGAAGGTTGGAAACAAGGAAGGCATCCACAGAGAAGAGAAGACTACATAGGATTTGTCCCTATTTCTCCTTTTTTTCAGCTCATTGGGAGCTATAAAAGGAATCTGCCCTGTGCTCTTTTTGCACTGAACTTGCTGTGCACCTTGCTATGGCAGCCCCAGTGGGACATGGGAACACTGTCTCCCTTTCATCTTGTTTCTCTTACCCTTGGACTACCTTTTTCTGGGCTCTGTTGACCCTTTTAAGCCAAGTTTGGGGCTTTAACCTGGATACTACTCACACACTGCATAAGTTGGGAGACCATGGCACCTTTTTTGGTTTCTCTCTAGCACTTCACCAACAGCTTACCCCAGAGCCTCAGAGCTGGTGAGTGGATGAATGCGGCACAGAGTGTGCCATGTGTGTGTCCCCTGTGTTTTTAACTTTTTGTTGCACCTTACAAACTCAATATATGTGTTTCCTATCTTGTATCTGCACCTGTTCAGCATGTAAATTGTTCACTACCATGAATTGTATTTTTTAAAAGCTAAAAATTGAGTTGTGTGGCTACTACAGTCGGCATTTTCATGCTGCACCACTCCTTTGGATTTGCTAAATCACTGTGACTCCCATAACTCTGAACTGGATGCAGGAGATTTAGCATGTACAGCACAAGCAGCCTGAACTCTGGATTAACATATGATGATTTACAGTAAGTGGAGAGTGGATGAGAGTAGGGTTGCTGAATCAGCTGGCAGGCAGTGACTTCTGAAGAGGGGAAAAAGGGTTATTAAATGATTTTTTCAGAGCACTTCAGATCTGATGCAAAAGTCTAAGTGTATAAGCTATGTGTAGACATGGATGTGTGTTTGCTTGTGACCATATTTGCTCTCTGATCTGCTGTTTGCCAACAGCTGTTTCATTTTGTCTTTCAGTGTGACTGGAACACTCATAAGCCCTGTTCCCTGCCTCCAGAAATCATGAATAAATTATAACAACAGGTCTGCCTGTAAATCTTTTGAAATAGTTGTTGTATGACAGTAAATAAGAGGCAGCCTTAATATTCCTCGCCTGAGACTACGTGATTAATATTCTATCCAATGAAGTGCAAGAGAGAACAGTTTTTAATATATCCACACGATTTTAAAGAGTTTATTTTCATTAACATGTTGTCTCTTCTGTATTTTCCACTTCATTATTACATCAGATCACATCAGTTCCTGATGTGATCTGATGTAATAATGAATGTAAGAATGAATAATAATGCTTTCAATTCAGTAAGTTCCTGAATTGAAAGCATGGAATAAATTAGTACTACATTCCATTATGAAGTGAAATGGAATAGAAGTAGCTTAAACTATACTACTTTCCCTAAATACAGCAAATGCAACATATATGAAATGTGTATTATTTAATATAATATAAATATTTATGATAAAGGTATTTACATAAATAAAGGTCCCTCTTTTGGTGCTCCATATTTAACTGTTGGCTCCTCGGTTTACCCGCACTGGAGTCATCCTGTCGCCTGGTCTGACCAATGACATCAGTATTTACAGACATAGAGAGTCAGAGCTAGAGTCACGTCACCCCTCTGAAACCTGCCTACTGTCCAGCAGCATTCCTGGAACTTATTTTAATACCTGAGGATGAGCTCAAAGTATTATATCGTTCACTACTGTGGCCCGTCTCAAACGGCAACAGAGAGAAGACACTTGAGAAAATGCAACACCAGAGGAGTCAGTGCCAGGAGGAGACTGCCAATAAACTAACTCAATGTATTGATTGATGGATCTACGGGAAGACAGTGGGATGAATAATGTTGTGACCGGCATGCAGTGACATCACACACTGTAGTGATGACCTGATGGTGATTTCACCAATTTCATATTATCTACTGCATCTTTGTATAACTTGAAGGTCATGATACGCATGATTTAGCAGCCATGACCAAGAAAATTTTGACCACACAACAACATTTTATAAATTTACTGTTTTTTTTTCAATTTCAGTTTTCCAACATGAAGGATTTTTCATGTGAAAAAGGTTTATTTCCATCAGCTTTACATAAGGTCCATATTAAAAGCAGTCTGTTTTGACTGATATAATCCTTTCACTTGCAACAACTGATTTTTTAGTCACTTAGGGACAAAAGAGGCAACTTGTGAACAATATCGCCATAACGTCACCTTTGATATATCAGATTCACAGGCAAACAGCTGCTTTTTTACACATTCAACAGTTATGAAGCAACATAATTAATCATTCTAAATCGCGTTTGTGACCAACTGATGAATGTAGGTTTATAAACCCTTTTTTTGTTGTTGTTGTTCTTCAACAACTCCAGTGGAAAATATCTGGCTCTCAGTTTCTAAATACTTGATTTTGTTCACTGGTTATAGTCTCTAACTTTGTCTTTCGGCTATATGGTGCTAAACACATGCACAGAGAGTTTTTAAAACTTTTTAGTTAAAAACAATCGCCTGCTGTGACCAAAAAGGATGTCATGTTCAGTAAAACCAAGGGGAGCTTTACTGATTCTCAGAACTTTCTGCAGGTTCATAACTTTGAGCAACCCCTTTTACATAGTTGCATGGTTTACACACAGTCGTGCAACATTTTTGTTGTAAAAATGTTCTTTATGGCCGATTTTAGGTTTACTGAATTTATTTCACAGTTACCAAATCTGACCACATTTTGAAAAGTGACTCCATTCAGGAGTAATATTGTGGTGTGAAAATGATGACTGCTATCATTTATTTAACTCTTGGTCTAAAATGGAATGTACTGAGTGTAAAAAACTATTGAAATTTGCCTATAGTGTACCAAAGTAGAATATAAACTCCCCTCAGATTTCTAAAATCCCTGAATTCTCAGAAAAAAATACAAAGATCATGACTTTAGTGTTCTCTGTGGTACAAGCCCAAGTTGTGATGACGTTTTCATCAGCTCAGTGGGCTGCAAGAGTTTAAAACACTTAAATTTGATTTTATTGCACTTTTAGAGAAATGTATTATTCAGATAGCAACATAGCAATCATCTCTCCTGTCTGAATAATACATTTCCATTAGGCTCTCTGATAGTGCCCTCTCTGTGTTACTGTAGTTCAGATTGAAGCATTTAACGTCCAAGAGACTCTCTGTTCTGCTGATGTTCTGTCTCTGAACAATTTGCCTCAAAGTTACTGTAATTAGATGCTACTGACTCATTTTCTCTTTATAGTTCGAAGTGTTAGGTTGCTGTCGCCTGTGGTCATACTGCTTTGCTCTCATTGTGTGTTATGTCACCAAAATTCAGTGGTGAAAACGATATTATTACTTTGATGCACTGTTCTGTGCTTACTCATAGCTACCTGTAATGTTAAAGTGCTTAGTCATACTGTCACGTCTTTACGGTTTCACCTTCTCTGGTTTTGGAGTTGCATGGTTTGTTAAAGGCTCTGGAAAAAAAAAAATCTTTTCTGTTTCCTGAAAGCATCAGATAAGTTTTGTATATTTCTTCAAAAGTCAGGGCATGCAGTGAATGGGAACGGACACTCAGCTTCAGATACAGCTGGCAGATAAATGGAATAAATATCCTTTTGTCCAGTTTTACAGTATCTCTTCAGTACAGATTCATAGCTGCCTCAAACCCTGCGGCTTCTTTTCAGCTTGGCAGTAAAGGCCGAGGCAAAGGTCAACCCATATGACTTGATGACCTCATATTGACTAATGTGCTGTAATGAGATCCTCTTTAGTAACATATTAGGAGGACGTAAAAGTATGCCATGCTAAGTCATGGATACAGGCTTCGATTTGGCTTCCTGGTGAATTTTTGTTATCTCTCTCGGTTGTTGTTGTTCTGAAGCCCCAAGCTGAACTTAGGGGGCTTCTTCTGTTTCTGTCACTGCTGATGCCAGACAGACCATGAAGTGATGGGGTATTTCAGTCTGAGTTATATGTGTGTTTGCTATTTTTACTGCTGTGTGAAGTGCTTCCGCTAATAGTTCCCTGCCTGGTGAAGACAGGAAGCCCCCTGAGCTTTATCTGACCACTGCCAATCTCCCTGAATTTAGCTACTGTTTCTTTACACACTGTTATACATCTTCCCAGCAACATAAACTCCAGAAGCCATGAAATATTATATCTGTCTGAATGTGGCATAATTTTAAATTTACTAAAGTGATGATGACTCTGTGAAGCTGTACAGCTCAAATGCTCACACAAGCTATCATCCTAACAATGCTAAGTTCATCATTTAAATTTAGCCAACTAGCATGTTACTAATTATTAAAAACTGTTAACAAAAGCAAACTAATTATTATTTGATTACTATCTGATATGGTGATCATCCTCTTGAGACAATAAAAATCTGTTCACACTTTAAGTTTAAACAAGGTTCTTTGCACATCTTACTGGCAAAAATATAACTAAATCTGGTGTTTCACAGCTGTGACTGTTGAATGCTGTGGATAAATCAGTGTGCTCCTGTCCACTGCACCACTTAAGGCTGGTAAATCATACTGTACCCAACATGTATGATGAAAAGTCTTGAGCCTTACCATTTCAGGTTATATCTTATTATAAAATTCCTGCTTCATAATTTTATGAAAAGGTCTTTTATGTTTTGGAGTGGGTTGACTAAGGTGGGGGATGGCAGCTCTGATGGAGGTCACAAATCATTTGTTATTGTTTCCTGATGGGGCTCTATCTGGCCTTGAGACACATATTGTGCTCACTCTGTATTTAGACCCAGTTATTAGCTTCCTTTTACGCAACATTTTGAATCATCTCAGTAAGTTCCTCTTTCATTCTGTGCCCTTTGTTGGAAATTAATACATTTAACAATCACTTTCTCTTTCCTCCTAAACCACATCCATTTGTATTTGGATGCAGTATAGCCACACACTGATAATTTTGCTGGACTAGGATTTATCAGACTCTAAAGCTGTTGATGTTAGTAGATGCTGCTGTCACAGGGATGGCAGAAAGTCTCAGGTTGCAGCTAGTTTCATGTTGAACAGATTTTGCTTTGGTGTCTTACTGTGGAGAGATATTAAGTCTAGATGCTGGTGGGGCTACAGGTAGCTGATATAATCCCAGACATCTAGTCTGCAGTTGGTTTCACTGCCTGAGTAAGAATCTAAAACAGAGCTTTCTGAAGCTGAACTAATCCTCTCATTGAACCGGAGACTTGATTAACAGTTTTAAAAAAAAGAATGAACTGACAAAGGGATTTTAGGATGACCTCCAAAGTGTTGCAGAGATTGCAAGAAAAGTAGAATGAAAAATATCATGAACTCATCACAAGTGGGCAACATCTAATTTTAGCAAAAGTTTGATAATTTGGTAAATTTGGTATTTGCTTCCCTGGTGAGAGTAAGATTAAAAGACAGATGCCCCTCTTATACCTATGACCTTTATCAGGCTAAGCTAGAATTCAGTTAGCTTAGTTTAGCATAAAGAGCATTAGCATAAAAGCCTTACAAAGGTAACAAAAGGTAACAAAATCCATCCACCAGCACATGACGCTCAATACTAAACACTTAAAATATATTTGGTTAAATTTATAGAAAAAAAAGTTGTTCCATGGTTATACAAATAGTAGAGTGGTGTTTATCTTCTGATCAAACTTTTTGCAATATGAGCAAATAAGTGTATTTTCTGAAATGTTAGATTATTCCTGTAGATCTTTGTATGGACGCTATCTTTTATAACTTTGCTAAAATGCCTCTAAGCACAATGTCTTCTTTAGCATCCTCCTCTTTCAGTTCAATTTCTTTCTTTTTTTTAATACACACATAAATGTTTGTAAAAGGGGCCAAGCACAACTACTTCACACATGCAAAACACAATGCTAAATTTCTGGGAGCTAATTTGCATTAAAATAGCCAAATAAAAGCCGCTTTTTTGCCCTCGGCTTAAGAGTACCTCCTTTTTTTCAATTCATGATTTTTCTCCAGCTCCCCTCCCTTTTAATGTTATTGCTAAATCTCTTGGAAGTCATTCATGTGAAAGCCTCGTAAATGTAGGAACTCACCCCATTGCAAAGCTTATTTATATGAGAGATCAGAAGGAGCAAAGGGTATATGGCTTGGGCTTTACAGTCTGGCATGCACACACAAACACATACGATTAATGCCCTTTACTAGCTCCCACTTACTCTCTGTCTATTTAGCATTATCCCATTCCCCCACACTGGACTGCTTGGGCCTGGACAAAAGCTCGGTGGGAAGCACCGCTGCGCGGCAGAGAGCTTTCAAGAATATTACTCTGCAGACCACGTGCTCACGTGGGGGAGAAGGACAATCTGCAGAGTCAGGAGCAAACATTCAACTTAGATATCTGATGGAGGTTCAGAAAAAAATGTGCAGTTTTTGGCAGTGTAGAAGGAGCAGGAGCTGATTCTGCAACTGTAGATAGTTGGCAGATAAGGGCCTTACAGGGTCTAGTACAGGCATTTTGACACGTTATTGGTACATATTATTTTACACTTTATACTGATTTTATATAGCATAAAGTTACTATACAGTTTGGTGTTAATGACTCAGTGTTTGATTCTGCTGTTTTCCTTTCCCATATATTCTACTTAAAAAGCTCTCAGTTGTTAAAGCATTACCTTGAGTTGACTACAAATGGCGTATGATCTGTTCGTGGGGGAGGGGTGAGGGCCTGATGGGGACTGGGGCTGCAAGGATGAATAAATCATGGATGGCCTCCCCTTTGATTAAATGTGTGTGTGTGTGTATCCACGCTTATGTGTGCGTGTCCAATTAGAGGGTTGACTCTGGTAAAGACGCAGTTTAATCAATCAGCTGATGGCAGCTCTTCTAAGAGCTGATAGCCACCAGATAAAAGATCAGAAACAAGGCTATAAGAAGCAGACAGAAATAGGAAATTACAAGAGATGTGGAGGCTTTATGTTTGTATTTACGAAAAGATATTTGCTGATGTTATTACACGTTGGAGTATCTGAATACAAACAGTCAAACCAATAAAACATTTAAAAAATTTATCTTATCACTGTTTGTTGCTTATCTTTTCTAATTTCCTCAAACAGTTGTGGTCCAAGAGGTCAATGGTTGTTACCAGTGCTAACATGCTAACATAGCTTGTTTCATCGTTGTCGGTATGTTGCACCAGGTTTCAGTGAATTCATAGACCAAAGTGTGTTTAGGATCTGTCATTTATAACTGGGTCAAGGTTTTATTTGACTTTTATTGGTGTGATGATTTAACTTTTTTGCTCATTTTTCTTCTTCTTCTTTTTACAATGGTCACTTTTGTCTGCCAAATTGTCACTTGTCTTTAATTTCCTTGAATTATAATAATAAAAAGGTATTTACAACTCTTATTCTGCATTTTGAAATGCAGTACATTTTTTGACAGCACCAGCTTAGCTTCAAAACAAATCTTTTTTTGTAATTAGGTAGTAAATGAAGCTTTCTTTGTTCTTTGATTTCCCCTCTTTGTTTTCGTTGTCTCACTCTTTTTCTCCTCTGTGTATCTCTTTCTTTTTTTTGTGTCTCTGTATCATCACCTGCTCACAAGTAACACATGAGTTTTGTCCAGTACAATTCATGCAGGCCAGGTGACCTTGAATCTCTATACTGATCATAGGTGTGACTTATCAAATATGTGTGTGTCTGTCTATGTTGTACTCCTGTTTATTAATGGATGGATGGACAGCTCATGTTCATGATCTTTACTACCAACAAATTGTACACCACTGCAAATGTCATACTAAAGAAAGACAATTAAAAAAGAAAAGAAAGAACAATTAAAACAAAGTCAGAATAGGAGAGTCAAACAGAGTAGATAGACAGATCAATAGATGGATTAGTAGATAAGGAGAGGGAGAGAAAGAGGAGATGAATAGTAACAGGGGAGGGACGGTTTAGGGTTTATCTCCTCTTTACACTTTGGACCTGAGGGCCAATCATTACCCCATCCATGTCTGGAAACGGCTGTTCACTTATTGATCGGTTGATGGGCAGGTGGTGAGCTCAGAAGTTGTTAAAGATGCATGTGACATGAGGATGGGGTTACAACTATCCTTTAAAAGCACAGTGTTTATAACCTTTTCTTCTGATAATACCTTCTTTCAGTTTAGGGGTTTCTTCATTAATTGCTTTTTAAGTTGATTATTAAACTGGATTCATGATGTCCTTTAACAAAGCATTTATCCAGGAAGTTGAGTCACATCCGTGGGCAATGAACCACAGTATCCCAAAGGGGTTTTCACCCAGCCTGGCAGCTGTTTCTGTCTCTCTTTTTGCCCTTTATTGTACATTACCCAACCCTTTCTTTGTCTTCTTCCCAGAGAGGGGAGAGAGTTGAGATGTTAAAAACATGATGATTCACAGCTCGGTCACCTCATTCTCAGCTGTCATTTTCTGATAAGCAAAAACTGAAAGACAAAACTGAAGTCAGGTGTGAAAGCAACATTTTCCGAAAGAGGCCCTTTAGTTCTGTTTTATGAGACTGACTGTCACAGTCCACATTGTCGGACAGGCTGCAGTCAGTATGTTGGTCCTGAGTTTACACAGTTGTTGGGCAGCCTCCTGTTGTCTCCTGTGTGAGAGTTTATGAACAAATACTCGAGTCCATTTGTGCTCTCATGCCTCTATTAACGTCTGCATGCTTGCACATGTTTTCCTTCGCATGTAAGCATGTGTTCATGTGTGTATATCCAGGTCAGAGGTCACAGTCTTGCCTCAGGATAACAGAAGGCCTAAAGAGCCCCTGGCCCCCATGCTGATCCTGTATAGCCAATGTCTACAGAGCAACAGCTTCAGGCTGCTCTCCAATGGACAGATGTTAAAGGGTGTGAGCAGAACAATTAGGAGGAATCAACTAAAATGGTCCTCAAAGTGAATACTGTTCAGGCTGCGTGGGTGATTCATCATTTTTAAAAACCTCTATTGGCTTCCAAAGGTCCACGCCTGGAAAATTCCAAGACAGGGTTGGGTTTTAATAAAAAGTTTCATCTGCTTCAGTTGCTCTTAACCAGAATCTCAAGTGTGAAAAGTATGAAATGGCTTCTGTCCTCTGAAGTCTATTGTTTGGAAGATGTGCAGTTACACTGAGGCAGTTTATAAACTGAGTTTTGTGGGTGTCATATTAACGTCTGAAGTGCCTCCCATTTTTTTTCTTTCTTTCTCTCTCATCATTTATCCCAGATTTTTCTCCTTTTTTGGTCTAAGCGCAAGCCCCCTCTTTCATAAACAAACAAAACCAGACTTCAAAATTATTTGTGAAATTATAAATATCTGTACATCATAAAATACCTCTCTGTTTGTTGGATTGTGTGTTTACTTGTGACATGCAGCTACTGCCAGGTGATGGAAAAGGCAGCTCTATTTTAAACTAAATTTGAGTGAACTTCAGAGCACATAAAACTTTTTGAAAAGGCTTTTAGCAACACAGGAGTTCAAGTGTTTTGTGAGGCCTTAGAGCAGCATGGAGAATGCAATGCAACATGTAAAAATTAACTATACTGAATTTTAAAATCTGCAAGTAAAAGGGAAGAGTGAAGAAAACTTGACTTAATCATACTTGAGATTGTCAGGTTGTAGAAGATGGACCCAAACTCTTGGGAGTAGCTGCATTTCTTTTTTGTACAATTTTCTTGATATTTAGCTGACAGAGACTCGTATTGGCTGAGTGGGTGATGTATTGTTGTTCAGTCTTTCTCTCACTCTCACTGCCTGTGTCTGCTTGTGTGAGAAGCAGTACGTGGGGATGTGACTCCTGAGAGTGGGGGAGGAGTGAAGGAGGATGGGATCCTGTTAATGTGTGTGTGTGTGTGTAAAGATGGGGGGTGAGGGGTGGGGAGATGGTGGGGGGGTGGATGGATGGGGTGGATGGGGGAGGGGTGGTCCGGATCGTGGAGAGTGTGAGTTTTGGGGTCACTGCACATGCTCCCCTCAATGAACACATTAGATTGAGTGTCATGTAATGAGGGTAGTGTGTATCACTGTTTTTGTGGAGGGGAAGGGTTTGTAAATCACTACCAGGTAAAAAGAGACAAATTTGGTGGGTTTTGGAAACGTCTTGCAACACACCAACACAGTTGACAAAAAAAGTATTGGTATTACTGGCAAATCTGGCATTTATTGAATCTTTGTGTTTCTTACAGATTCATTTTTACAATTTCATACCATGACAGCACTGATGTGAAGGTCTGTTTAGGTTTTGACGGATTTGAGCCATTGCTTCTTACAAGTTCACACTAATTTAGATGCAATTTATTCTTTCTTGTCCCTCTAACATTAATGAGCAGGTTCTTTTCAGTTGGTTTTGATTTTTCCACTCAACAATGACTGACTCTCGATCAAAAATTCTGTACCGATTAGTGATGGGTAACATAAGGTCTCCACTTTTTTTTGTCTGTGCATGTTTTTCATGCTTTCAGTCTTTGTTGACTGTGTTCTGTATTTTTAGCAAAGCTAATAGTGCCATGACTCGATGGACAGCAATGTGTATGAGGGGTGTGTATGAGGGGTATCTTCATCAGTTTGACCACCACTTCATTCCAGAACAAAATATTCTAACATCTCTGGGATGGGTTGGCACAAAATTTGGTACAAATATTAATGACTTCCAAATGATGAATTCATATGACTTTGGTGAATCTCAGATTTCTTTTAAAGCCACTAGGACATTTTACAATCATGGTTCTGAGGAGAAGGGTTCATTATCTAATCTTTATATAGCACCAGGAATGTAAATAACACAAACACACACACATACATGCTTAAGTTATGCTGGTGCCATGGTTGTGGCGTCTGGGTTTACGAGTTAGCATCTAGACACCATCACCGTCATGCTCAACACCCTGATATCACCCATTCAGTCTCAGTGTGCAGCGGCAGCAACATACCCACAGCCACTCATATTACACACACACACACACATATACACACAGACACACACACACACACACACACACACACACACACACACATGTCCATGTCAAATGCTGGTTTGCTGAAAGATGAGCTTGAGGGAGATCATGATCACACTGTCTGACTCAATACTGAACAATGAAGCAAGCTGAAGTGTGTAAAAGGGCAAATATTACTCAGAAATGACATTTTAACCGTGTCAAATTTGGCACATGTGTGCCTGTCTGTATGTTGGGCATAATTTAACTCTGATTGACTCATTGATTCATACAAACAGATTCACACATAAAAGGTTTATGGCTGTGCAGACTGTTGAGGACACTCATAAAACATGCCCTTGTTTTCTTAAATCTATTTTTAAGATGACTGTTTACATATTTCACACAATGATACACTTTGTTATTTTAGGGGAAGATCAAGAGCCATGGGGGAATAAATGGTCTCAAGTGAAATAAGTTATTCTCGACTATTTCTTTAATTGTTTTTTTAACTGTAAGACATAAAATTTGTGAAACCTCACCATTGGATGTAGCTAGTTAATTGAATTTATGCATCTAGTAAATTGCATCTATGCTTGAAAAATGGTTTAAATGTTTAATCAGTTGTCAGTGTAGTTGAGAATGATTTTTGTTGATACATTACCTGTTTAATTATCAACCATTTTAGCTCTAATCAGAGTATTTTTCTCACATTTGAAACTATGGTGGCTGTTCTTGTAAAAAGTAACTATTCATATAAGTTATAATGAATGCTGAATTAAGTTAAAAACAATTAAAAGTCTCAACTATCCTCACACAATCTCAACCACTATTCTCATCTCCTTTCTTTACTGTTTACTCTGTTTTAGCTTTTTGCACCTCATATCTGAAATGATTTCCTGCATATTAGGCACATGGGCAGATAGGGGGGCATTTAACTCTATCTCCTCAAAATACTGGTGGTATAACAGCTTTACAGACCTCCCACCTTACACCCTGACACCTGCCTGTGTATCTGCACATATGGGGGGCAAAGAGGGGTATTACTTTAACTCCTAAACATAAACCAGAGCCCCCCGGAATGTGGAGCTATAAGAGGCATCAGATCTTATCACTTTTTCTCAGTGATATGTTCTTCTTTCTTATCAAATCCCTTTTGTTCAACATGTGTTTGCACTAACCTAACACTGTTTGGTGGGTTTTTCTCATGTGGACCACCAGTGATGTGTAGCTGTCATTATTTCACACGAGATGTCCTGACTTTGGGTGGCTGTTTGGGGTTCTCACTCATTAAGGTGAGGGGAGTCATTCCTGAGGCATGCACGGCTGCACTTGAACAGGAGTAGTTGTCAGGGAAGAGAAGACAGGGGGAGAAAATAGAAAGTAAAGCTGTCTGGCAGCCTGGGTGGTATCAGCGGTAGTTTCTGTGTCTCTGTGTAATATGATGGCTAAGAAGAAAGTGAGGACAGAAGGTTTTTTTTTTTTTCTCAAAGTGGAAGAAAAGATGATAAGTCACAGATACAGCTGTTGTTATGGTGTGAAATGAGAAAGATGCCAGGGCGGAAAGTAGGCCAGTCCACCATGTTTGACTATCTTTTCAGCACATTTACCCTCTAAAAAAAATGTAAAATGAAAAAAATAAATTTAAAAAAAAACCCAAAAACATTAGACATTGCTATTCTACAATCCTTACTGCTATTGTGTTAAGAGTAATGCTGTGCTGCTAACCGTGCTGTGTTAGCGCAATGCTAATAATACAAAGTAGGCTGAGCTGACAAATGGGATTTTATTAACACAAAGTGAATGTTGTATTGGTGCCCAGTTTTAGCATTGCAAACAGTTACCATGATAACATGTTAACAGTAGTTTGTTAACATGTTATCAAAACGTGTGCAACTGTATAGCTGTCTGTTAGCTTTGAGTAAACCAACATAGCTAGGTAGCTGCTAACCAACATGCTGCCAGCTGCTAAAGCTCGGCAAATCAATAGGATGAAGATGGCTAGAAAAGTCGGATGGCTGTGGGGAGCCAACATTATAAAATATACACAACATACTGCAGCAAACAACAACCTCAGATAACTGGCACAAGATTTTATTCGTGTTTTAAGTTGCTGTGCACCAAACATACTTGTTGTGGCTCTTTGATGAGGGTCTATGACCAGTCAGACATCAGCCTCTCTGTCTGTCTGTCTGTCTGTTATGCAGTGCTATCAGCTTGCTACACTTTATTTATAGGTGAAATATTCCCACCAAGATAGCTCTAATTTAAGTGTGTACATAACAAGGTAAATATGTGTGGGGGTGATGATGGTAACTTTTCACACAGGCATTACACCTAGTTGTTTGTCAAAGAGTCAAGCATCCTCCTTGCCAAAGTCATTACTATAATTATATGTAAGCAGCTGGCACAGTGTAGCTGTTTAGTTGTAGCACCCAACTCAAGATTGATCCCCCTTACTTTTGTCTTCTTTCCATCTTACAGTTCGCCCTTAATTCTTGGATCTGTCTCCTCTGCCTCTGTTGCCCCATGTCTCGCCTCCATGCATATGTCACGGTTGACGGCGTTGGGTGGAATGTGGCTCAACGTCCGGTTTTTAAATAGCATCCTAGCCTGAATCACCCGCTCCTAATAAGGCAGAGGGCAATGACACTGGCCCCAAAATATCAGCACCCACTACACTAAGAATAAAACTTTTCCTGATCTGTGATGATTTGTGATACCGCATGTGTGTTTTATTACAAACATGATGTAATGCAGTACATGCAGACTCTGCAGAATTGTTTGAAACAATCTAAGGTCAAAATAGCTTGACTGCATGTTTCACTGTAGGTGGTCTCAGCAAGATTTAACTAGCTTTTGCTTGAACTGCAGATAATTAAAATTTTTAGTAGTGGTGTTTTGGTCAGCCTAAGCTATTGTGTGAAATTTGCCACCAGTATTATAAAACGGAGAACAGGTGATGTGCAATGACCCCTCTGTCTGAAACAGCAGGTCCTGTGCAATTGACATCATGCCATACCCACCACACATAACCCTGTGAAAGCTCCAATCAATCTTTGTCACCAGCCATTATAATAAAAAGTCACTGATGTTCCTTCAGGATCCTTGTGGGGGCGCCACAGGCAGCAGGGCAGGGCTCATTGCGGGGCAGTCGGCCAGGAGCCTTGTTCAGGTGTCCAATCACACCAGAGGAGTATGACTGTGAGAGGGTGGATATTGATGGAGAAGGTGAGTGTACTGTTTGAGAACTGGAACTGTCGACTTATTAATTGAATAGCCACCAAAATTCCAGCTTTTCAAATGTAAAATATTTATATATTTTTCTCCTCTTTTCTGAGTTCTCTATGGTAGTGAACTAAAAAAACACAGACAGTACTAATGGCTTCTGTAAACCCCAATTAATGTTTGCAACAACACCCCTTTCAAGCTGCTTCATTTTGAGCTAAATGGCATTTCAGTAGCTATTTCAGGAGAACTTTAAACATGTCAACTTAGGCTAAAAAATGGCAGTGGGCACTTTCTACTAGTTTCTTACCATTTTTCTCCACATGATTTCTTAGTTAAAAAGAGAATCAACTGATTTTATGGATAATAAAACTAAATTTTTTTTTTTGTCACTTAGGCTCCCTGTGCTGTTTTTTTTCCCAGTCATTGTTTTTTATTTGTCTTCCATCTCTGAATATTTTGTAACATGAAAAACCTTTAGTTGCTGTTGTGATTAGAATTATTTTACATTTTACAAAAACTTGGTCAATTGCATCACCTGAGAGAAAACTGAACTATAATTGGAACTTGAGTAACATAGTGCTGTTTACTTACTGTGTCTTGGATCCTAATTGGTTTACAATATGGAAACTGTTATGATTGCTATTCCTTCTGTGTTTTCCCTCAGTGAGTTTGAACAGAGAGAGCAAAGACAACCAGTGGCTGGGAGTTACTGTCAAGAGTCAGGGGATTGGAGGCAAGGTGGTGGTAAGTAAAGACCACATCCTGTTAACGCATCAGTGCAGAAGCAGCAGGAAGGCTTGTCTAGCCTGCTTTTGAACTGACCACTTGTGTTGCTTTGTTTAGCGTAGCATTGTCTTTATAAGGTCAATTGATATCTAAAACCTCCCTGAAATATTATGTTTTCTTAAAATTGTAGGAAATGAAAAAATTAAATCTATAATGCCACTTCCTGTTCCTCACCAGACCTGTGCTCACCTGTACGAGCTCAGGCAACGTGTACGTCAGCCCTTAGAGACTCGTGACCCCATCGGGCGCTGCTACGTCTTGAGTGAGGATCTGACAGAGAGAGATGATCTGGACGGAGGGGAGTGGAAGTTCTGCGAGGGCCGGCCGCAGGGACACGAGCAGTTTGGCTTCTGTCAGCAGGGCCTTTCTGTCAGCTTCACCCCTGACAACAACTTCATTCTTTTTGGGGCACCTGGAACATACAACTGGAAAGGTGAGGTATCTGCAGAAACCATGAGACAAGAGTGGGAAGAGGCAGATACACAGACATGTCACCTCTTATTGAGAGATTTTTACCAATGTGATGTTGCAGTTTACAAATGCATTAATTAATTGCTTTTTGGGCACTAGGTGGCAAAAATTTAAAACAGCCTGAAGAAAATCTGAGTGGTATGGTTTCGTGTCACCAATGTAAACTTAACTGATCCTCACTAGATTTTGACTAAACTGCCAGCAAACAACTGAATACTTACACATTTAAAAGGCAGGTAGGAAGATTAATGAAAGACAAATGTTAGTACAAAGGGTTTTTGAATTATATTCATTGGTTTCCGCTGAATATCCCACTTTGCTTTTATTAGTGCTGCACCATTACAATTTGCAAAATGTTTGTTTTTCTTAGATTTAAATATAATGTTAATTATTACAATTCACAGTGGGTATAAAGATAACTTATGAGAGCTGGAAAAGAGCCGTATCATGTAAACTTTCTGATCGAAACTGTATGATCAAGAGGACATTACTAAGAGGAAGTATAGAACAAATTTATTTATAGGCCAATCTAGTGATTGGACAAAGAAATTAAGCAGAGCAGCGGCATGCACTTAATGAATGAAAGCACTAAGATTTATTTAGTGAATTGATTTATTTTGTACTGTCATAGTCTGCCACAAGATCCGTGCAGTGGTTAATGTGCATAATTATACAACTGACATTTTATGTTATTTTTTCAATCCTGAACAACTGTTTCGACTGTGTTCATTTTACAGGTCATGTAATTTAGAATTGTGGAAAGTGTAAAAATCTTTTGAAAAACCGAAAAAATCTTACATTTTAACAAAAAACTTTTATTTTTGCATTATCTTTGCTAAGATGCAGCATTAATTGATATCCAGTGTTGCACTTCTCTTCTGTCATTTTCTGTTTGTATAAATTCAAAAGTGTATCTGTTATTAGTATATGCACTTCTATAGCTGTGTACTATGATTTTTAATATGTAATCTGTATGTGTGTGTGCAGTGTGAGTGTGCATGTGTCTTTGATATAAGTGTTTGTGTTTTAATGTCTGCTGTTTGTGAAAGTTTGCCAATGTTTTTTTGTTACTCTTGCTGTGGCCCTCACCGTTTCCATTCCAGGTGAGATGCGTGTCCAGCTCCTAAACCAGACTTTGCTTGACCTCGGTTTCTATGACGATGGACCCTACGAGGTGGCAGATCACAAACAGCTTAATGCCCAGCTCATCCCTGTGCCCTACCACAGTTACCTTGGTAGGATTTGCCCTCCCTGCTCACTGCTGCCTGTGCACAGGAGAGAAAGAGAGGGCTGGTGGAAGGCAACACCAAGGCTCAGACTGGACCCCAACATGACTTCCTTAACAGCAGAGGCGAGGAAAGCACTTTAACCAGTCATCCCCTCTGAATACTGTATGTGACTCACAGCGCCCTGAATGTGACTCCACTTCATTTTTTAAACACTTTCCCATGTGAATGTGGGAGAAAGGATGTAAAAAAAAATGTTGGCCTGACATGAATCCTATGATACTACTATTTGCTGGGATTTGGAACATCTCCCTTTCTTGGGCAAGTTAGGGAAACATTCACCAAAAATATCAATTCAACAACAGGTACACTACCTTGATTCTGTCCTTCTGTAAAAACAAAATACAGAAAAGCATGTGAAAGCTTTTTAACGGGTTGTGTTCAACCAGTCAGGGCACAGTCTGAGCCTGAAGTGTCATCTCTCCACCAGGTACCCAGTGGTTTTTGAAAAGAAACCGCTGCACTGCCACAAAGACGAAAAAAAACAATCAATCACAGCTTGTCTCACCTGCACCTCCCTCTTCCCCTTTTTTCTCTCTTTACACTCCTTTTCCCCTCACCATTTCACCACCCCATCACTCCCCTCCCACACTCCTCCCTCTTTTTCTCTTTCTGTTTTTCTTTTTTTCTCTATTTTGGGCCATAGGGCTCTTGTTCATGGCTAGCCCCATTGAAGATGCACTGCTGTACAAAACTCTGGAGCCCACCAACCGGCCCACACCGTTTGAGGATGTAGCTACTAATAGCTACTTAGGTTTGTAGGCGTGAAGTGTTTTTGTTTGGATTGGACTTGGGCTTGTAGTGGAAGTAGTCCCTCCCTCTTCTCCGTCTTCCTCTTGACTTAATCCCCTCTGCTAATTCTACCTTGTGTCTTCGTATATAGATTTTTTAGGATGCAATCTTTGTTCTTCATGGGGCCATATCACCTTTACTGTTATAAAGAGACAGCCATCCAAATTTAGTTTCTATTAAAGTTTTGATTTTTTTTTTTCACTTTTTGCAACTAGCTATTGATTTGACAATACTAAGACATGGTTGTCTCTTTGAGTAGAGGAGGGTGTTTGTCTGTTCTGTCTGTAGATATGTCTGTCGTCTGTAGTCAGTCTGCATGTGTGTGTTGGTACAAAGCTTTCCAGGTGGTGGCTGTTTTCTCGTCAGGTTTACAATATTGTTTTACTGATTAAAAATAATTAACTAACAAATAAGAGTTTACAGCCATGCTAGCAGCGCTGTGAGGTTGGTGCTTTGACATACATGCTAGCATCAGCGTGCTCACAGTGATGATTCTAACATGCGGATGTTTAGCTGCAATGTTTACAACGTTAACCATCTTACTTTAGAGTCTTAGCATCCTAACGGTTGTTAATTAGAACTAAGCAGAGTACAGCTGAAGTTTATGGAAATGCAGGTTTTTGTCATTAACCAAATTATTTTTCACATACAAATTTTGACCTGATGATGCCGCTAGAGGGTTTACCAAAATTATTTCAGTTTATACTGTGGGAAACGTGGATGTTTATGCAAAATTTCATGCCAATCCATGGCGTTGTTGTTGACACATTTTAATGAAAACCCAAATTTTAGCTCAATCTTGGTGCCAGGTGAAAAGTCACAATCAGTATTGTCATTAGGAAACATCATCTGAGAACGAGGGATATTGGTGCAAAACTGTGCTTGAATCCGTCTTATCAATGAAAACTTTGACCTGCTGGTGGCACAAGAATCTGAAAAGATCCCCATAGTCAGTTGGATTTAACCTTAGGACCATAATTGTCTCTGCAATTGTGGCAGTCCATTAAATTATTGTTGAGATATTTCAGTCTGGACTAAAGTGGTAGACTAAAGTTTGTTTCACTTAAGAAATGTTGTGGTTGTCATGCCATGTGCAATGACATTGTTTGCTTAAGAGGACCTTTTTGTGGTTGTTGTGGAGTTCCGGCTATTATCTTTCACCGGGTGTGTGGATCTGCCATAAATCTCTCCTCGTTCACATACCTACAAGCGTTCTTACCCTCCTGTTCTCCATATTGAGCCGTCTCCTTGACAACACTAATTCCCACATGACCTTTTAGCTTTCATTTATTACTCACATGCTTCCATTGATCCTAACCAGATTTTATGCCACACCTGTGCATGCTCACTAAAATGGTAGAGATTGTGTTGCAGCTATTTCTTTTTTTTTTTTTTAACCATCATTAAATAAAAATTTTTTACATGGTTATAGTTGTCTCCGATACTGTGGGTAAAGATAAATTACCTTACATCCTTTATACCCTAGGCTAATCAAATCCTGTCATAGAGAACAGAATGAATTTTCTCTGGATAGGTTATTGAGCTCAATAGGAACTTTTGTTAAAGCCAGGCTCTCTGGAGCCTTGATAGAGGTGGGGCAACTATTGTGGTTGTCATTCTCCAAAAAACAAGTTAGAATAATGATGCATCACAGCAAAATGATGTTAATTTTCTGAACTTACCAGTCAATGCTAATACTTGCCTTTACTCACTTAGTGATTATATTCACATGACTGATGTTTATTTATCAAAAATCTCATTGTGTTAATATTTTCTGAAAGCAGCAATAGTCATCCATACAATTTTAATGATTGCAAAAGTTATATTGAGATATTTTTTTTAAAGATATTGTGATATTTTATTTTCTACATATCACCTTACCCTACTATATACACCCAAAAAATATTTACAGTATTTTCAGTGTCACAACAACATGCACATTAGTGTGTCTGATTAAGTGTCTGATGTAGTAGAGGTGCTGAGGCCCTCTTAAAATACCTTTTGCTGCTTTAAGCTTCTTTTCCACACTTAGTTTTATAGAGACGACCTTGTAGCAGCCTGTGTGTTAAAAGCCACACTGTGGAAAAAGTAGCACCTTTGTCTCCATCCGTTGGTTTTTACAGGACCTGCCACGCAGACTGTTGCATTCCACACCTGCCACCATGGAGCTGCCTACTGTTTGTCTCTGTTGTTGTGTCCCTCTGCATGTTTACTCAGGTCTAACAAATGCTCCCTCAATGTCCTGATGGATTGCCCTCCCTCTTCACACCCTCTGCATGTTTTTAAAACTGGTGAAGCAAATGCATGCGGTTGCTTCAGTTCAGAGGAAATGTTTGATATGGTGTGTTATTTTTCACAACTTGATAACAACATTTCAACACAATCTTGTTACAAAGCAAACACACACACTCACACACATCTCCCCTTCCACTTGCTCACTCCTTGCTCTACCTAATTTGAATGCATTTTCTCTTCACATTCCTACACACACACACACATGTAGACGCACATAATGCACACTCACACAAAGGATGAGATGCTTGAGGTTATAAATCTGTTTAACGTCCACCCACTATGTTTATATACTGCCTCACTTGAGGCAACTGATACAGAGCAGCAGTATCATGAATCTCATGAGACATTAGCCCCATACATCTTCTTCTGTTAAGGTCACAGACAGTATTTTTTGCTTTTACTAGTGGACAAACAGCCATCATCGGCCTCCAGCAGCCTTTGTCTAGCAAGCATTGCACACAGTACATTTACACCCATCATGAGTTTGGCATAAAATCAATAGTCACTTAAGGCACACATTTCATTAGTAAGGAGATTAGCAGGACATGCTACACTGAGAGGAGATGAGCTGCTGAGCCCCATGGTCAATACTAACCTCTGACCCCTTCCTCCTCCTGCCCTCATCTTCCCCTCTGTCCTGCCTTCTCTCCCTCACAGGGTTTTCTGTGGACTCAGCCATGGGCATTATGAGTCTTGGGGAGCTAACTTTTGTGGCGGGTGCACCACGGGCTAATCACACGGGGGCAGTGGTGCTGTTGAGGAAGGACAACGTGTATCGGCTGGTGCCACAACACATCTTCTGGGGGGAGGAGCTGGCGTCCTCGTTTGGGTACTCTGTGGCTACAACGGATCTGAACAGAGACGGGTGAGGAGATGCTGGGTGAAAATTCAGCCTTGACAATCTTATTAAAGCAAATGATGGTGCTAAGTGGTGGTGGTGTTTTGACATCATTTAAATATGAATACAAATACCATAATATAATACAATTCATGCATTTTAAATTTTGATTATTTTTTTGCTGAAAATACGAAAGAATTGTCAAAAATATTATAATTCATTAAAAACATCGGGCTTGAATATTGTTATATTTTTTTATCACTGGGCAATAATCGCAATAAATTAATACTGAAGTACTTTACTGTAGCTTTTTAAGATAGTGCTAATAAAACAATTTTTTTATAAATAATAATAATAATATTTATAAAATATTAACTACATGTGCGAAACAAATGTAGTGCAGTAAAAACTACAATAATTGCCTCTTAAACCTAAAGAGGCAAAGGTAAAAAATCGCTAAAAATGGAAGAAATTTAATAAAATACAAATACCCTTAAGGATTGTAGAGCAAATTAATAAATGTTAGTGACATGAGCAAAAAAGTTGTGGATGTCATAAAAATTGCATTGCCTTATGTGTCTTATGAATTTTTACATTCATTAAAATTTTTATTTCTGTTTTTCTGTTTTCTAGATGGACTGATCTGATTGTTGGAGCTCCTAATTTCTTCGACCGAAAGGCAGAGATTGGTGGAGCTGTGTACGTTTACCTGAACCCCTTCGGTCACTGGGATGATCAGGCTCGGCCCATCCGTCTCAACGGGACCTATGACTCCATGTTTGGAATGACAGTCAGCAACATTGGAGACATAGACCAGGACGGATACGGCGGTGAGAATGATAGTTGTTCACACTTACATGACCTTAAGGCCTCATCTCATCTGTGTGGCCTCCACTCTCACTAGCTTTGTATGTGGTTTTAAACATTAAGATGTTTGGTTCTAGATTTAAAACTTAAAATTGTTTTCAATCATCTGTTCAGATATTGCTGTGGGGGCACCATTTGATGGAGATGGGAAAGTTTTCATCTACAGAGGCTCAGATGCTGGAATTGAAACAAAACCTGCTCAGGTGAGTCATAAGTGTCATACTGCAGTTTAACAAATATGAGCAAACAGAGAAAAGAAAAGATGAAAGGGAGGTTAAAAATTAAGACTGAATTCCTGAATTAAGAAGGACTGATCACTGTTTCTTATCCCATCAGGTGCTTGATGGTCGTGACTTTGATGTGAGACGTTTTGGATACTCCATCTCAGGTGGTTTGGATATTGATAGTAATCAATACCCAGATGTTGCAGTTGGCTCTCTCAATGACTCTGTGGTTCTCTTTAGGTGAGAAAATATTCTTGTAAAAATTCAAATTACAAGCATTAGCCAGGAAACATAAAGGTGTAACTTTTAGCTTTATCTAAAAAACTTTTACCTCTAAAGCATATTTTTAATATGAAAATTCAAAATCTTAGCAGAGACTAATGACTCACACAAAAAAAATTCTAATAATAATTTTAGCATGTTTTTTCGATCTGTTTTTACCATGATTTAACCATAATTTGTTCTGCCTACACATTTATTTCTTTTTTTTTGTTTCCCCAAGGTCTCGCCCAGTCATTCATGTGATCAGAGAAATATCTATCGACCCTCAATACATTGATCTGGAGCAGCACAACTGCAAAGGCAGAGAAGGCGTCTGGTTAGAGCTGATGATATGACAAATATTCATAATAACTGAACTCAAATCAGAGTTTATTAACTGCAACAATATATATTTTTTAAAATTTTTATTTTACTGTTGTGAAAGCTGTTAACCAGATGATGTTTTTCACACTCCAATAACTGTTGTTCTTATTTAGCGTGGAGGTCAAAGCCTGCTTTACCTTCGTAGCCCACCCGGACCACTACTCACCACACATTAGTAAGTCACAGCCATTTCTGTTCTTTTCTCAGGTGGGACTTCTGCTCATCTACTTAGCCACAGCAGTCATTTCTATTTAAAGTGAAAAGCAACCTTATCTGTGGGTAACTTATCTGTGGGACTTTATTATGATCGAATTGAAACATAATCCTATTTCCTCTCAGATGGAGGTTTCCTTTATGTTCTGCCATCGGGGGGCTCTTTCAGTGCTATCTGTGTGTGTTCTTACATTCCTGTTTTTTCAATCCCTCAGTCTCTCTTCATACATCTTTCCTCTTTCCTTTACTCCCCTCAAGCCCTGGTGGTGCAGTTTGAAGCTGACACCGAGCGCAGGAAGGCGGGCCTTCCACATCGTGTCAGTTTCCTGGGCCGCAGTTCACTGGAGCCGGAGTACACTCAGACTGAAGAAGTGGAGATGCATCGCCAGCTTCACCCCGTGTGCACCACTGCTGTTTTCCAGCTCCATGTCAGTAGCATACAGTAGATTTGCTCTATTGTACAAATCAAAAACAGAAACTGCAGGTTTTTATCATCGTGCTAAAATCATAGCAGTTATTGCTGTTTTTGTCTCTAAACAACTGATCATCATGTCCATGCAGGAGAGCATCCGTGACAAACTGCGTCCCATCTCTTTGGCGATAACCCACACCATCAAGCCTGTGCCACCACGCAGACACTCAGGTGGCAAGAAACTGGAGAAGCTAGCACCAATACTGAATGTTTCTCCCTCAAACACACTAAACTCTGAGGTTTGTAACCAAGTGGGAGTAAGATCTTTTAAACTCATAAAGCACAATTAACTGAGATGCATCCTTTTCTTAAGCCTTATCCTGATTCAACTTCTTAGCTTCTAGCACACATCCACTGGCTGCTTCCAATACAGTTTTTACCCTTTCAAATTGCAGATTTTTTTAAGGCATTTTAAGCAGGTTTAATTTAAACAAATAGGTACTTTTATTATCAGTTTATTTGTTGATTATAAAAAAGTGTCAGAAAAAAAAGAAGAGCCTTTTACCAAAGTGATGTTTTCAAATGTAGTTTTGTCTTACCAACAGTAGAAAACCCAAAGAATTTCAACCGAATACCTCAGAGAACAAAGAAAACCAGAAAGTGGTCACATTTTAGAAGCTGACACCACTTAATTTTTGGCGCTTTTGTTTAAAATAATTTATGGCTTTCCTGGCTAATTGTTTCAGCTTTAAATGCAGTCAAATGTTTTTGCAAAGATGTTTTTATACCATTTTTTTTTCTTTTCAATGCCATTATCAATGCAAAAACTTTGTACAGAGTACCAATCAGATATCATGTACTTGAAGCTACATAAGCTGCTTGCTGTTCATGGATACCGGCTACTTGTGTGTTAAAAATTTGCATAATTGCACTTAGGACTGACAGCGTCCTGTTAGGACACAGCAGGGTCCCATTTCAAATAACAAAATTAGGCTGTATCAAATCAGTGCAAAGACTCATGTATTTGTTGATACCAGCCCAGCATTTTAGGCAGTAATGGAGGCTTTTCCGATACTGGCATCGGTATTAGAATAAGCCTGAAAGCATGTGCTTTGAGATTTATTATAGGACTTCACATCCGTCTCCTTTACCCTTTGAAGGTGAACTTCCTGCGAGAAGGATGTGGAAGTGACAAAATCTGCCAGAGCAACCTGAAGCTGAGCTACCAGTTAGGATCACGATCTCTGAACTCTGACCTCTTCACCCTTCTGTCAAAGTTAGTATCTGCAGGGCTCAATCTGTGTGAGCTGGTGTCCATGATGATGTTTTCGGTTGTCTAGCATCTTATAAGAATGAAATTATAAGTACTGAACTTAAATTCAAAATTTAAGTTCAGTACCCAAGTAAATATACTTAGTCAGATTCTAGCTCTATTAGAACATGGTACCTAAGTTTTTATTTTTTCTCATGTCCTACAGAATTGAACAATGTGGGATCTTTACAATTGTAAATGTGTGCTTTCTGTCTCCTTTCCTTTCATGCAGAGATGAGGATGATGTGCCAGTGTTCTCCCTGTCAGACCAGCAGTTGGTGGTGTTGGAGATCACAGTCACCAACATGCCCTCTGACCCCCTCAGGCCTGAGGAGGACGGAGACGACGCTCACGCCACTCAGCTGCTTATCTCCCTGCCAAGCACTCTGTCGTATGCCAGCTCCAGGATCCCACCACAGGTTTGGGCTCTGATAAAAACACTATTTTTAAAGAGAGATAACAGATATTTGTAGACAGTAACTGTTTGATATCCTAACTAACTGTAGATGAGATGCCAAGTGAGCCAGAACGGCTCTCAAATTGAATGCGACCTGGGAAACCCTATGAAACGAGACACTAAGGTAAAGAAACACAATACTGTGAGTTCAGTGTAAAGAATTCTACATAGTTTTAAACCTTTTGTTATTTCCTTCAAACAGGCTAAAACAAAATAAGCCACTAGTCATGACTTCATCAGCATTGAGTTTAATTAAGTGTAATTACTTTGCCTTTTCACTTTCTGCTTTGTCTGAAGTATCAGTTTATGTTTTGCTTTGTCAGCTGAAGTTCTCCATCAGCTTTAGCCCATCCAACATCACAATTGAGACCACCGAGCTCACAGCAGATCTTTTATTGACAACGTAAGTGCTCTACATCTGTTTCTCTTCTTTTTCATTTGTCCACGATATATATTTTTTTAAAACTCACATCAAGTTGTGATTATGTCTCTGCTGATATTTGGCTTGGTCATACCAAACTGTCCTTTGACCGCAGTGTTTGTTCATGGTTTTGTCCTCAGCATCAGTGAGCAGCCTGACCTGGCCGTCACAGCTTTTGCTAAAGTTGTGATAGAGCTCCCTCTGTCTGTCAGTGGGTGAGTAAAACTATCACAGTTTCTTGAGCAATATTTAAAAGTGATTGTGGCTTAGAAGGGCCTTATATCTCTATATTTCTTTTACAAACCCTCAATGTTAACATTTTTCCATGTTTTTTAAACTTGATCAAATCATATTAATCCTTTTTTGGTCTGACAATACCTTACATAGTCTATGTCAGCCCCTTACAACTCTTCATTACTGCTACATACAGCATTTGATGTTTCCTTGCATATGTTTCACATCATTTCATATACATTTTCCCAAAATTTAGCCCAGCCTTTTTTTTTTTCTTTAGAAACTTTAGAAACTCCCAATGATTAATTAACAAAGTTCTATGGGGGCTGAACAATTTACATGCATCTGTTTGTGATGGCTGGCCCATCAGAGAGTTGCTGTGTGCTGAACTTCATGGTCACATATTGAGTAAAATAATCTTGATCTTTTACAGTTATAAGTCAGGCTATAATCCCAGACTTGCTTCAGATAGTTATATGTAGTGACTGTGCATGCATCCGTCTGACCCACTGATGTGATTGTGTGTTTACTGCAGGGCTGCTGATCCTCGCCAGCTGTTCTTCAGTGGGACAGTGAAGGGAGAGAGCGCCATGACCAGTCTGGAGGACATCGGCAGTCCTGTGGATTTTGAGTTTGTGGTAAGAAAGTGTCTGTGTGTCTATGCAGATATTTACATCATAATATAATTTGTCTGCCAAGATATGAGATATTTATTAAGTCTACCAAGAGATTAAAACTCAGCCATCAGTTTCTTCATATGTATTTTCTTCTGTAAGGTTGCAAATCCTGGGCAAGCTCTGCAGACATTTGGCTCAGCCTTCCTTAACATCATGTGGCCGTATGAGTTGGCCAATGAGAAATGGCTTCTGTATCCTGCCAGCTTTAAGTTTGAGGGTCATCCAGACACACAGTGTACCCCATCAGAGGCCTTGCATCTTCTGGATCTACACAGCTCCTTACCGGCAGAACTTCCACAGACTGTCAACCACACAGTGAGCAAGAAATCTCATTTTCTCATGGATCTAAATTCTGCTTGATCCATGTTTTTTTGGTGATGAAGGTTTCTAAACTGAGTGAACTGAGCTAAAGGGGTCTCAGTTGCTGCTGTAATCAGAGTTGGAATTCCTCACCATAGCATTAAACAGTAAACATTGTTGGTATTATGGCCAACTTTCAGGTTACTCTCAAATTTAATATTGGTTGGGTTTTGATTATTACAGGTGATTTTGCAAAGAATAACACAATGCAATAGAAAATTACTTCAGTAGACTGCATGCTGTTATTCACAGTATTCACAGAACAAAAACAAGAATCCATGGTGGAACTCTTGTTTTAAATGATTTTCTAACTAGTTTAAAAAATAGTGCTTTGAAAATAAAAAAAGGATGTTTTACCTTTTAAATACTTTTGTATTTTTGGATACATTAGCATGTCTGCTAATCAAGACAAAAACTTTAACGTCATTCTCCTGTTCTACATTTGCACGTCTTCTTATTTATTACTACTAAACTTACATCTTTTTGTGAAGCATATATCAACCATTTTTGGATACTATATCTGTCTGTATGAACATCCCTCTTCCACTAGGCTGGGCGAACACGCCGCTCGTACCCAGAGGAGGAAGGTCAAGTGATGAATAAAGGCAGCGTGGAACGGACAACCCCAGCTGTGGCAGCTTCAGAAAGACGCAAGTCACTCAAACTGGTAGGAAGGAAAAGAAAAAAAGGCAAAAGGAGAGAAAAGCAGATTAAAACACAACAAAATAGATGAAGGAACAGAAAATAATATTAATCCATGTGTTTTTTATTTCCTGCTAAGACATATATATAGACTTCTAAATATCCCAAAAATCTAGATGCACAAAAGTAAAGATGCAGGTTTTATATTTGTTTTTCACTGCTTTTGAATCTGATTTTGTCTGTCTTCAGTTCATGTGTCAAATATTAACTCAGCTGTCTTTTTTTCTTCCAGGATTGTCTCCTTGGGTCGGCACGCTGTGTCCTGTTTCAATGTCCCCTCCACAGCATCTCTGGTCAGGCTGTCCTCAAGATCCATGCCAGGCTGTGGAACAGCAGTTTCATAGAGGTAAGAAAAAAAAGACCTATTACACTCCATTAAAGCTTTAGTCCAGCTGTTACAGCTGCTGCCGACACTCACATTGATCTAAGGCAAGTGAAAGTACGAAAGAACTGCAGCAAGTGCATTAACAGCATAAAGCTTTGATGTTAAGGCAGTTGGCAAACTGTGATTAACTTTGACCACTGAGTCACCTGCAGCTGCAAAAGGGAGATTCAAGAGCAGCAAGAAATATCTGACTGACACTGTGTTTGCTTTTTCCTTGAACATCCAATAAAATTGGTTGGAGATGGTACATTTCTTCTGTAGCTTGACTTTTTTGCCAAGAAATTTTTAATAAAATTTGATTACTTTTTTCACAAGGTTGTTATTTCCATTGCTCATGCTGGCCAAAACTACAAAAATAACAGGATTTCCTACCAAATGTGAAAAGGGTTTATATGATGTGATGGGTCCACCCAAAATCTATGATCACATTTTTTCAGCTGAAGTATTAATATATACATACAACAATATACATATATTTGTATAAACAACATACATGGTTGGCTGGTTAATATCATGTTCATTATTGTTCCTTTCATTTCTCATGATTGTTCCTCTCCCTGTCTGTCAGGAGTTTTCAGCAGTCAGTGTTTTGGAGCTGCTGGTCAGAGCCAACATCACTGTCAAGTCTAGCATCAAACATCTGGTCCTCAAGGGTGCTGCTACTCAGGTACTCAGCTGTTCACAGAAATTGAATCTAAATGTTTAACTAAATGTTTGTTAGTTTCACACACTGAAATGTCTTTTTAAGATATTAAAACTCAAGTGGTAATCTGCATATGTATTAATTAAAAACTGTTATCATTCCATGCACATGTGACTATGTCCTGACTCACTGACTGAGTCAAGGTATAAACCTCTAACAGTGACATATATAATTCTAATATTTATTTTTATTTTGCATTTGTATTGCACCCCTCGCTCCTTTCCAGGTTCCAGTAATGATCTATCCTGAGCCAGGTCTTGCTGACCAGTACTCAATCCCCTGGTGGATTATCCTCATAGCTATTCTAGCAGGCATCGCGCTGCTGACACTGTTGGTCTGCATACTGTGGCAGGTACATACACACACACACACACACAGACACATACACACACACACACACACTCACACGAAGAGGATACCAAAGCATTTTGTAACACTTGTACTCCCTCAAAGTCTCAAAGCAGTGAACATTATGATATCAAAAAGTCTGAAAATCTTCAAGATTGTTGTGCTTTATTAAATTTTATTGTATTAGCAAATACTGATCAATGCAGTTCAGTGGTCTAAACAAAATAAGTGCTTAAAATGTCATTTACTTCATCGCTGTCACCTCACTGGCCATTATTACTCTTGGATTTTCTTATCACTTTCCATGGCAGTTCAATTATTTCTTTCCGTCTGTTCTGTTTTTTCCTATAATCATTTTATGCCTTCCAGCTAACTCTCATCCGTTCCTTCCCTCTTTTGTACTTGTGTTTGTCCTCTGTGTCTCATCCCCTTTGTTTTCTCTCCTCTCAACTCAATCTGTGGGAATCTCTCTTGAATCCCCTTTCTATCTCATTTCTCATTGTTCCCCCCCTGCTTTCCTTTTTCCCTCACTTTCCTGTGGTGATCTGTTGCCCAGTGTGGGTTCTTCAAACGCAGTGAGCGGCGCCCACACTATGAGACGGAGTACTACCGCGCCCATTTGGGGGTCCAACCCTCGGAGGTGGAGAAGCAGGCATCAGAGCTATAATATTATTACAAATATTTCACTCTGGCCTGCTCTCCCCTCCTCCTCTCCCTCCAAGCGGTAAAAATGCAGCTTTGTTCCTCAACCCACTCTGGTGTGGCTGGTGGTGTTCATTGTAGTATAAAATATTAGCATATTTTAGCATATTAGATGACAAAAAACACACAGAATAGCAGTAGGATGATGAGTGATTGACAGCTTGTTTAGCCCCGCCCCCATTACTTATTGTTGCAATTTTTGGCAAGCATCCATCTCTAGTGCGACACATTTATTGTGCTAATGGACACAAAATTTGTCCATCAAGTAACCATTAGAAAGTCTTGATCCTTGATTTTCAATTGAGTTACAAATTAAATTTAATTTTGAAATTTGAAAAACTGTAATATAAGGCGATTCAAGATTAAATTTTAGCATCAACCTAATTGCCACCTTTACTCAACATAGATAAATGGAGGAGCACAGCAGTTCTATATCATTTATAATTTAAGTATTTTTAAATGTGAAAAGAGTAAAGGCTGTCAGGATGAAAACTGCCCGATGTTTTAGAAAAAAGTAACCTCTGGGTGTAAACTTTCCCTAACCCAGTAAGGAGTGGACAAGGCGGCTAAAGTTAGCTTGAAGTCTTGTAGCACTCAAGACTATTTGCACATGTGAGGAAAAACTCTACACTGGATGTCCAAGGCATGAATAGTAGCTGTAAGCTAACAATAGTGAGCTTGCATTAATGATACTTCCCTTTGAATGTGTTCATGCTAAACACGTTAGTCATGCTAAAATTTGCAGCTCAAAAAGGAGCACACAAAAATTTAAAACATTTGAAACCCCATGTGGTGAAACTCAAACGCTGGACTCGCTGTGCATAGTTTCAGTCGCTTAGCTGTAGTTTGACAGGTGCTGTTTTGCGGGAAGGGTTTGCAAATGCTCAGACATGGTTATAGTATAGATGAGACTAGCTGTGCCTGTTTTTTTTTTAAATTAAATGGTCTATTTAATCACCCAGGCGCTCATTCAAACAATCTGTACACTTGCCACTGTTATGTTTTCTGGTATTCCATTAAGAGTAGCTAAATAATGAATTCAATTCAAAACTGATTTGCATTGGGTTTTTTTATATTAACCTGTGCACCACAAAGTTGAACACCATCCAGCCATCTCTCCTGCAGGCCTTTGAAATGCCTGCTTTGCTGTGTGTTTTGCCTCTGCTGTTGATGTAACAGTTTAATTATCTTCACTTGTTCATTCTGGCACCAGTCTATGAAGACTGTTTGTTTTCACAATGAGCTTGTCATGCACTTTTCAATCTTTAACGCTCTATTTTGACTTACATTTCATGACTGAGTGGTCATTTCGGATGCCAGAATCAACTTGTTATTAATATACTGAAGTAGGTGCTTTTGTCCACAGCAATGTGTGAAGCTTTTTTTCTTAACAGCACTTTGGCAGCTTGTTAGTGTGTTTATCAGGGGCACCAAAAACTGATGCTTGAACAAAAATGCAGAGCATGTGGTTGTGCTATTTGGGTGGATGTGCTTTTTTATTATAGTCATCTTGACTTCACAAGGTCTTCAGATAATCACTTTTTCTTCTTACCTGTCTGAAATGAACTAGAAGACATTAATTAAGTAAAATAAATGCATTTTATACATTTCTTCCTGGCATGTTAGTGTAATGTACACCATCACATCTATTAGGATAAAGGCGAATGCTAGGGATATGCATTCTAACATATGAAAGTAATTTTTTTTTCTGTCACCCTTTCTCCCTCTGTCTGCACCTCCTCCCTGCCTTCCTCTCTCCTGTGCCAAAGTGTGGCTTCTTCCAGCGGGCCCATTACAAAGACAAATTGCCTCAGTACCATGCGGTGAAGATTCCTCGCGAGGACCGGCCGCAGTTCCAGACTGAGAAGTCAGGAGTTGTTCAAAAAAAGGAATGGGCCACACACTGGAGCGATGGGACCTCATAACTTCCTTTGAGGCACTGACTGACTGACTGAATTAATTCATATCACCATGTGTGGCACTCATTCTGTCTTTGCATTGGAACTAACAGACTAAAAAGGTGCACAAAGACTGAGATCATGACATCTTGTGCACTCTGTACTGTGTCAGCACTAGCATATCGGAGGCCTGTTACTCTGTGACTGGATCTGTACTCTCCCATATCGTAGCCCAATGATTGCTGGCCTTGGATAGTCTATTAATACTGTGCATCTATTCTAGTGTCTTACAGTAAATACTGAAGGCCAGCAACAATATTAGAACCAGTGTAGCTGCTCAATGTTTTACAGCCAGCAAAAAGAGAGCTGACGCTTACAAGGACTTCACTGTCTGTCATCACTTCTGACCTACAGAGCGAAGGACAACAAAAGATCACAACTAGAAGAAATGCATGAATGCACAAATATACGGGATAATATTATATACAAACAGACACACTGGACATTGTTGATAAAGAAGCCACTGCCAGTGACAAAGACTACTTTTTGCCTTAACTACTGTATTAATGATGACTGGTATGGGCAAAGAAAAAAAATGCTTTTTATATATATACATAAAAATGATCCTTTGGGGTTCTCTTTTAGTTAGCATTAATGTCAGTGAGTAAGATAGGTAAAGTGAGATGTTGTGGCGCACTGAATGTGTTGTTATCTGAGCTTGCTAAGTGCTGTAGGCCAGCTGAAAAAGGCCATTTAATAAATTTGCCAGGTGTTTTTTTGTAAATCCTTATTTGAGAAAAGACTTCTAATGTTAATATCTTTTTTTTTTGTTAACATGTCGGTCAAAGGTACTGTACATTAATAGTTTATTGCCTCAATGAACTTGAACAAGAGCAGCGAAACCATGATACAACCTATCAGAGCCATGGCCATAGAACTGTTACTGCATGAAAACCAAATATGTCTGAAAAGAAAGACAGTATTTAAAAAGGGGTTTGCCCATTTGTAAGTGTAATCATTTCAGTTTTTGAACTGAATATATATATTTTTTAAATTCAAAGCTTATGAGGGGAAATCATGGTCTTAAATTAAAGACTATAATACTAACTGAATTATATAAGTCTAAAGAAGAGAAAGTGGATGTTAACATATTTCACCATGAGTTATTATGCCATCTGTGTAGTTTCAATCTCATGTTGCATTATCTTAGCTTGCTTCTCGCGCTGTTTCCCATAATGTAATCCAGTCATATCAGCCATGGTGAGACTCACTTTTATATAAAACAACATTCTTCATTTCTAACTGCGTACAAGTGCCTTATGGTGAACGAGGCAGATTGTGAGCTGCTGGTAAAGAACAGAAGGCAACTTGTAAATCAAATCAGGCTGCCCAGAAGCATCTGTTGGACACCGGTGGACAAATTAATATCCCTCTAATGCCCAAACAACATGAAGAGAGAAGATCTAGAAGAGCAGAATGTGTTGGCCAGGTACCAGAAAAATGTTATTAAACATAATTTAGGTTCAATGAAGTGACTGTAAAGCATGAAGAGTCAGTTTGATTTTTTTGGTATTGCTGGACAATCTTGTATTAGCTGCATGAAGCTCCTGTTGCTGTTCTGATGTTCCCCCATTTTTTTTCCATGCCTCAGCATTTTATTTATTTTGTGTTTGGCTGAACTGTTTTAACATTGTAAATAAAATAAAAGGAAACAAAAAATTAGATGACAGATGTAGAGTCATTCTCAGTTGAAATTTAGCCAGTTGTTTGCCCAAACCTGCAGTTTGGTCATATAACACCAGATGGCGATAAAAGCCTAGAAACTGAAATACCCTTCTTGTCTCTCTAATGGTTGAAATTTGTCCATGAGATAACCAAAAAAAATGAATAGTGATACAGTATGTAAATGTTGGGAGTAGTATTAAACACAAACAATTAATAGATAATACCAGCGTTTCTGTGAGATAAATTTGCATTATTTTGTTATATTTTATGGTAATATTGCCTACAACCTTGTGGTTGCCTTGAATTTGTTAATGTGAGAGGAAATATATTGCAGTACAACACAGGGATGAGCGGTATAATAATAAAAATAAGTTTTACAGCATTTTGCAACACAAATCAGTATCAAACATTCATAAACTTAAGCTGGTGGCTTCTCTTCACAATGGCAACCTGCTCATCAATAACTCATACACACGAATTTAAAAACCAACGGAACAGCCACCAGGAGAAATTTGGGGTTTCGCATCTTTCCCAAGGACGTTTTGACATGCAGACAGGAGGAGTCTTGGATCGAACCATCAGTCCTCTGATAAGTAGACAACTGGCTCTATCTCCTGAGTCACAGCTGCCCCAAAAGAAAACAAAACTTGCCAAAACCATCTTGTTTTGTCCTTCCAATGTTCCGACAAGCAACAGCTACGGTTTGGATTTTAAAAAACATCACAGAGAAAAATGTGTGAATATCCTCTCACTTTTCTCCCTCTGCCCTTGTTTGATGTGTCTTTCCAGTCAGAAGTCAGAATCTTTGTCTGAGCCACTGAAAATTACTTTGGTATGAATTTCTTCAGTAAAAATGGCCTCAGTCGGTTTTAGAGGCTGTGTTCAGTCCCTGTATGAATGTGTTTGCAAAAGCTGCAGAGCCTGGTCCCATTTCTTACAGGGTTAACAACACTTACCGGCTGCTCTGACCTTCAGGTCATGGCAGAGTCAGTAAGCTAATGAGACCACTAGTTGATCAGCTAACCGAGCTAACAAGCTGACGGGGGGTACTAGCTACGTCATAGGGGAGCTAAAGCAAAGAGCATAGTGAGAAGCATTTAGGGGTCATTCTGGTGAAAAGCTGCCCCCAATCATTTTTTACACATTGCTCCTTTAAATAGCTCAAGGTCAGACTGATCTAAGCTCTAAATCCTCAGCTCATTTTCTGTTCCGAGTGGTTAGCAGGGAGATGATTGAAATGGTTATACATGGTCTTTTCCTTAAAATCCAGTTAAAATCCTGCAGCTACATACAGCCGAACCAGCAGAGGTTGTGAGGGAGGGATGCTTGCATGGATGTGTTGACGCAAAGATGACCATCTCTAATTCTGGGAAGGACGGAAATGATTTTATTTCTTTGTTGTACAATGGAAAAATCTGAAACTCTATAGCACCTGTTTAATATCGCTGTCTTGATTGCTGGGATTCAGTTTTATGTTTAAAGGCATTATTTTAGATCACTCTTACCGACTGACTGACAAGGTTGGGTGATGGTTACCAAAATCTATTATCAAAATATACTCAATTCAGTGCTTTGATAGTGTTTTTGTGACAGTAGCATTTAATATAAAGTATTATTCAATCTAGAAGGGCACTTGGAGAGCACAGACTTCTGCCAGTGTTGACCGATGTGAAAAATAATGCGTTTATCTGTCCTGTAATTCAGGTCCACCACAAAATTCTTGGGTTTTTTATTCACTCACACTTGCACCATGATTCACGAAAATTGGACCAGTAGTTAATACTGCTGACAGACAAATTAACAAATTAACAAAATGATACTCCTCTTTTTAACTCCACCAAGGAGTTTATTTTTTCGGCTCAGATTGTGTGAAGAAAATAAATGACAGAACACGAACTTCTATTGATCATCTCACTCTTTTAGAATAATCAAATAAATGCAAAAAAAATCCATTAATTAGTGTAATCCTGCATTACAGGACTTGGATCACAGGATTTGTAGAATAGTTGATATTTGTTAATGTTTACATGGAAGGATGTGTACCACACTTATATCTGTCTGTTCAGTATCTTCAGCTAGTAGATTTTTAGCATAGCTCTGCATAAAGAGGGGAAAACAGCCAATCATCCACCACATCTGGTCATCCATGCCCCCCTGCAGTGGATCCAAGTACCCTCAGTGAAGCCTGCCCCAGGGTGAGAACCACTGCAAAATAAGCCAAGTGAGTGGTAATGAATGTCCTGGACTTTCATTTCTGGATTCCTAGACTTTACTACGATCAGAGCAGAATTTCTTGCAGGAGTCCTGCGTTAGACTTTAGGAGTACCTCATTAAGCCGACACATAGTGTATACGTTCCTCTTTAAAAGTAGCTTAATCTTCAGCAAAGCAGCACAGACTGAATATAAATGTTACCCTTTTTCACCACATCAGAGTGAGTGAATTAGATTTTACTCTAATCCAAAAGCACATGATCTAATTATAGTAATAAAAACTAATTCCCCTCAGAGTCCTTCAGATGGCATCCTGGTTGACATGGCAGTTAAACATGGACAGTGTATGTGTGTGTGGGTGTGTGTGTGTGTGTGCACATGCGTCTGCGTGTGTGTGTGTAGGTGGGTGTTGCAGTTTAAGCGGATTGTCACCCATTAGGCACTTTGACGAGCTAAATCTGTTGATGTCTCATCCAGTGTTGAGGAAGTGACTAATTATTACAAGCACACATAGAAATACACATACTCACACAGAAACAGACACACACACACACACACACAAACAGATGGACAGGCAACTGCACACAAACTCACACACACTCATACACACACACTGAGTCAAAGACAGAGACAAAGTGAACACATATTAGCGCTAATAAAGCCAGTGTCTCTCTCACTTATCAAGCCTTAACTTGTCTTTGTTTGAAATGAACAAAATGACATTTAACAAATGAAGGATTTCTGTGTCCTTTGGGAGAAGCTTTTGTCTAAAATCCCTTAATCAGCATATTTAGAGAAACACAAATGAAACCATCTTGTGTACTGCGTAAGCAAGATGTTGACGACCTCATAATGTTACTATTGAACCATAATTGCTTTTTACTTTTGTGCCAGTAATCAATGGGAGAAAGCATGTGCGAGGCATTTTCAGCTGAACTTCACAACATTAATGTGAGATGCCAATAAGACAGAAGCTCTGGGGTTGATCTCACTGATGAAAAGATAGGTAACATTATTGTAAAGCCTGAGGTATTTTCTTGTCTAGATTACATTAGATCTGGGGCAAAATATCTTGAACTAATAAAACAGTAAATGCATCATTGTCTTGGTCTTTTGTTTTGCAATTCTTTTGTGTCTGTCTGCCTTAAAAAGACTTTTTGGGGTCATTTGTTTCTTTGTTGCCTGAGATTACTGAAGTTATGCAGACTAAACTGTTTAATTTTGGCGAATAATAAAATAGGTAATAAGTGTTTGCACATTTTGTCCGTTTGTACATGTGATGGGGACAACTGGACAACAGGGACTGGTGGATCAGAGTCCATTTGCAGGGATTTATCTGTTTAATAACTGGGAGAGTTGTATAGTCACTACCCTAAGGGCCACATAATAACGCACTCTGGCGCTCAGTCATCACTAATGCCCTGATCCTGCTAAATGGAGCAGGTTAAGACTCATATTAGTGGATGGTTCTTCCTCTATCTTGTCCCCTGTTCCCCTGTGCACAGTTGCATCTTTGTCCTGCTCTCCTGGGGGTTTCTAGCCAGTGACCGTGAGGTGTATAAAAGACCTGGCGAGGATGCTACCACAGCGGAAGTTAGCAGGGACACCACACAAAGAGGACACTTAATCCTGAGCAGGACGAGTCTTTCCTCTGTTCTCCAGGAAGCTGAGCCTTTGAACTCAACAGGTGGAGTCAGGCAACCAAAATCTCCCTCTGCCTTTGTCATCAGACCTCCTTCTTAGTTTGAGACCATGGACACAGCTGCGGTGGTGACTCTTCTGGCCCTGGTTATGGCGATGGCTGGCTTCAGTCGGGCTCTTCACATCCAAGGCAATCTGGACCAAAATGACATCATGCCAGATTCGGAGGAGAACATGGCCGACCACTTGCTGGGGCTGGTGAGACAACAAACCACTCACAAACTTCAATTGCAAGTTTTTCATTTCAAGTGTTTAAATATTTAATACCTCATTTATTTATTTGAAGCTGCAGCAAGGAAATATATGATCAGAATAACCCCTTTAATGTGTGCTTTTCCTCATATAAATTATGTTACATCCAAGTTGCCAAAATAATTTTGGCAGCTGAAAATAAAAATGTTGTTCTGAAACGTATCTCAGGCTCACATGGTTATGTCTTAAAATACACTGTCTGTCTCTAGGCAGGATTTAAATCTGGAGTGTCTGTGCCACATTAGGCTGTATGAAAAATTCTGTGCACGACCACAAGTCATGCCAACATTTGCAGCGGAGTCTGTCACTCCATGTGAACAAGTATGTAAATTGGATTTCAGCCCTTTTATCAAGTGAGACAAGCTAAATCACACAATCCATTAGGATTTCAGATAGTGCTCCACTTCATGCAAGAGTGTGAAACACTTCTATATTCTGGGGTCAACAGACAGTCAGATCAAGATAGAAGAGGAGGATTCAGATTGCAGGGAAAACTGCAAGGTTTTCCTATTGTGGCGTGCAGCGATAGACAGATGTGGGGTTTATTTTGCTAAAAGATCAGGGTGGATGGATATTAGGCAGGGCATGAGCTCCATTTCTTTGCCTTTGTACACTCATATCTACATCTCAAGATCCCTTGCTGCAGCAGGGCGTACTGGCTGCAGTTATAACTCCCAGGGTTTGTGTTGCAACCCAAAATTTAATTCATTTATGGTGCTTGATGTTCCCAAGAAATTTTTTAGGGGGTTTTTATACTAAAACAGAATATAATACTGTTTTTTACTGTTTTTAAAAAAAAAAAAATACTAGACTTTGCATTTGTTTGTGTATATGCTGTTTTTCTCCAGGAGAGTGAAAAAATAGACGGCAACATTGATGGCCGTCTGGTGGCCGCAGTGCTGAGAGCCCTGCTGCTCGGATCTCAGAGAGAAACCAGGAACTCTGTCCTCCACCAGCCACAGAGGTCAGTGCCATTACAGAGACTGTATTTATTGCACACATGCAGCACAGAGCAAAAATTAAAAATCTTATGCCATTCTCATGTTGAGGTCACAGGATTTTTGTTGTAACTCTTTCACCTTCTACATCTTTTTACACAATATGTTATTGTGCATGTTTTTACACAATAGCCATGTAGGTCATATCTCAGTTTATCATTTGGTCTGTAAATATTACAGATAATAAACTGTGGAAGCTGCACATCTGTAGTTCCTGGAGCTCAATATTGTCAAATGTCTTGTTTTATATGAATCATGGTCTCAGCCTTGAGACTATACTTATGCTCATTTACCATTAACCTGCGTATTCTCAAACAGTATTTAATCATCTGAACATTTTTAAATACAGTTGAGGCTTTGCAAACACTTAACAAAAGAGGCATGATTATCCACGCTTATCCCGTACCAAATTCATGGTTTTGTGTGGTTCTTCCTGCTAAGGTCTGCAAAATTAAATGTATAAAAAGGCTTCCATTTAAACTTCAAATGATTTCAACTTCTGCCCCCTCTTTCTCCCCGCTCACAGGTTTGGCCGGGGCTCCAGAGGGCAGGTAGTGCCAGAGGATCAGATACATTCCCGTGACTGGGAGGATGCCCCCGGTCAGATCTGGAGCATGGCTGTACCTCAGAGGTTTGGCAAGAAATAATGTGGGAGGCAGAGGGACACATTTCTGTCCTGGCATAAGTGCAAGTGGCAGGAGTCTCTGGAGAGACAAAATTTGTATAAATAAATCTGATTAATATGCCTGTACTTGACACCTAACATGTACATAAAGATGACATGATCTGGCATTTAAGGGATTTTTTTGTCCTGATTCCCAACACTAAAAAGCATGTCAGTGAGAGCCTAATAAGGTTTTCTGAGCAGACGTCATTTGTCCCAACTGAAGTGTTATTGAGGACCAGAAGTATTTGCTGTAAATTAATTGCTACATTTATTGTTATTCTCATGTTCTCTAAATAAATAAAAGAGCTTTGAACTGTGAAAAGAATAAACTTGTGCATATCGTTCAGTTACTGAATGAACAAAGAACAGGATTTTATGTCCTTAAGTCACATCCATTATGCTGTTACAAATTGTTGTACTCTTACAGCACCCAAACATCAACCCTGTGAATACACTTCTCTGCAAAATACCTCTATATTAGAACTGCACAAAAAGTGGTGCAAAAATGCTACATATAGTACCTTTTAAAATACAGATTATTGACGTTACTGATGCTTATTAGTTCATCTATGGCTTTTTGGGCAATCTCTCAATTAGCTGATAAGTCTATAAAATGTCTAAAAATTGTGTAAAATGGCCAAAAAGCCTCTGTATTTGAAGACTAAAACATTAAATTCAAAATAATTTAAAACTGATAAAAGCAGGAGATCTTCACATTTTAAAGACTGTTACCAGCAAGTATCCAGCAATATTCCTTTATAACTGACAGATGTAATAAATTAATCAATTAGAAAATCAGTTAATAAAATTTGTTGTGAGATTTACTGTAATGTTGCACAGGATCATCAAAATAATTACAAGTTCGCAGTGAGAGTCATTTTTGGATGCAGATTTGGCTGCTGAATTGGTAGTTTCTCAATATCTGTTCTGTTGAGTAACATTTTCATGACAGTTTCTTGGTTTTCATTTATATAGACACAAGATATTGTTTCATCACTTAAGCACTAATTGCTGACAATGTCTACAGCATGAACATCTGCATGAACACATACAAGCACATAATTGCTCTGGCTATTTTCCACTACATTTAATGCCTTAAATGTCTCGCTCAGACATCCGAGGAATGTAAAGTGAAGGACATGCACACACAGAAAGGACATGTATTGCGACACATACATAAAAGACCGTATCTCTCTTAGAAAAATAACCCAGTGAGCATTAAGATCTCATTTCAGTCCTCTTTCATCTCGACATGGCGCAGAGATGTGTGCAGCATTAAGTTTTACTGGATGTGGATGTAAAATGCTTAATCCGGAAACAATTTGTTTAATGTAAAGTAATGCACAGCTCTGCAGAGAGCTCTCCACTGAGAAGGAGTGGCTGTTTGGCTTTGTGTGTGGTGAATTTAGAGGCCACCTGGGGAAGCAGCGAGCAATAAGCCTCAGCTCTAATTAAAACACAGCAACATGCAATTACTCAACGCTTTCACGGTTTCCGCAGCCAATTACTGGAGAGGAAAGCACGTCAATCCTTCTTACAAAGTGTCTTTTATTAGCCGGACCTCCCATTCCTCTTTATGAGCCCAGAGGACAAAATGGAAAATATCTCGTGCTGATTGAAGTGTATTGACCACTGACCTTTGACTTTCCACCTAAGTCGCTTCTAACCTACTAGCCTGTGGTTTATTTTTTTTTTACCATTATGGTGTAATCAAAGTGCAATGTTGCAGCATGTGCTTTACAGGTACATTTATAGTTATCTAAGTTATAAAGTAATTTTATTGTGAGTATTTGAGTCCAGGATATGTGTTGATATTTCAATATTGATTTAGTCCCTCACTATTGTGTTTTATAACACTATCAAATGGTAATGTTAGATAGGAGGTTCTTTGTTTGTGTTAATGTTAGCTGTTTCAAGCAGTGTTTTATGGCTATTCAATATGTTGTTTTATCAACTTTGATGTCTCTCAGGATTTGAACAATCAATTTTTTCAGCTGTTGACCTATCAGGAAGAGATAATAGTTTGTTGGATTCCCGACCTTCACACAACTGCACATACTTTTAGCCTTCTAGCCTGAGCTTGTGAGCATAACATCAGAGGAACAATGACTCCTGTGTAAAAATGGTCTATAAATTTCTAACAAGTGGTTAGCACACCCCAGTGTCTTCACCAGAGCGATGCATGGTTACAGAGTTAGTATGGCAAGAAGTCAATTTCAAGGAAAAGGTTTTAAAAATGATAACTGTCAGAAAAACGTTGCTGTGCCTCTAAAACCACCAATTTCATCAAGTGAGAATGTGATAAAGAGAACAGTCTGAGGACAAATAATGGTAAGTTTTTGAGCTTTGATTTAATGTCAAAATGTTCTTATTTCTTTTTATTTTCTGTCAAGTCAAAATTGAGCTGAAAGAGACTCAGCAGTTAAAATCTTCAGAAGGAACAGAAAGGCATAAAACACATCAGTGAAAGTGGAGGAAATGTAGGAAATGCAGATGTCACCATTAGAGGAACCACCATGAACATTTTAGCATTAAGCATTTAGCCAAACCTTGTACCCATCTGTTGTACATGCAGAATTTTAGGTCTGTTTAATTTGTGTCACTTTAGATGCTGGCTGGGTCTCACTTCTTTCAGCCACAGAAACACCAGCAGCTTCAGACAGACAGGCGAACAGAGAGACACACCAGCAGCTTGTTCTCTTGTTTTCTCTCTCTGCTGATTTGGTTCCTTACTTTTGATTCATTCTCATCCAGTTTATCAGGACATTTTTTAGGACTTGTTTCTACTCTAAAACATGTAAACCTAAAAATGTAATTTGTTACTTCAGCATCTGTTCATAAAACTGTGTTTTACAAGGAAAAAAAACACTTTGGGCCCTATCGTACGCTTTCCGCCGTGCGCCAGTGGCGCATTGGGCGGGGAAAGTTTCACATTAATTCATGGG
>JAQMCX010000028.1:10204054-10251823 GCA_029814765.1 Acanthurus leucopareius | reverse complement strand
TCTATTCCGCCTTCATTCTCAGACCTCCTGCCCCTCAGCACACAGACCTGGCGCAAGTGGATTTGCTATCTTACACTTGTGGCAAAGATGAAGTTTGCGCTGGGTGTACGATAGCAATGACAAATGCGCCACTGGCGCACCGCGTTTGCGCCGGGTGTACGATAGGGCCCTTTAAGTGATCTTCAAGAGAAGCCTAGATTTAACTCTTGAGCTTTCATTTTTTGAAAAAACAAACAATATACAAACAAACTAGTACTAAGACTTACAAGTTAACCTAATCTGTCTTCCTCACGAACCTCAGTGACGACAAAGGAAACCTACAGTAATCATTTTAGAGATAATGAACGACAGAAAAGTATTTAAAGAGTGTGATAGATATGCATTTATCACAACAAAACCAACAGCAATGAGGCTGAGATGTGAGAAATAAACAGGAGGTAGCAAGAAATACACTGAGACAAAAAGACAAAGATGGAGACCGGGGTGTGGGAGCTTTTCCACACAGCTTGTAGCCTCTGATCTGACAGCCGAGTTAAAGACCCATCTGAATTTCATGAGTTTCAGGCAAAAATTCTCTGTCTGTAACAATTATTAAAAAAAGAATTGACAGAAAGAGAGAAAAAAGATAAGACAGACAAAAACATAAAGATGTTTATTATTATTCTTATACCTACGGTATGCACGAACTTCACATATTAAAAAAAACATATGAGCTGCAGTTGATTTTCAGATTGAGTCTTTTTGAACGTATGGCTCGCTGACCTTCCTCAACTCGCCCGTTCCTGTTTTCCCCCATGGTCATCATCTTGGAGGGCATTCATCTTGAACAGTGGAGAGAAAGGTCTCAGCCATTACCCACCATGGCCATGACACAGCACAATTTGTCACACACAACAGACTTTAATGGCCTCAGGCTGAGTGAAGGATTTTGTTTAAAAAAAAAAACAATGTCAATGTCACGGGCAAAATGCAGAGCTGCGATGCTGAGTTACAGTGGTTTGCTTTACAGCTAACCGTTATGCAAACAATACTGCTGTGTCAAAGGTTTTTGAGTATTTTTTTCAGTCTTTCTATACAAGCCATGCATACTGTATATGTCTATGATAAAGTCTTTTCGCAGACTCTTTCACAGATATTAAAAATTGAGTTATAGATAAAGCTTCTGGTCATCAGTGTAAGAACTGATTGCAGAGAATTAAATTGAACCAGTGCTTAAGTAACTGCACTGACTTCCTGTGTTTCGAGGGGTAGATTTAATTATCCTTTTATTTGTCTATAATGCACTGAAAGGTCTTGGGCCTAAATACATCTCTGATTTGCTTTTATGTTGTGAAACATTCAGAGCCTTCAGGTTGTCTCAGGGCAGGTTTACTCAGTGTTCCCAGGATCAGAACCAAGCAAAGTGAAGCAGCTTTTAGTTTCTATCCTCCTCACTTGAGGAACAAGCCTCCTGGGTACCAGAGGTCTGCTACAGCTGTCGGTTCAGTTAAATCAGGACTTAAAACATTTCTGCTGACTTTGGATTTCTAACAAAATAGAATTATAACTTCTTTTTTTTTATCTTTTCGGTATTTTTAAGTGCTTTAAATTGTATTTTATGGGCAATTTCTTCTAATTTTTAATTATTTATTTGTCATTTTTTGGTTTTTAATGTCTTTTATATGCAATTAAATGTTTGCATAAGCTCTCATTTCTAAAGTATTTATATGCCCCTGTAGAGCCCTTTGAATAGCCTTGTGTGTGATTGATGCTATACAAATAAACATGCCTTGTCTTTTATGCTGCCAAGACAATTTTTACAATTTATTGCAGTTGTAATTTTTTTGCTTTTTTTGTTTTGAGAACTTGAAAGGTCCCTGCTCTGTTAGATGGTGATCAAAGACCGTGATACACAGCATGATGGTCCACTAATCAGGGCTACAAAGACTCAAGTCTCTGCTTATAGGTTTTCCTATGATACTGAAATGAATGGAAAATAATGACATTTGAGTATGAATTTGAAAACAACAGAAATAAAATGCTGGTATGGCTCTTTAAGAGAGGAAAGGAGTTTGTTTTTAGGACGATAACTGACCATAACCTCATATTATGCAGCACGCTGTCATCTAATGCTGGAGATAATTGGCTGGATAAATAAGGTGCTTGGTATTAAAGCTTCATGTATGTGGGCGGTTTTGTTTAATGATTCCAAGTGTTTAGATCGCTTAGCAGCCTCTTAATGTCTTCTCTCTATGACTTGCAATGATAAATAGTTAAGCGCTGAATAACAAAGAATATCATACAAGCTTGTGCTTTGGGTTCAAAGAGGGAGATCATGTGATATCTGATGAAAGCTAAAACATTTGAAGAGACTGCAAAAAAACAGATTCTATGAGTAATAAATAAGACCTTTACCAATCTGTGGGAGACTGCATGCGTGGCTGTGGGCTTTTTTTTCCTTTGAGCTTTTTTCCAAACTAGAGACACAAACACTATGCTGGTATTAAGAGATAACATACACAGACTGTGTAATTTTACTGGTGTTTTCCCCTCTGTCACTGTAAACATCAGTGGTAGGATAATTCACAGCCAGCTGTTGTCAGCTTTCTCTCTGACACACAAACACATGGAGCATGTGATCTCTTATTAACACACTCTTCTGCTCTTCTGCTTTGATGACAGAGGCATAATTTGAGAAAAAAGCTCCTGTTACATTAGTATTTTTATTATCAATCTCATCCTTTCAGTCTCAGGGGTAAGAAAATAGATATGCGTTCTTTGTGTGTAGATGTTTTGCGCCCAGTTCTAGCAAAGCAACATGATGGCAAAGATGAAAATAGAAGAAAGGGTTCTGGTGTTGTTTTCATTTATTCATTCTTCAGGTCAGAGGGTTTTTTCCTAGTGGGGGAAAATATTATTATTATCCAGCCCACTGCAGGTCTTTCCACATCACATCCAGTTGCTGGAAAATGGGTAAAAGAAAAGCTGCTACTCGACTTAAAAGACACAAATTGGAGGCATCCCTATGGACTTGTGGTCTGGGACTTGTGCCATATGGTCTCAGTGTCCTTGGTTTGAATCCAGCAGGGGATCTTTGTTGTTTGAGACGCCCCCACCCCACCCTCCCTCGATCTTTCCTCATATTTCCTCAACTGTGAACTGGCATAGTAAAAGAAAATTTCTTAAAAAAATGCATTTGCTCATATGGTCTTAGTGCACAGTGGTTTAAATGAGAGGAAATCATCCCTAAAGCTGCAAGTCTAAAACTAAAAACATCAGATCATCACTTTTAAAGATGAGCTTTAAGGTTTAGGTTAATTTATACTGAATTGAATAATTGCATTAAATATAATTTGAAGGGATTTTCAGTAAAAATGTGAAAGTGTGAAGTTTGGAATTTAGATTACAAGTTGACATAATAATTAAACAACATAAATATATATTATTATCATAAAATTTTATTACCAAAAAAGATAAACTGCAAATCTGGAGCACCAGACTCATATGCTTCTTGACTGGTGTCACATATCAAGGACCAGCAGTTGTGTGATGTAGGAGATACTCAGTCTAGGAGGCGATCAATAAGGACAGTGCTTGCCAGGCGGCAATAAGAACAAGCTTTGTCAGATTTGCACAGAGCTCAGATGATCATTCACAGCTTTGTCTTCACTTTGGGCTCCATATTCTCATCATTTTCCCATCTTATCTATGAAATATACTGCATTAATCTGGGATAATATCTCTTAAATTTGCACTGTTTAACTCAGTCTCTTTGAATTCAAAATACCATGCAGGTCATATTTAAGCAAGCGTGAGAGACTTATTTGAAAAAAAAATGTTCTCTTAAAGCAGAGATCATTTATCTTTACTAGAGATGGAGAGAGAGACTTTTTTATCATCCTCTCTCTCCCATCTGTGCAGGAGTTGCTGCTGCAAAACAGCCCAGATCTCAGACATCCAATACAGGCAGAAAGAAATGTGACAAGAGGGTGGGACTTGTGCGAAAGCAAGTGAGGCACAGCCAATGAGAGTGAAGGAGAGGTGTTCCTAGCTCACAATGCCCTTGCCTCAGCGCTGAGAGCCGGGAGAGACAGAGAGGAAGGAGAGTGAAGCCGGAGTAGAGACACCAGCAGGTGCTGAGGATAGAAAAAATAGGGTTAGATTTGAAATAAGGTGCCAAAAAAAAAAAAAAATCAGGTAAAAGTGTAATAAAAGATAAACGTAAAGAACAGAAAAAGATAGAAACTATAATACATTAATAGTTTTTCCTAAGCTGGTTTCCACTTTTATTTTTTCTGAGCCCCACTGAGCTCTTCACCCTCCTTTCTCTTACGGATTCTCCTTAATCGGATCGTCCCCTCCTCCTCCTCCTCCTCCTCCTCCTCCTCTTCGTCCTGTCCTCCTCTTTGACAGACACAGCCACCATGGAAACTGGGAGCCCCAGGAAGATACAGTTCACCGTTCCCCTACTGGACACCCACCTGGACCCAGAGGCAGCTGAGCAGGTGAGGAGGAGGGAGAGGAGAGCGGAAACAAGGGGGAGGAAGAGGAGGTGGTTTGTGTGATTTTGGACTTTTTAGGATTGTCAAATGTTTCTTTATGCATCAGTGAGTGACATGACTGAACTTTTAGCGGGATTATTGTGGTGGAAATTATAGTTTGAGCTTTTCATTTTTCAAGAAGTGGAACAAAAAACTGAGAAACATTTATTTCAGGAAAGAAGTAAGCAGATTCAGCCATAACCGTAAAACTCAAGAGGGAAAAAAAAGCTCAGTGTGCTGTGTCTAAAAATGCTGGAGTAAAGTCTGACATCGAATGGGTGCTTTGAAGAAACTACATTTTCAGCTCCTTACTGCCCTGCACCTAATTAACAAGCTGTGCCTTTTAAATGCGGTGTTTAAGTGCATCATGATGAATTTAAGATTGATTTTTCCACCTCTGCTCACAGCGTAGCAGGTTCAAAGGAGTGTTGCAGTGTATGGATGTGTCTCCAGGGGTTTGGTGTTGTTTTGGTGTAAGTGACTGGCTGCATGCAGCGTACAGCAGTGAGACACTGACAAGAGTTGTCTGGTGTCAGAGGATAAATCAAAAATTCTCTGAGCAATTTGACATGAAGCCCAAATGCATTGATAAAAGCATGACATGGGTACAATTTAAAGCAATTTATTACTAAAGGAAGTTTAAGACGCCTTTTAATCACTTTCTAGAGAATCTTATATAGTCAACATGGCTTGAAGATACAAGAGCAAAGGCTTCTTACTAGAGGCTGAAAAAGCCTGGTGGCTGCAATGCATGTGACTTAAGGGAATGTAGTCAAAAGACGTGTCCCATTTTCCTGTTTTCATAAATATAACATGAACAGGACAGGTCATTCATAATGAATGAGCCTAGAGTAAAATCAGCAAAGATTTATGAGCCTGAATACACTGAGTCTCTGTGTCTCTCTCTTTCTCATCTCTTTCTCTCTCTCCATTTTTCTGCTTTTCACTTTTTTTCCCCACTGTGACCATAAGACTCATGATGTTAGGAGGAGTGTTGTGATTGCAAAGGTTCATGTGAGTTTGCATTTGTGAGGGGATTTTATTGAATAGCATGGGGACACAGTATGGTCAGTGTAAAGGTCATGAAGGGTTTGAACTGCAGGTTTGATCAAATATATTATCTTATGAGGCTCAGACGTAAGGAACTGAATGTGAATCATCTGCGTTGTGTTGGTGAGCACCTGCATTTGAATGAGATCTTGGTGGCTCTATGATACTATTGTGTATTTGCAAGGTCGCAAGTGATATACAGGAAATGAGACAGATTATACAAAACCTGAAGACTTTTCGGGGCCAAAATGTGCTGTATCCATAATGCCATTCAATGCCTCTGCAAAGTTTGTATCTTTCATCCATATATAGTGGAGAGCAGCGTAAATGCACACATTTTTACATTCTTTGTCATGGATTATAATCTTTAGGTACAAAAAGACCGCTAGGTGTAATTTAATTATAAATTACTCATGGTGATTTTTTTTCTTGAAAACTGGAATTTTTTTTTCATCATGTAGCAAAATTCACCTAACCTAACCTTCAACTATTAAGACTGCAGTCTGGAGAGAGTACACTGTACATAACTCCAAGAACAAAGATTTTATATCAAATTCAAATTAACCTCGATCAAACATATTCATGGGAAGAGAGAAGCAACTCAGTCTCATAAAGACTGACCAAAACAAAATATATCTAAAATCCACAAAAGAACATAAAAGTAGTGTTCAAGGTACTATTTCCCACAATGCAATGCTCTGCATTATAAAGATTAGACAATTAAAGTTGAGAGACTCTACTGCTGCCAGTGATGGTGCAAAAGATGACATGTGTCCAAAAATCACCGTTACCTGCTCACTATCGCATAAACGACAAACACATATTATCAACGGAGAAATGAGCGAGTGAGGGAGTGAATTCAAAAACAGCCTCAGCTAAGTTACTGCTAATGCAAACCCAGAGTGTCCTACTGCTGCTCCACATTAAAACCATTCAGCTGGCGAAACACAGGTTGGCTTTTTAAAAGCTGTCACAGAGATCACAGTTTTATTTTTCACAGAGACCGCTGACATCGTCCCGCTCATCGCAAAAATGAATCTGCACTGACTTCATTAAAACCACACGAGTTTGTTTGGCTGCACTGTAAACAGAAACAGGTGCTATTCTGGTGTTTTACTGATGAAGCCACTGCAGAGAATATGTGCCGCCCCCACACTGTTGCTACCTATGGTACCAAATCAGACTTCCTGTTACTACGGTAACCACAGGTGTCACTAAATTTACTGTGAGGGCAGATGACCATTTAGTGAGTTTTTCTGTCACCTTACAATGTGTCTTGGCAAATAAAGTAATAGCTACAGCCTTAGGTGGTGATACACAGCAACGTGGGCATCTGAAATTCATGCTAAGTGCATCCTGGTACATGTAGGCACTGCTGGCAAGGCTTTGCAAGCAGGTTTCAGTCAATATTGCACACACTGAGCTTATCCGTTGCCCACATTTACTATCAACCCTGATTAGACTTCCAAATTTCTCTTAAAAAAAGGTCTGACACGTTTTAGTTTGTGTTACAGTGGAGCTTGTTATGTTGCTTTCTGAATTAGTGATCATTGTTACGTGTGTTATTGGAGACACTGGCTGTAAATTGGTACCTGTGGTAAAATTGTGATATTCAATCCAGTGTATGTTCGTCTGATTGTGTGAATGTGTCTCTGTGTCTTTGACTTTGTCTGTGTGCCCATGCATCGCGTCTGTCTCTCTTCCTTTTTCTTCTCTGTACATCAGAAGGATACAGATGTAATTAAAGTTGCTCGGCAGGTTTGGAGGCTGTCTGTCTCGTTTGTGTCTGGAGGTCAGAGAGCTGTTGTGACTGTATTTATGTAGCTTCTCGTCTGATCTCAGGCTGCAGGCATTCAATTCAGACTCTTAAACACCTCCAGCTAAGAGTTTACCTATTTTTCTTCTCCGGCTGACAGATCTCCTCTTCACTGTATGCATGAAAATTCGGTTTACCTCCTCTGCAAGAACTCAAGAGAGTCCTTTGCTTTCACTCTTAAAAAGCATGGCCAAGGCTTGTCTGATTTCCATTGAGACTTAACCCTTTTAGGACGCATTTTTCTGATTTTTTTTTCTCTCTAAAATCACTGAGTGGCCACTGAGCTTGCATGACCTGCTGCTGGGCCTTAAGTGTGGTTTTCTGTGTGTGTGACAGAGAAAGAGAGAGACAGAAAGAGATGACCCAGACAGAAAACACATCAGCAGAACAGTCAGTCAGTTATAAAGAGAAAGAAAAGAGGAAAAAAAAGCAAAAAGGAAATGTGTGTTGTTGTTGTTGTTTTTGTTGATGTTGTGTTTGCAAGCACACTTATGAATGTCACGCCAGGGGGCTTCACCCATGGTTCAGTAATCTCTGCAACCTGACACCTCCCAGCATGGTGAATCAGCCTCCGTGGAGAACTGCACGTCAGTCAGAACAGCCTCCCTGAGGTCAGACCCTCACAGCAGCAGCACACACTCATCCTCTTATCCACACACAAATATGTGCCACCCTTATCATAACCTTACATTAGAGCTCACTTTGTACTAACGAGCACAAACTGCCTGTACCTGATAAAGGCCAGGACACGATGCTGTCAGCAGATAACACTATAGATGTATTTGTTTCTATCTCTTGCTATCTCTTGTTTTTACAAGGAGATAAACAAATTGTATTTTTTCTACAGTTAGAATCAGCGCATTTTTAAGCATTAGTGTTTTTTGGCCATTTGTAAACCCCTCCCCAGAGCAGCAGCTGTCCAATCATTGTGAGTGTAGCATCTTAAATTACAAAGCACGGCAGACCTTTGCTTTGGATTTCTTCGTACGCCAAAGACAGCATGCATGATGTAATATGAGCCACGTTGGATGGTTTTGTTTTTCTTGTGTCAGGAAAGTTAATTAGCGGATTTGTTTACATGTCACTCTAACCCTAGCCCCGGACTTATTATTCTGTTAAAACTGTAACTACCGTTAGCTTAATGAGCTAGCTTGCTCAGCTGATCAAATCCATTGACAGTTACTAAAAAAATAATAATAATAATAATCAACAGTTTCCTTCTTTCTACTTCTCTCTGAGAAAAGAAACCAAATGATCAAAGAATTACTAGGAATTCTTAGTGAGAAATCTTTACCCATTATTATTGTTAACTACATTCATGCTCACAAGGCACAAGTAAAAGAACAATTGTACAGGTTCATAGCTGCTGCCTGAGCCGATAACCCCCAAGCATTCATCAGAAACATAATGTTCAGCTCTCATTGATTCTAAGTTGTATTTTTTGATAAAAATGCTATAATTTACAATTACAACTTCAAAAATGTTCTTGGATCTATTTTTAGCAGTTACATTACAGCTTGTGGCCTGCATCTGACCCCTGCTTCTCTAGTGCAGATGAGTGTTATTCAGGGAGAGAGAAGACAAGTTGAAGGACTGTTACAGAGAAAAAGACAAAGGATTGATAGAAAGTGATAGGGAGTCAGAGGGCTGAAGAGACTGTGATAAAAGACAGTAGAAGTCGATGATCTGGGTTTTTAGTATCCTGCGAATACAGTAATTCCCTCTATTCAGAACCACAGTTGGAGAGAGTCTGTGAGGATTATAATAGTTGGGCACCGATTTTAGCTTGAACAACACCAAGATCACATTTCAAATGACAGGATGAAGGATGAGGAATCAAACGAGTCCTTGTCTCCGCATTGTACTGAATGTCTGACAGCTCAGCGCTGCCTCAGCCCACCCGGTAACAACGAGTTCTGAAAGTTTTCTTTAATCTTTTTTTTTTTTTTCTGCAGCAATCGACTGGGCGTGAATGCCCTTTTTGTGAATCAGGATGCTGAGCAGTGCAAACACATTGTTCTGGTGAAGGTCACAGGGCAACTCTGAAAGTGCAAGGATTTCAAAACTGCTACATTTTTAAGGCAAATTTGAATTGAGAGCAAAGGGCTTCACAACTCAGAATTTACCTGAGGATCTTAAACTATAACCCCTTTCTTCTGCCTCTCACCTCAATTAATGATGAGTTGGCTATTTCATGATAAGAGAAGAGTTAATAAGGGTAAATCCTTTTCAAGCAATAAAAACCTGAACAATAACTGTAGCTACTCCATCCCTCTTTTTCACATCCACTAAAATTTAAATGCATACATAAGTGTGTGTATGCAAAATCTTACAAAATGTTAAAAATCACCATTGAGACAGCATCACATTAACACTTATGTCTTGTGTCCTGAAAAAAAAAACAGACTTGACATTGTTTTATTGGCTTTTGAATTAATGCCAGGACAGAAGATGACACATTGGCTCTGTTTGGAGTCTCAGAGACACGAGCTGTATAATGTGTGTAAATAAAATAGATGTTCATATGCTCCTTCTGTAATTTCTGCTGACAGTAATTGTTTGGCATCACTACCTCTCTTAAAGTCCAAATAGGGCCAAAATGTATTTCTGTTATTGGAGTTTTATAAGAGCTTGTTCATAAGAGGTCTGACAGTGAAGGACCAAACATAAACAAAGTCCTTTTGTGTGCTGTGATTGTGAAACATTTATTGGTCCATAAATGGCTTATCAGCAAACAAAGAAAATATAGAGTTAGAATGAAAAGGGGACTTCCAGTCTTTGTTCCAAGAGTAAGAAAAAATTATTCAACATCCCATTAACCTGAAAAACCCTTGTTATACCAACAGTAAATATACAGCAATAGTACAAAGCCACAGTGTGACCTGGCTGTACCTTACTTCATACATTCAAATGTTTTTGGTTTTAGCTGCTTAAACAAATATTATTTCCCATAAGCCCTAGATATTCATGGGTAAAAACTGATGCTGAATGTGAGATTGCACCAAGTTGTAGAAGCTTGTGAACAGAGATTAGTCCAAACATAATGCTATATCTATTCCATTATTTGAATTCCTCAGATGACATATAGAAGGTTAAACATTAATACATTTGGTGTAACATCAATGTTTTATGGTCATTTACACACTTAATTGCCCTTATCTAACATACACTCTCTTGCTGGAAGGCTGCTACTTAAAGTGTTTCACTGATTATTGAAGATGTCAGAAGAAAATAAAAAATATTTATAATATAGCAATTCTGGAGTTATTTTGCGCATACAGCAGCGGAGTCTGCAGAACTTAATTATTCGAGAGCAAAGCAAAAGCCAACAAAAAAACAAGAGTTAAATATAAAAGACTTCTGTTTCTTGTACTGACCTATATTTTCCACCCAAGGGTATTTTGTCCAACTGCCCCCACACAGCCAGAATAATAGGCATGCATGGCTTTTCCTGCCCACCCATCACTATCGAAGGCTGTTTTTGTTCGTTGCTGTGAAAAGTGACAGAACTGGATTTTAAATGGACAGAGTGCTGAAAGGCAGGCACGTTGGTTTGAGGGGTGAGCCTGTCTAGTAAACGGTGGAATTTTTGTGAGCGAAGGATCAGGGGGTTTGCTCTGCCGCCCAGTGAGGAGAATAACAATGACTCTGGGCATAATCAGTTCCTCACAGCCATGGCTCGTTATGCTTTAATTTGGGATGGGGGCTCAGTTTCTTTGGAAAAGCAACAAAATATACACATGCACATAGCCACATGATTAGTAGTATACAGAAGAGTACTGAACAAAAACCTCGGTCCCAAACTGCTTTAGGAACTTAAACAGGCCTGACCCAGAGGTAGAGACTGTTCATTAAACCCAATCATCCATAGTATAAAGTTAGGAAATGTTGCACTTGGACTTGAACTTGGCCCCTTCTGTTTTTCTTTAATTAAGTTTCACCAAGAGATCTCAAAGTTACCCCTGTTTTTTCAAAACTTTCCGACTGTTTTAAAGCTCAAAGGAGTTTTACCGGTTTCTGAAGATTCGAATCGGTTAGTTTCTGATTTCAGCAAAATGTCTATGCAAAATAATCTTTTTTTCAAAGATGCTTTAAGCATTATTTTAAATGTGACAATAATTATGTGGAAACTGAAGACTGCATGGTTTAAACACGTGTGTTGCATTTACATTCATACTGAGTCTGAATTTGCTGTAGCTCACACCTGGCATCACAATGTAGCTCAGAGGCAGCTCAAGTCAAGAAGTAAATGCATGTATGTTTTTAGCCCCAGTTGGCATGGATACGTTGCATTTACATAAAACACTGTACATACATACCATAATACTGTACTGTGTGTGGACTCATGAAGGTGCAACTGTACAGCAATCATATCTCACTTTTAAGGGTATAGCTTGGCAATTGGATCACTATTTTGAAACACTACATCCTTTTAAAACTTGGATCTATATAGTCATACACAAATGAATCCCTTTCCAGTGACTCAAGAAACAATTTTATATAAAGAGTAATCAACCTGTATGTCTGTCTGTCTGTCAACCTAAACCGAGGCATATTAACATTAGTGACAGATGCAGAAAGGACAGAAAGCTAAATTACAAGATTGAGGAAAAGATTGCAGTTCTTTTCTTAGGTAACACTGAAAGGTTGACATGCATCTCCGGGTATGAGGTCAGCAATTTTCTTGGAAAAAATGTGAAAAGCTGTAATATATTTTTTGCTTGCTCGATAAAGAAAAAGTCATTTAATGCCTCTTCTCATTCACACTGCCTTCCTGCACTCTGTGGCTGCGATTTGAAAGGTAACAAAGACGAAGTCTCTTCAAATCTGAATACTCAATTACTGTTATACTGAGACACCGCTGACTGCTCACTTTTCATAACTACATCTGTATTTCATGCCACTGTAATGTAAAGTTTTCAATTTAAGTCTAACACCATGCACCGCAAATGCATGTGTGGGCTCAGGGAGATACTTTAATAAGGTTTTGTTGCGTATGAGTGAAGCAGCAGAGGAAGCTACAGATGAGCAGTGTCTGAGGTGATGTTTTGTGCTCGAACTGTTTTGTGTTATTTAAAAAATTCCTCATACATTTTTGTTCAGCATAACAAAGCCTGAAAGCCAAGCCTGCACCTTGGAATTGTAATCCAAGGGCAACGGTTTCATTTCTCACTTTCCTAAAGCGTAACTTTGAATGAACCTCTGATAAAAAGGTGCCCTGTGTTTTTTTTATTTCCCTGCAGACTTGTAGCCCAAAACGTAAGGGCTCTATTTTTGCTCAAACTTTGAACTTTAGTTTTTCAACCTTGTCAGAAAAGAGTTTAGCTCCTGGATGATTTAGGATGCCATGTGTTGCTGTGCTGTGTAGGCTGAGGTTAAGCTATGTTGCTGACTGGAGTTGACTCCACAGCTTTGTAAGTGAATGAGAAGGAGGACTAGAGTTCACATGATTCGCACATTACTCAGCAACACTGTCATGTGTAAGGAGTGCAGTTTTATATGAGTGTGTGTGCATGTGTGCATGTGTGCATGTGTAAATAATTGATTGTCCATTTGAACTCAAATTTCACAGCCTTTCCATTTTAAGGAGCAACAAAATGGTAAAGTGATGGCCTGATTCTGGAAGGGACTTATAATTAATTAATTAATCAAAGTGCTTTTCCTTTAAATCTTTGGTGGTAAAGTTTTGAGACATAACACAAAACTGATTTCATTTGATATTTGCAGAGCCATCTGGTCCATACTTCCACCTAAAAAAATCCATCAGCCTTGAGTTTAAAGAAACCATCATATTGAAGATTTAAGTTAATGGGTGCATCGATTAAACTAGCTGCTTCTCATTCCAAGGTCATCAAATACCAAAAACATTTAGTTTTATTCTTCTCATTTTAATGCTTAAGGGTAAGTTTTGCATCTTTTTGAAACACTTATGGGTTCAACAAATAGAAATTAGAATGGTCAAATTTCCAGAAATGTAATGTAAGGTAAAAAGTGGGTCTGTTGCTAATCGGTCAACAAAGCAAACAACCATGTGTACAGCTACAGTGAATGTAAAATGAAGGTGTGCATTATTCATAATTCTGGCGTAGAAATTGAATAATAATTGATGTCAAACTAACATTTATGAATTATGCTTATATCACACTTATATAACTTATAATCTGAAAGTAAAAATCTTAAGTAATTTATTTTTTTGTACTTTCCTTTTCAGTAATAGCTTGCATTAGGCTCAGTGGCACTCTATGGTAAAAAAAAAAGAAGCAAATACAGTGTATTTTAACTCTAGTTTTTGTATCCACAAGCTGAGCTTAAACAGCTCTTCTGTATGTATAGACTCAGTGAAATGTGCATGTTCTTTCACGTATTATCTCAGACCCCTCCATGACTGCAACACACCAGCAGTCATGAGCCAAGAAGCAAGTAAGTGGTGGCAGGCTGCCCTGCTGATCCCACAGCACAGCACTGTGAGATCCAGCATTAGTCTCAGCCAGTTATTGTCCTGTGTATACTGTGACACCCCACAAGCACCATCACACTCACTAACGTCATAAATTCACATAGTAATTGAGGGATTTCCAAAAGACTGTGTGTTTTATTAGGATGAAACTTCCTGAAACGATTTAATGTAAGCAACCAAGACGTTAACAGCCAAGAACATTTACAGCCGAGGAGATTTAAACACTTCAGACTGTGACATGACACACACCACACGTTGCTAGGCAACGCGACAGTTGTTGACGTCTTTCTTTGCGGCTGTTGAACTTACCTGTCTAAATGTCATCCTGTGAGCCTTGTGACCTCTAGAGTTCCCAATAATCTGCTCTTTGTTCACTGGAACCAGTCCACTCAGCCTGTCTGGCCCACTAAAACCAGTGCAAATCTCTGGCCCACTGCGCTTCTCAAAGTTTTCTAACATGTTAAGCTGTCCTAACTGTTTTGGTCATTTAATGGGCTCACTGGCTGGTGTTCAAGTTGTTGATTAATTAAGGTAGATGTAGCCTTTTTTAAAACTATGCTGATATACAATAATACCTACCTTAACCCATAATTCTGTCATCCTATATTTTAGTGCATTGTTGTACTGTTCACAAACTGTTTGGCCCGTTATGATCTTCAGTGTTTGTTGTCACATCTGATTTAGTCTGGTGTTTCCAAGAAATGAAGAAAATGAAGTAAAAGTTTTGTTACGAACTATTGTAATGTCTCCTTAATTTTTTTTTTGGATGTGCAGAGATCTTGGGGCTTTCTGTGTGTGTGTTTGGCATAAACCTGTGTATTACACATACTGACATCACACAGCTGCTCTTAACCAGCTCAGGCATATTCAAAGTGTGTAACAACCAAACCAAAAATATGCACCCCACAGGCTGTGTTCTGAGCTGCCAGCATCCTGACAGAGAGTAAATGCTGAGTTTGCTGGTACTGAGGCTGAATGGCGAGGTGCTTCCGGATTGGCTGAGCAGGCCGATATGCAAATGTCTGCACACATCTTAGCATTTTGATTGGTTGAGCCAGTAGAACCACTAAGAGGTCCTAATTTTTTTTAATTACTCAAGATCTATTGGCCTATATGTCATCATTTTGCTTTAAACCTAAAGATATTTGAGAACAGCTATTTCAGCAAAATTGTATGTGTGATTTATGGCTACCAAAAGCTAAAATGTGCTTCAGTGTTACACCAGCAAACATTTTTATTGGAGTATGTTTTTTTTCCCTCATTTTTCAATCAAACTGTTCTACTTTTTCAGATCAGAAGACGCAGACCAACACCTGCCACTTTAGTGGCATCTAGTGATCAATCATCACCAGGTAAGAAGCTTAAATGCAGGAACACACACATACACACTATATTTTTCTCCATTTCGGGGTCATTGTTTTGACATTCATTACCTCTTTGTTTATTTTCATCACTTTTTTGACAAAATGCTGTGAGACAGTGTTGCTTGGTTAAGGCAGCTCAGCTCACGTAATATGTAGCCCAAGTGACCTGCCCACCTTGACCTGAAACCACTAAAATAATGTTTAACCTTGTGGGGACATTCTAGGTGATGAGTCCTCACATTGTAACTGATGCATGTGCACAGGCCCACACACTAATAGATGCAACATACTTCACATTTCTCGTCTTACTTGTATTGCTGTGATGTAGAATCTCAACACTATTTTGCACCAAATAAATCTTCCTGCAGCAGAGCAACAAAAACAGCCGTGTGCGTGTGAGTGTGTGCGTCCGTCCTCTCACGGGATCTCAATGATCAAACACAACAGAGCTCCTCGAGAGAGTTATCTTGTTCGATGACTCATCTGCTGGCTCCTTGCTTGCCTCCCTGCCTCTGCTGTGCTTTGCTGCCTTAGTGTGTAATGTGACCCAGTAAAGAATTCAGAGATGATCAGCTGGGAGTACAGGGCAGCAAGAGTAATTTTCTCCAGGTGAGAGAACAGAGGGCGGTATTCTCTGTCTGCTATGAATAAATAAGTGTTAATGCATCATTGAGGATGGCAGAGACTGCCACTGTTGTGCTGTTTAAATCTCAGAATCACTCAGAGTTGATGACTCAGTGTTTTCATCTTGTCTTTAATCTTCTCAACTGTCTTTCTAATTGGGTCTAATTAAACATTTGTGCCAGTGATCTGTTTGCTTCTTGTGTGTGTGTGTGTGTGTGTGTGTGTGTGTGATTTCATATGTGCATGTGTCTGTGTTTGATTCCTTAATTGGACGCTGAGCTTGTCGAGTGTCTCAGAGAAAACCTTGATCTGTGAGTGAAAGAGCAGTGAGAACCCCAAACAATCTTCCTGCTTGGTAGATCAGAAACAGGATCAGAGAAGAGAAGAAGAAAGAAACTTCGGAGGCTAGCGGGTGGAGAAATAATTTTTGAAGTACAAGAATGGGAATGTGAAAAAAAAAACAAGAAGAAACTGAGATAAAGCCCTGTTCTTTTGCAGTCATATTTATATTACATGAGTTTTAAACCTCTTTTGCTTTTGTTTGATCTCTGGTTTTATAGTGTTCTGTTTTCATAAATGAGGTTCCTGAAAGAAAACTCCTTGAACTTGAGAGACTTGATTTTCTATTAACTCTTGACAATCTGCAGCAGAACCAAGAGGAAGAGGTTAAAGATGCCTTTGGATAAAAGCAGTGACTGCACTGCTTTCTGGAAAATGTCACAGCTGTTGAGACAGTTGTGGATCTGATAGTTGCAGAATTGTTTTTAAATGTACAGTGCTGTTGGTTTGGGCCTGGTTTCATTTTAGATACACTATTTTAATGGTGTTGTCATAATCACTTATGATTGGTCGTACGTTGGTCTGTGTATATAGTTACCTAAGGGTTTCAACCCTGTTCAAATTCTGTTTATATAAGGCTTATTTGCTTTCTGAGATAAATTGTAATTGGAAACGTAATTGCCTGAATTACAGCATCAGTTTAGCCATGCAAAGTGGTATTTTTGCAAACGTCATCAGTTCATCCGTAAGTTCACCCTTTTGGTCCAGACTAAAATATCTTTAATTTTTAATGACTTGCCCTGAAATATTTGGTTTATTGCCTCTGATGATAAATCCCAAGGACTTTACTCTTAGGGCCACCAGCAGGTTAAAATCTTAATTAACGATGGCTACTACCGACCTTGGTATTCCAGCACACTATGAAGCTGAAATTACCGGGGTTTTTGGGATGAAATAATGTAACTACTATCGCATAGATTTCAGTGAAATCTGGTCCCAGACATTTATGTTTCCCTCAGGATGACCTGAAATAACTTTTGTTATCCCTCGACTTTTTTGTCAAATATCTACATTTTTTTCCAGTTTCCTTTTGTTCTGCAAACTAATGACATCCACATCAGATTCTGGTTTACTTTGAGTCTGATGCTACAAATGAAATGCTAAAAATGATCTATTATTGGTTGCAATTAGCATGTTTGCATCATCACTGTGAAATTATTTGGCTAAAGGCACTGATGTACCCAAGTATAGCCTGACAAAGCTGTGAGCATCACTGCAGACACTTGTTTAATTTAGAGACTAAAGCGGATCCTCAAACTAGTTTCCTCTCTGAGATAAATCTGATCTCATCTAACTCTGGAGTATTTATGGCTATCTTGCCTCCATCAGACTGGTGGAAATGTTTTAGGACTAAAGGATGTACGGAGAGGGGCAGTGAAACTTGTGACTTTTGATGGATTTGTGTTTAATCTCACTATGGACCGCATCTCCCTGAGTGTGTCAGACTGTCAGTCATGTCATGGAAAGACTGATGACAGGAATAAAAAAAGAAGACTTAGACAGAAGGTTTGACAGCAGAAGCAACAACAGACATCAAATCAGACACAGAGACACAACTGGAGACATTAACAGTGTGTGTAAGTGTGTTTCTGTGTGTGTAAATGTGGTTGTGATTGAGAGGAGGGGGGATGGGGAGGAATAGATACCGTATGATGATGAGGGAGAGGAGCTGTGCTGGTGCAGTAATGGTGTGCCCCACATCAGACAGAGCACTGCATTATTTAATGCTCTGCAGATTGCTCTGCCCCGTGCTCACTGTGAACCCCAATAACACACCAGACGAACAGTCACAGATGTAGGCCGCTGAGATAAAGGCTGTGGGCTACATAATGAGGGAGCAGAAATTGTAATGAGAGTTTGCTTGATATGAATCTTCCCTGAGGAGGATGCTTGCTTTTTGGCAGAATTTATGTCTTCATTGATTCCTGGAGAGAAACAAAGAAACAACATTAGTGAGATAAAATGAAAGCCTAACAAAAATAGAATATGTACATTTAATACAGCACGTAAAACTTGAAAGAACTGCCTTTTATAACTTTCATTGGGGTATTTTATGTTTTCTGATGAGTTGGCAGCATTTGGCTGCTGTTACAATCATTTCATAAGTGTCTTAGTCCTGTGAAGAGGGAGGAATAAAGGCATCTTCACATAAAATGTTCACATTATGTTGTGATTTGAGTGCGATTCTTCATTTCTACAAGCAGCAGCAGCAGCAGTAGGAGCTGCTCTGTGGGGCTGTGGAAAAGTGTGTGCAACAGTTTTGGCAAGTGTACAAAACCCAACATATATCAAAGACAATAAACTGGATTGATGAATCCAAAATAGTTCAAGCAGCCCAGGAAATCACTTTTTATAATATGTTCACTGCCTTTTAGTACAACATTGATTTAAGTTGTTCATTGATGAAAATCCTGTGATTTTTTTGTACTTCTAAGAGATGGAAATATTAACCTGAAAGTTTTCCTTTTTAATCTAGATTTTGCAGCCTTGTGTCATGTGACTGTTCTTTTATGAAACATCCCCCCACTTTTTCCTTTATTTAATAACAGAGAAAGAGCTGTGACAGGAAATGAGTGAAAAGAGAAGATGAAGTGCTACAAAGGTATCCAGGCAGACTCAAACCGGGGCTGCTGCCGTCACACAGTCAGGATTTGTGATTTGATCCCTCAGACATCCTGATATTCATTACAGTGTTTTAATATTTTATATTATATTACTGAGGCAGAAGTGTTTTCTTACTTTCTAATGGAAATTTTAACTTGACCAACAGAAAATCTCATGTTTTCTAGCTGGTCAAGTTTTTGTCCGTCTACTGTTTAATTAATTTAAAGGAATAGTTAAACATCATGGGAAATGCATTCACATACTGTCGCAGAGGCTTACGTAAGAAGATTGATACCACTTTTTATATCTGCACAGTAAATATGCACCTTTTTGGCTTAGTTTAGCAAAAAGTACATAAACAATGGAAAAAAAACTAGCCTGTCTCTGAAAAGGAGAAACAAAATTTGAGAGTCACGAGGCAAAATGGTAAACATTTTTTCTTTAATTCATTAAAAGTATAATACCTGTAGTTTACAGTTTGGTTAGTTGTTTACCCCATTTCTGGTCTCCTCGCTAAGCTAAGATGGTGAGATGTTAGTTATGTTAATATTGAAACCTTATGATTTCATTTTCATCTTATTGACTGAATCACACCCATTTTTTGTCCAGTAAATGCAGCTTTTTGAAGGTCACGATTAGCTCCAGCAGTTGCAGATTGCACATGGTTTTTCCAAAAGAAATGCTTTTTCTAATTAAAGTAACTCTGTAGGTGTAAAAATATTAGCATTTTTATGTCTTTGCTCTTGTATAGAAGACAGTATCTGTTTGAAGACAACCAGTGGCTTGTTTGCTGAAACTTAAATAAGTGGGAGGTGAGAAAGAAAAACAATATTTCTTTGAAATTAAAATAAAAGAGCCACTTGTTATCATTCGAGCAGAAAGGAAGGCAGCAGTCTCTTTTCCTCCCCCACTTTCTTTGCCTAGCAACAGTAAATAACTTCAAAAAGAACAAACATACAACAGCCATTTCAAATACAAGACAGACTTTCTGCAAGCTTCAGTTTTATTTCTATGTAAGTGTGCTACATTTTTCTTGCTGTGCTCATTTTTCTTCATCAGATGTAGCGTGAAAACTATTAATCAACACAAGCATCAGTAGGCAACTAAATTAAAGTGGCTTGGATGCATAAAGTGCAGTGAGGAGACTCGTCTTTTTTCTTGTCTGGCTCTGTGTCAGACAACCAGTCAGGAGGGAGTTACAGTGATAGACTCACCACTGCCAGAAAGCCCTTTCTTATTGGCTTTTTCTCTCATTTTGAAGCACAGATGGGCTCAGTATACAAGAAAACAATCTGAATATCAGCCTTGTGAGAGCCATATTTGATGTTTCTTGAGCAGGATAATATTTCAAACATTTCTGCAACTACTACTACTACTACCACTACTACTACTACAATACAACTATTACGTATCTTTAGAAATTGAAGCACAGTTGCTCTGTTATTTAAGATCTCAGCTTCAGTACATCGATCCTATGTACCTAATTTAAAACACATTGTTAAGACCTTAAACAGCTCTTATTGTATTCAATCTGTGGGGCACAAATATATTTAATTATCATCTCCAAAACTGCAGAATTTAATAGTTACTCTGAGTGCTTCTTTAAATGGTTCAGGCCCCTTCATTATCTTTAACAACAATATCTACTCACATCACTGCAGGTGCATGTACATATTCATGCAACCATACAGGATGCAAACACACGTGCCTGCCCATGCACACATATTTTATCATTGTTTATTACCATTCTCTTAAAAGCTCTTCTGTAATTTTGAGTCGCAGTATACATATTAGATTTCTCTGAAGATTCCTCCAAAAGTTCATACCCCTATTAGAATGCATGTATCAGAATAATGTCTAAGAGTGTGGTTGCATTTCACTTTCATGTTTTAAACTAGTAATTTTAACTGCACAAAATGCAGCATTACTGTAACAAACAGGCATAATTTGAGCCTGAAATTTGACAAACTGTCTGTAAAATACAACTTTATATGTATCAGGTTTCACCCTTCAACTTGAAGGACAGTCCATGACTGGTCCATTTCCTGGGATTTGATTTGAAACTGAATCCATAGCGGTTGTACATACAACCCTGCTCATACTACTGGGATATGCTTGAAATAAGATTCAGTTTCAAGCATCACTATGAACATGCAGAGAGATTAATCCATATGGAAATGAAATGTAATGTTTTTGTGTCAGGTTTTTCTTCACAGCTGAGTTTGTGTTTGGTGCAAAGAGAAAGAGAGAGGATGATGAATAAAGTAACAGGAACATCACTGGCATTTTGAAGAGCCTAGCACATACTTTTAAGTAGGGATAACATATGCACATGCTCACAGGCACACAGGCGCGCACACACACACACACACACACACACACACACACACACACACACAACCTCATTGCACACAGTGTCTTCCTAGTGCCTAGGGATGCATAGGTTGCCAAGCAACAAGGTGGTGTCCTAGAAAAAAGTTCCAAGGCTGGAAATGTGGGTTTAAACCATCTCTATTGATCACAGATAATGGTTTCACTGTACTCCTGTCAACTTTTTTTTTTTATTTTCTATTTCAGTCCTCTATATATAGTGACCACAGAGTCCAGTTTCAGATATTGACATCAGATATTAAAACTTCTCTTTATCCAGTGGGAGTCACTTGAGCTTCATGTGAGTTTAGCATTATCTAAACTTTCATTGCTCTTCTACACAAATATTAAGCCAACAGCATGCAGTATATGGTCTTTAGTTCTTTATTTAAATCCCTACCACTTTTTTTCTTTGTTGTCCAGCCCATGTTAAAAGGGGTAGTAAGAACGATTTCAACCCTTTTCTTCTTCTTTGAAATGGGACAACTCTGAAGTGTCGGGAATGTTCAGGTGTTGTTTTCATGCTTTGCCCCTTTAAACGGCGATATTACATTTGCTATTCGTCTGAAGAAGGAAGGAAGTCATGAACACTTTTGATATGTTTACAACTTGAGTTTGGCTTTAGTTGAAATTCAGACATTTTATGTCATTAAAGAGATTAATAGACCTGAAGAGGTAATAGACACCAGGGTACCAGTATATTAGGTACACCTGGCTAAACTAATATAGTCTAATGCAACATTTCTGCCATGAATCTTACCTTACAGCTGGATCAACACCTTTCATAAAGCAAAAACAGAACATCATAACCTTCTATAGGTAAAGAGTTACCACAGGATTGTTGAATGAGACTGCAAAAGTGGCAAATAGCTGGGTGTACCAAGGACACTGATAATTGCAAATCAGCTCAGCTCCAGATTTCAGTATGCAGCACACTCACATCCCTTCAGGGATTCTGGATTGGTGTTTTACTGTTTATCTCTCATCAGCAGTTGACTGCACATGGGGCTTTATAAGGACAATGATGAGAGCGTGTTAGTAACACCTGCAAACAAAAATCATCCAGACAGTGTTTTTACTCACAGATGAGAGTGAAGACTGAAAAAAAGAAAAAGAAAAATGGAGCAAACTCTTATTGCATCGGCTTGTAGTGTGTCAGATAACCATCTGGCTGGAGGTCACCTTACATCCGCTCTGCTCTGCACTGTGGAGACACAGCAGCACTCTGACATATTGAACAGATCATCTGTGCTATTGTGAATGATATCAAAACTGCACAGCGGGTTAGACCAGTGAATTTAGTGTCTCGTATGTTTTTTCAGCTCATTCTGTACTGCTTTAAATTTCCTATTCTCACTGTTTATTTGTGCACAAAACTTAACTGACTATTTCCTTTCTTGCAGAAATAGATGAAGATCGTCTCCCAAACCAGTTGTACAAGGTAATCTAATTCATGCTCCAAGAAAGGCAATTTGATTGAAACACTATGACAGAAATACAATAATGTGAATTCTGTTTTTCTGTTTTGAATTAGCCCCATCTCTATGAAAACAATCTCCCCATCTGCATGCTCTCTGCTCAGCTGATATGTGATGTTGATGTTTTACAGGCAGCTTTGCTGAACTCCCCTCGACAGCGGCGAAAAGGGCAAAAGGGGACACCTACAATGAAAGGTAGTGGCAGTCATATCATCAGCCAGCGTGTGATGTTGGCATTTTATGTGCCAACTCACACTGCCAGTAACCATGAAACAACTTTTTAATTAGCATGTTTTCAAAACACGAGCACTTGCTTTCAATTATATTTTAAATGAATGAACTGAAACGGAATTAAAATTTAGTTTTAATGTGAGTTAAATGATATTTATATGCTGTCATTTAAAAACTTCACTGGCTATAAATCTATTATGGTACCTCTTTGATTACAAAGTATCTTTCAGCACACATGCACCGCTCTTTAATGTCTACCATTTCGAAAAAAGAACTTTTGTATAATATTTGCAGAATCTTGTTGTATTTGCAGAAAAGTGTATCAGGCCTCTATTCAAGCCCCAGCTTTTAACTGACCGCTGAATTTTAATGAAGGAAAAGGGGTTAATGTTATCGCTTATAATATGAATGAAATAAAACTAAAGGGTAGCAAAAAAGCCCGGTTGTACATTGAAACCATTATCGTTCACTGTAAGCAGTCCTTTTACAGTTAACATTATTCAGTTCAGTAAGGAAACACGACCCATGGAAAAATAATGAGAAAATTAAAAATAAAAAGACTTTATGTAATATAGATAGGCCTTTATTTGCATAGCTGGCCTACTCAATATATATCCATATTAACTTTAGTTGGACTAAGGTTGTAAAGTAAAGTTGGTCTAATTTTTAGCTACATTTTGTTCCTCTCTTTTATTGTGTCTGCACCTGTCAAAATGTACATATGGGCATGTAAGTATAGCTTAAAATCAAAATTTCTAAAATGTCAAAACATTCTGTAATGGGGCAAAGCTAGAAGAGTCAAATAGACTCAAGTAGAGTCCAGGATGTCAGATGTCAGCTAACTTTAACTTACTTGGAGAAGTAGCTCAGATAATGACGGAAGTTTGTGTTTCTTGAGTGTCCTATTTCAACTTTGGAGCCAATCAGTGCTGCACTTCCCTCAGCAAGGACTCATTATTTCATATTTTCTGACCAGAACTTCTCCCAATTTCCATTTTTCGAGCTAAAAAAGTGGGTCTTTATAAGATTAGGGCACTTGGGATCCTACACCATTAAGAAAAAAGGTCCAAACAGAAAAAATTACATACACAGAGCCAGGAGATATGTTCCAACAACTGGTATTTCTGTAGGCTGTTTGTCTCTTGCAGTTCAACAAAATCTTGTTTTAAGTGTCGGTTTTCAATTAAATCCAAACACAGAATGTTCATGTTCTTAATGGAAGAGAAAACAGAGAATACACTCCAATAAAGTAACAGTAGCGAGGGAACAATAATGAGAAGATAAGTGAAACTTGGTGCTCTAGGATGTTTATTCTTCAATTAGTTTCACAGCTAAACAGCTCTGAGTGGTATGAGTCACTTCTTGGAGGAAACTCAGCCGATAATCAGTGTGCTTTAGTTTCCCACTACAAGGAGATTAGGAGTAATAAAACCATGGAGGAAGAAGGATGAAGAAGGTGATTAAACTCATCATCTTCAAGTTCTGATGAACCTTCGCCTGCCCCCTCACTCCAAATGCTGCTGGGTGTTAATTAAATCTTGCTAGTTTATTAAAAATGCTTACCTACAATATTCTTTTGAAGTGCTGGATTTATTCCTGAATCTCCACCTTCACTGGCTCTCCTTCCTCTGTACTTTTCTCCCATTGGTTCCCTTCATCTCACACCATTTCTTCTCTCTTGCTTGTCCTCCTCCCTACATTTCCCCAATGATTCTGTGCTTTTTTAACCTCCACTACTTCTTACATCCTCTCATCCTCCTTCTTCTTCCCCTTGTGAACTCCTTCCTCCTAACCAACTGTCTGTTCTCTGACTCTTCCTCCTTCACCTCTTGCATCTCTCCACCCACACTCCTCCCAGAGCTGCAGTTTCTGGTAGAGCACCACCTGTACAGGCAGCAGCAGGGAGCCGGGGATGAGTGCTCCTCAGAGAGCTGCCTGTCCGACCGCCCCAGCCCTGATTCTGTTCCTACTGGGGAGGAGCTCCCACATGACGACGAGGCCACCGCGGAGGCCTTTGAGAAGCTGCGCTGCCAGATGGAGGGTATGTCTGGAGACAGTAAAAAAGATTTTATTTCCTTGAAAACCTACTGCTTCTACAAACCGTACTTCATTCAAAAGCTTTGTAAATGAGACCCTACCTGCATGAAGTTTACATGTAAAACTTTCTGTGTTCATGTGTTTTACTCTTGTCAATCCAAACTCACAACAAATATGTGCAAGGTAAAGTATTTGTCCATATGGACTTGGAACTAGTCAAAGTCATTTCAGCTAGGTTAAAAAAATACTTTGCACTAGTATACCAACATAAAATTACTTCATTGTGAGTCTTGCATATGAAATTAAAAAGGCAAAGCTAGTTTTAGCTGCCTTGTAAACAGGGTTTAGGCCCTTCTAAGGGATCAAAGGATAAATCTGAGCAGGTATAAGATGATTAGTTGAGAAGAAAAGGAGCAGTTCTGCTACATAAATGTCTTACTTTCTAAAGACGTCAGGGGTTGACTCATTGATTTACACTTTAACAACCTACTGAATTTTAAAGTTTAACTAGTGCTTTTTCTATATTAATCCATAAAACAAACGGTCTTGGAACTATACATGTCAATAAAAGTCAAATTACTGTATTGCCCCCTAAAATGTTCTGGAGTGAAGGGGGCAAAGTAAAACAGAATAATACTTATCCTAAGTACATTTACTTTAAAAGTGTACTTAATGTAAGATCAAGGAAATGTATTTAAAAAAAGAATAAAATAAATGGGCACAAAAGAGTGGAGAAGGGACATGTAAACAGACAGCACTCATATACTGCTTATCTCATCTTTTGACCTTTTAAAGCACTTTACACTTCAAGTTAACGTTCAACTATTCACACACATTCATACACCAATATCAGGGGCATCCAAGCAAACTGCCAATCTGCTCATCAGAAACAGACAGATACGGATGAAAAAGCCATCAGGAGCAATTTGGGGCTCAGTATCTCGCCAGACGACATTTTGACATGCAGACTGAAGGAAACAGATATCAAACTACGGACCTCACAATAAGTAAATGACCCACTACTCAACCACCGCCACCAATAAGGAGGTTTCCTCTGTTACCTCTAAAAAAATGGATGATATGCTACCATAAAAAAGAAAGAAAAGATGCTCGGGAAGAATAATATCAAGGGAAGGATGAAGCCAAACACAGCTTATTAAAATGCAGGAAGAATGTAGACTTGGGATAAAGGGGGGAGAAAAGTGAACAGAGAACAAAGAAAAAAGCATTAAAATAGCTGGAAGGGATAATGTAAATGTATGTTGTGAAGTGAAAAATTAAAAGAAAGGTGAAAATTCAAGGGACTGCAGAGAAGGGCAAATGTAAGGGAATAGTTAAAGGAGTAGTTTAACAATTTAGGACATGTACTTATTGGCTTTCTTGCATAGGGTTAGATGAGGAGATGGATACAAGTCTTGTATCTGCACGCTCAATACTGTGTTTAGCTTGAGCCTGCAGCTAATTAGCTTAGCTTAGCATGTAGACCATTCCAAAGGTAACAAAGACGAACCTTCTAGCAGCCCATAAGCTCCCAAGTAAGACCTTTTTTTTTTATTTGCTCGATCTGTATAAAAACTGAAGTGTAAAAAATGGCTGATCTAACGAGCATACTGACATTAGAGTGATTCCGACCTTCTCATCTAACTTCATCCAAGCAAGTGAATAATTGAACCATCTCTTTAATAAAAACACTGTGGTTCAAGGTGCCACAATGACAGATAGGTTGTCTGTTTCCTTCCTGTGCCAGGTACTTCACATCTGAAAAACAGCTGAGGCTAAATAATTCACTTTGATGGAATGTGAGCTGATGGCCACAGAGTACAGCACAAAATGTACACACATTCAGTAATTGGCCAGCACTAATGCATCATGAGCGGAGCAGGCTGAACTGGTTGTTGTTCTCTATTGGCTTGAAAAACATACTCAAATGTAACAGGGAGAGGATGTTTTTTGATGGATTGCTCATGTTTTGGTGGAGCTGAGAATTAAGTTTTCAATCCTGATGAAAGGAGCAAAGAAGGAAGCCAGGAGCAACAAATCAATGGCCATTAACACTAGACCTGGCAATGGATTTACTAAAAAATCAGCCTTTTAACTTCAATCTGCTTGACTAAGCAACATGCTACTGCAGACGTCAGCTGGCAGTAATTAAGATGAGGTGGTCAAACACTATATATTCATGATTTCACAGAAAATATCAGACCAGAGCATTTGATCCACACTGCTGTTTGAAGGAAAGTGTCATTTTTTCCTTTTCAGTCCGGCAGTAGTGGAATGTAACTGAGTACATTTAGTATATTTAGTACTAAACTTTGTACGGATTTAAGGTACTTGTCCTTTATTTGAGTATTTTTGCCACCAAAGGAAAGCAGAACAGGTGGAACCAATTGCAGGAGACAGCAGGCAGGCAGCATCCAAAGCACAAGTCTCTGTTGCAAATAAACAGAAGCTGAGTACAAAGAAACAGAGCAGAAGACTCAACCAAGACCGAACCTGAAAATGCACTTAAAAACAAACTGAACTGTTGAGGGAATGAGATGCAGGCAGAGAAGCTCAGGTCAGGGGAATGCGATGATGGAACAGGAAAAGAGCTGATTGGCTGGGGAAAATACTGACGACAGAGCAGAGCTAATGAGGCAGATACAGGGAAGGTGTTTATGGAAAAAAACAGCTGAGGAGGAGCGCAAACGTAAAGTAAACGCTGAACAAAAACCAGAAAGCTATAAAACCAGACAAGACTTCAACAGTTTTCCTCTAACGTCACTTTATAATTCAATTTTTCAATGCAAAAATGTCAAATGTTTCATATGGATTTTCTACTGTTTACCCTTCAATTATCTTATGAATCTTTATTTAATGTTAGTCATTTTTTAAAAATTGTACTACTAGTTGGACAAAACAGGCATTTTGAAGGTGTGACTTTGGGCTCTGGATACTTATGGTGACTTTTCTCACCATTTTTACAGTTTTTATAAACTAATAAAGCAACTGATTAATTGGTAAAACATTCATCAGATTTATCTTTGATGAAAATAGTCATGAGTCGCAGTCATATAGTTAAAAATAAACTCCACCTCAACCAACTACAATAGTAAAACTCTGCCTTTACATTAATGCATGCTTAATTATAATGCAGTGATACACATAAGATATACTATTTATACCCACAGGGACCATTTTTCTGCATTGAGTACTTCAGCTGTTAATACCCTTGAGTGCATTTTCAAGATAAAAATTATACTTAAGTAACAATTTCAATGCTGGACTTCTATATGAAATGGAGTACTTTCACAGTCTAATTTAGATACTTTGTACTTATTTTAAGCATCTGTATAGTTGCTGTAACACCGCTACTCAGTTAGCTTCATTGTTCTTCACCCTCGTCACGTCCTCATTTGTCTCTCTGCCCCCTGCAGAGTTCTCCAGGGAGAGTCTATTGGAAGCTGCAGGTGGACTTGAGTGCCCCCTCTCCAAGGAGAACGAGGACTGTTCCAGCGTTGCCAGCGTAGCAGATCCCTCGTCGCAACAAAACAACACACAAGCAGGTACATGGGAGTCAAAAGAGCCGCGGTTACACATGAATCTTTCCCCTCAGGGGACTCTTCATCATCCATTCACTAGGCAGGGATTATTTAGATATGTTAAACAGTTCAACAGGCTTGGCTTGGTGTCATGTAATCAGGGCTTGTCAACAAACATCTGTGACGTGGCTTTGATCCACACTTCACAGAGCTGAAACACCCTGGGAGGCAACTACATAGGAAAGTGGAAAAAATTTGTTTGGGAGGCTGGTGAGGTTGAGCTTAATTTATTTTTTTTATTTCCTCTTTCTTTCTTTGTTTCTCTCTTTCTCTGATCTACTGTTGTGAACACATTCATTGGGAAAATTTAGTTTGCGGTGACAAATTTCTGGTTCACACTAAAAGTCAATTACACTGTGTACATACAGCATGAAACACAGCAATAAAGCATCTCAAGAGTCTGTCTGTGTGTTCAGACTTAACCCAAAGATGAGGTTTAATGCAATCATTTCCAGATTGATTTGTGATGATTAATAAAGAGTGTTGTGAAATATTTATTTATTGTTTGGCAGCAAGTGCCCATCAAAATCCCCACAGTCTGCCTCCTCTCTCTGTCTGATTATCTCTCAGTCCTTTACATCTCTGTCTGTTTTGCAGCCACAAAAGCAGCAGCATCGAGTGCGAGTCAGCCAGCGGAAGAGAAGACAAAGACATGCAGCCTGGAGAAAGAGAAGTAGAGTGATGTTCAGTCCAACACAATGCTGCTCAGTCTGCTCAGTCAACCCAACACAATGACAAAAGATTGTGTCTGCAGATCCACTTTTTAGATACATCAGGGCATCGACGTTCCTCGACAGTCAGGCCTTAGCTACCAAACTGAGTAAAGAACAAAGGTGTCTATTAAAATCCTGCCTAAAGGGACAACTATTTAATTATTTTTGTTTTCTATAGCTTCCCCTGCACTAAACTCAAACTAGCTTATTGTATGTATGAACAAGGCCGTGAGTCACTACCTAGTTGATGGTAATATGAGTTTTTTCCTGTCTCAGTCACGCAATCATTATCATAAACAACATGCATTGTGTCCGCTTTTAGTGCTAGAAGGTGTTGAATGATATATTTACAATTCTTTTGGACAGTCACTATCATTGAATATGTGCCATGCAATTATACTTCCATCTCAAAGCAATAAAAAAATAGATTTTTACCTCATAAAAAACAGAGACTGAAACCTTCTGTTTTAAGAAAAACTTATTATTTTGTCCCAGTGAGTAAGATGATGAATCTTGACCATTTAATTAAAAAAAATATTTTCGCATTTGTTTATAGTTATGGAGTGGATATCAAGAATATGATGAATAAGTCCAATTAAAATAAAATTTAATATATTTTTCTTCAAAAAGCTAGAGAGCTTCAACAATAAGTCAGTTAATTGAATTGTCAATCAACGAAGAATTGTAAATAAAAAAATCTGGGTTTGGGCTGATGTTTATCCAAAAAAAGACATTTGCATTCGTAATCTTGAACTAGAAACTGTAAGGGCAATTGTTCTTACTATTTCCTGACATTTTGTGGATAAGGTGATTGATGAGGAAAATAATTTCCAGGTGCATTAATAAAAGTAGTCCTTAGCCCTACACATATCTACACATATAAATCTCTTTTCTCCTTGTTTTCCTTTGAGAAACATCCTGTACCAAAAACGGAGATTATTATATTGAATTCTTTCTGAATTTTTTTTTTTCCGTTTGGAGGGTTCACAATAGCGCCCTCTGGTTTTTATAAATGTAGATCTTAATCCATTCAACCAGTAAAATCACTTAATTTTAGACCATATTTGCAAATGTTTAGTCACAAATGCACAATTTTGCTTCTGTCTGTGCCCTTTTGGTCTGTTCAAACCAAACATGAAGCTAATATTCCTCTCATTTTACTCTTGAGAGTAAAACAAATGATCAACTTTCTTGTTGGGGAGCTAAAGCAAACAGCCATAGTCCATGTGCACCAGCTGTAAGCCAATCAAACTCATGTACTGTGTGTGTATGTGTGTTTGTTCTCTGTTCAGCCTCTGACTGAACTCAGCGTTTACCAGAGCATCTGGTTCTTTCTACTTCCCTACAGTTTCTTTCTATGCTTTTATTAAGAAAGGTGAATTTCCCATCCCTTCAGCAGTTAACATGGACAGATGCATTAATAACACTTGACAGTGATGGTAAGCACATCTGCGGCTTGCTGCTGCAGACAGGTTGAGAGGGAGTATGAGGAAAAATCCACTTTCAATCTTAAAAGCCTGAAAAATTTAAAAATATAAGCCCTCTTTCCGCCAGTAATGGCTCCAAAGCTCCAGATGTTTCAGCTTGAGGATCTGGTTCGGCTCTGGCTCTCATGTGCAGAGCTCCCTGCCTCTCAACAGCTCCCATAGGTCTTTCCCAACCTACACTGACAACTCGAGCAAATTTTTTGCTAAAGTTAAAGATTTTCAACTTGCAAATTTGACATTTGCAGCATTTCTGTCACCTCATCTTAGCATTGAATTTTATGTAGTTATGCTTGAAAAAGTTGCAAGTTGTGTGTTTACACCAAATATTAGGTAGATTTTTCGAAAATGATTTATATTGATATTTACTGTCACCTTATTGTCAAACTTGTGTAAGTAACACAAGGCAAAACATTTGCTGTAGGGTTCAGTCACACGTGTGATTGCAGGCAAATGATCATCTCTTGTGAAAGTCATCTTATCACAGTGTGGGCAGTACAGGAGTGATAGTGACAGCCTCGTGGGGCTAATGCTGACACACTTCTTTGCTATTGATTGAAGGAGGAACTTCACCAGATAAAGTTTAGAAAAGTTAAAGACCACATGCAGAAAGATGCAAGTTTACTTTGTTATCAGTAGCAGATGTATTATTCACCACTTCACTCATATAGGATGGAAGTGAATGGGATGCAAATATTTGCCATTGTTAATTTGATTTTTGTTTGGCATAAATACACTCCATCACAGTTAGATAGCTGCTACACAAAATAACAACCACAGTCTATGAACAACAACCCTCATTAGTTTTATTGCAAAGGTGTCCTCCCAATCTAACTGACAAACAAGAGCACATGTTTTGTCCTGCACCTTAGCTAATTAAAAGAGCATCCAAACAATTATTTACCGAAAAAAATTGCACTGCTGACGTCAGTTTGCGGGCCAGGTAACTAATTGGCTGCTCATCTGGAGCCAGCTCGTAAAAGGTACAGGATAAGCTGGTGAGTTTTTTTTTCTTCAATACCACAAAAACAAGCTGCCTGTCACAAAACATGGAGGCTGTAATGAAAGTTTGTTTACTGTTAGTTGCTGTCAATCAAACTCAAACACGCCTCCAGCTGCTGAGACGAGAGGAGCTTTTCTATTTCCACAAATACACAGTTTTGTCCCTCTTTATAACACCAAAAAAACTAGTCACAATACATTTTTAAAATATGTTGGCATTATTTTTGTCAACAAAAAGGATAACTAAATGAGATGTCAGTTGGACGTCAAAGTAACAATGAGGAAGTAATTACTAGTAATATCCCAACAAAAACGTCTTTTCACAGTAATACACTGATAACTAGACTTTTACCAGCTAATTTTGCAGTTGTAAATCTGCAGTTCAGAAGCAAAATACACATCTATGGATGCATTTGCATATTTTCATTTGACAGAGAAGAACCTATCTCCAATGAGCAAATTGCACCCTCATACTTGACACTTGAACGCTTTCTGGGAATAAAATATAAACCACTTTCCTGCATGGCACTGAATGTACAGTGACTTTTTCTAAGCCCAAGGTCTTAAATGTGAATCATTTTGTACAGGAACTAATGAATAAGTTAATTAACAACCAATCAAACACTTTAAATACTGGACACAAGTTATAATTACTGGCAGTTCGTTTTAATTCTAGTTTTATATGAAAAGAAGGACGTTACAAAATCATCAGCACAGTCTTAAATGTTTGTCATTTCATCTGTTATTTGCATCACTGAAGCAGCATTTTAATGTCCATCATGTGACAATCCTTCCATTACCTTCATATTTTACTTTACATGTCTGATAGAAAAAAAAATAACTGAAAAAGAAAACTAAAGCCACCCTAGTATTGATGTCATAAGAGCAGATGAATCACCCACAGTATGAGCAGTTTATTTCCCAGCTGATAACAGTGACCACTACGTCCACAATGAACAAGAAAGACAGTGAAACATTCCTGTGCAAGCTTTTGTTTTTTTTTCTTCTGCAGTGTATTTATGGACCATGTAATGTTTATTCTGATTTGGATGGTAATAGTGTACTTTACATTAAATAAATCTAGGGAGTTTTGTTCCAATTTTACTTGACTTGATTGATGATTACGTCTGTAATCTAAATTTGTTTGATACAATAAAAGGTTTAAATTGGTGATTGGCCCTTTTTTCCCACTTATCCAGGCACAGTCTTGAAGTTTTGCACCCAATCAAAGTGAACATGTTTGACAATCAGAGTCTGTCTGCCGTCCGCTCTCAGCTATTTTTAGACACCTTGAATGTCCAAATCACGTTAACCAGGACTTGCTTCCTCATTAAAATGTCAAAAGAGAAGTATGTTGGGGAAAAGTCTCCAAAACCTTCATTGCACCACTGGTAATGTGTTCAGTAGAGGTTGACTTGGGCTATGTCCTAAAAATAGGCACTTTGCCAATAAATAATTCAATGCACTCAGAGCTGGAAGCATAAAAACACATATATTTTTCATACACAGGACTGGTTCTCACAAATATATTTTGTAACACTGCAGCAAATTTAAGTTACATGTGAAATCAATACAAGTGCTTCTTCAGTTGCCTTGAAAGACACCATGCTTGAGGTTGATCAACTCTGTAGCAATATTTTGCTGCAGGAGCATGTTGCAAGATATCAGTTAAGGTGGATATACAGCAGGAATCATTGAGAGTAAAAAAATCCCCAGAGAAATGGTTTTGATTGATTTCTATATCAGGGTGAGACACTGATGAAAACCTTTAAACTGGCTAATGGAAGGGTCTACACTAAGAGAAACATAGGACTTCATACTGCAATTATGGGCTTATGTTGTTTTTCTGTCACCTTAACAAATGTAGGATATGCTAGTATAAATACTGGCTTATTTTGTAACTGTGGTACCCTAAAAAATACAGGATGTTACAACAGCAACAGCAAAAAAGAATATATACTTTTGATCTTGCAAAAACTGAATATAGCTATGTATATTGCATTTGTGTCATCTCCAATGTGTGCATTTGTGTGTGTTGTGGCAGAGGAGATTATGCACATATAACAGAAAAGTAACAAAGGTGATAAAGGTTTTGTTATAGTTATAGTATTTATTAATGTGCCAACACCAAGTTGACTAGAATGGACTTGCAAACTGCTTAACTGACAGTGGTTAAAATATGACATTGTGGTGAGAAGCTGAACCTTATGGGCAACCCTGGAGTCAATTCTCTCACTTTGCTCTACAGCTCCTCCAGCTGGGGGAGCAGAGAACTGATAACATTTGCTTTATCAGTCGTGAGGCTGCTTTTTTTTCAGGGGCACTCGACTTGAACATTTTTTAGTGTGCATGTTAAAATCAATGGTGGTTTGAACAGAAGACACTTTTAAGTTGTATTATGTAAAATAATGGACCAAGATGTTGGATGGATCAGGAACTTCCATGCACAATTCAGGAAAAAACACTTTTTGATCATTTTTGTGGATACACAAAATGCAGCTGTAGTCTGAGAGCAATGTACAGTTACTACTATTTGTATTATAGTGAGAATAGTCAAATAATCCTGACTGAACAGTTTCAAACAGGAATAATAATTTCTGTACCACAAACATCACTTCTTATAGGAAAACTGATGACTGCATGATTTATAAAAATGAATTTTATAACAGAGAAGAATGAATGTTCACTTAACTATGCCTTTGAGTAAAAATACTCACAAGGTTTTGTACGAAACATCATTTACTTGTATTAAACATTGATTGGTTTGCTGAAACTTCCTCTGTATTTGCTGTAACTTATTTTGTAGATTTGAAACAGAATAAAATATCACTGAAAATGTTTTCAAGCAACTTAGAGTTAATTAAAAAATATTATCTTTAACTGTAGTCCAAACTTTTAAATGTTATAAAAAAAACAAAAATTCCCTTGCTTTATAATGAATCAATACCAAACTTGACACACAACAAACTTTGACATATTCTCAGATTTTATTGCATGGTTACATGATTTGTGTACAGTTCAAACTATCAAAGGTAAAATGTTCAGTACAAGTGTTTAGGTGGCAAATTAAATTAAAAACATGCACTATACTGTATAACATGACCAGCATGTACACTTTGTATTTAAATTATTATAAAATACTACACTTAAAATAAGACATGAGGACATTTCTGTGGATATACTGCATCTTACCTTGGGAAGATGATGTTAACTTAAACCACCCCTCCATCTCTCTATACCTCCACCCACTCCACCTCTGACTCCCTCAGTCATTGAATAAGAAGGCGTTGTGGTTTTGTTACAAACAGTGACTGAACATAAACTTCAGTATAGATATTCTAATGCACATATAAATCATGTCTACTGTGTCGTATCTGTAGGGGGGTCTTGCAAGGGTTTTTCTGACAGCTCCTCTCGTCTGGATCTCTGCTCTTTTGTCACAGCGGGGTCTGAAAATCCTGGAGGATACAGGAGATTGGAAGAGGCATTGGAAAATTTTGTTAAGCTGAAAGGGAAACAATATCTGTATCTGTTCATCTCCTCAGAGGATCACAGCAAAAGGAACACAGATAACAAATCTAATCAGGGAGACTGAGCACATTTGTGAAGCTGAGTGGCTTTGTCCCTGCCAAAAACGTCATTTGCAAGTGGACAAAGGAGATCTTTTATTCTTTGCTCACAGAGGATGTCAAACTTTTCATAGGTGAAGATTTAAAATCTGAATTGTTGCAGAAGAGGACATAATCAGTCCCCTAGTATGTATATGGTAAACCTTGTTGTGATTTTTTAACAATTTGAGACTGAACTGTGTTTACTTCCCTAATATTTTACCTTAATATATATTAATTACTTTGAGCTGTGGATACATTAGATTCATAGAAAAGAATGAATGAATATGTGACATACCATTGGAGCCACTTTCCTTCCATTTGATCTTGTTGTCTTCGGTGTGTCGTGTCCAGGTGGAGCGAAAGCTCACCAGCTCAGCTGTGATGTGGGCGAGACTCCACTGCAGACCTCTGGAGCTCTCCTTCCACAGGTTACTACAGAGAAATAACAGGCCTGTCACTGCAGTGTCCTTCTTTCTTTCTTTCTGTCTTCCTTTTTTTCTTTCTATCTTTCTTTCTTGCTCAATAACAGTGAAATAACAGTGCTGCTATAATAGCTTTATGTCTTTTTCTCTCTCTCTCCTTTTTCTTTTCTTTCTCTTTTTATCTTTCTTACTTTTTGTTCTCTGTAATTCTCTCTTCCTTTGTTTAATTTTTTACCATGACATATGTATTTGCTTTTTCTCTAAGAGCTCCATGAAAAGATTTATACCATACTCATGTCTGTTTGTCAAGCAATTTACAGCCAGCAGTCAGTTATCTAAGCTCAGCATAAAGACTGGGGAGACAGGGGGACACAGCTAGCCCAGCTCTGACCAAAGGTGATGGTTTGCAGTTTTAGGTGTATCCTCAACAGAAGTGCTATTTTTTTTCCTTTTTTTGTGTTTAATGATGGGAGTTTTACTGTAAGTGTCCACTGGGGCAAACTGCTATTAGGGCTGAGTGGCAGCGGCATATCATGTCCTATTAATACATCCATGGTTTCCAGTCTTTATGTTTATTTATTTTGTTTATTTTTATATTTATTTTTTAGATTTCAAAATAAAACATGTATGACAATGCACTTTTTCTAACAAGTGTAAGCCCTGTAGGTGTCACCTGTGTCTGTTGCAGGGGTCTGGAGGACCTGGGTTCTCCTCCACCAAAGGAATAACAATCTTTTCTGCCATGTCCGTCAGCAGGGAGAATGTAGGATACACGATGAAGTCTATGAAACCTGCAAGAGAAAATGTTTCTTTAAATGTGATTTCTTTGTGACTGATGAGGGATGGTTTGTATTATCACTTTTTTATATATTCATGCAGCAATGTTGTGTTATTTGTTGCTTCACAGCAGTTTCATGACTTCACCAACCAGAGAATTGGCTGGGAAGTGAACCTCTCTTACAGAATATGAGTGAAAAGAAGGCTGTGTGAAAGAAATTGGTTTTGGAAAGAGTTTAGTGCGACGTACCGATCTGAGACTCGGCTACCAGGGTGCTTTTTCGATCACACAGAGGAGAGAAGGGCAGACCGAGCTCCGCCTCTCTATCACCCTCACAAAGATAGAAAGAAGGAGAGAAGATATCTTAAAGGGCATCCCACACATCACCTGAAAATAACTTCTTAAAGGTTATTTGACTCCAACACTTGCCACCTGAGACTTTAAGTCTGTTCAAAGAATATCATTCAACATTCAAGTCCTTTTGTTTTTAACAGCAACACCAAAAACATGAAAGAGTCTTCACAGAAAGAATTTTCTCACATCTCATTTCAAGGAAAACAAGGCTGCCCAACACCTCCTCTTTTCTATTTCTTCTTCTAGTTCAGGCTGTGAAAAAATAGAGTAAAGAGGACGACAGCCCACAGCAACCTACTGTTGCATTTACTGGAAATCCACTTAGCCAAAGTAGCAGCCTTACAATAACAGCCAATTCTGTCATTTGCATCCGGTGAGGCCTTAGTAGGCATTTGCTTGAAAATAATGGCATTTTAAGTAGGTTGTAAGAACACGTGATTGACAGTTTTCTACTTGCCAACACATTATTGGGTGATTGCATCTCATGCTGAGCTTTCATTGTTCTGGAAAATGAGGCCAGCAGATTGGAAAATGTTGCCAAATGCATTCTGAACGATAAACTAAAATCAGCTTTGAAGTGAATATCAGGGGAGCTGCACAATCATGCCTCGTTTGATATATATAACCAGAGTTTTGCAACAAGAGGCCTGCAGGAGGCACCAGGGGAGAAGAGACAGAAAACATAAAAAGATGTATAAACCTAAAAAATACACATTTAGGTGTTTATTTTAGTATGGATTCCTTCTTTTTGATCGTAAGAATATGTGCATATTTGATTAAAGAATGCCTTAGTAGCATAAGTAGAGATATAATTTTTTTAAAAAAACTAAAAAAAAACACAATTTTGGTAATGTAATTGTTTAACTTTTAGTTATATTTTTTTACACTAATCACCTGTTGTAGCTCCTAATTATTAGTAATAGTGTCAATATCCTAGAATCTAAGAACATGAACCCACATTTTAAACATCTGATAAAGAATATCCACTGAAATTAAACGGATTTGTATAAGTAATTCACATAATAACAAACTGAGCTCTGTAATTTGTCGTCAGTTTCACCTCAGTTCTCTCTTTTTGTTCCCAAAGGTCATGAATGAATTTCCAGACTGTTTTTCATTAAGTTTAAGAGTTTTAAATGTAAAAATTACCATCTAAACAGGCTCAAATGCTTTGCTCATCACTTCCCATCACTTTTAAACAAGATCAAATGTCCACTGCCCTTATAGTAATATATATTTTGAGCTTACATAATGTTTGAAAAAAAAAGGTTAGAGAGACTTTTCCTCTCTCTGACTGCCTCTGCTTCATAAGAGAAAATTCATATTTATGTTGTTTCCTTCTCTGATGCAGTAAAACTCTTTGAAGGTTTCCTGCTCTTCCTCTCAGACGCTGATGAGTCAATTACAAAGCTATTTAGCTGTAATAGTGGTCCGTCATTTTTACTCATCAATAATGCTGCTGACATAACAACAGATCGGTCCAGTCAGATATGAACAGAGGTGGGCAGAACATTAAAGACCAACGAGAAAAGAGCAGAAATGATGCACATGTGGTGAAGGGAACACTTCTCTTTTCAGTACTTCAGTGGAAATTTTCCGACATCAACACTCACAGTGAGACTTCATTATGGGAATAAACTCAAAAGTGTTTCCTGGACAAAGGAAAGCTTTAAAAATATAAATACACTTAAAATATGTTTACCTAATTTGTCGTTTGAGAGGAGTTTTACTTGGAGCAATCAAGATAAGTAATAAACCATTTTAGTGTCTATTCTTCTAGCTATACATCACATATAACAGTTAAAGACACTGCACAAGCAAGGCTAAGCTAACAGGCTAATTGCTCAAGCTATATGTTAAGAGTTCATTTAAAAAAGCCAAATATTTGAAAGAATAAATCAACACCAGTTTAACTGATACACTTTTCACTGCATGATAAAGACAAAACATTCACTAGGAAAGTTTTAAACATTTGGTATATCTTGTTAAAATAACCCAATATTAGTTTGTATACTTCTTTGAGTGTACAATTGAAAATACAAAATTTTGGGAATAAAAACAGTGATAATTGTTTTTGTAAATGAAACTTTTATACCTGCCAGAAATGAGAGTGATATCAATCTTCTCATTTAACTCTTGGAAATAAAGCAAATATTAGTATTTCCTAAACATCTTATTATCCCTTTAACTAAAGTGAATGATTATACATTGTATTTTTTGAGTTTATTTTCTATTTTGACCATATTGTTGCACAATAATCTTAGTGTGATAGTACTGATGCTTGAGCCAAGGAGTGAGGAGAAAAAAGAAAACAGTCACATTGTCAGTGTAGGTCTTTTAGAGTTCATACCTGCCTGAAAAACTCCTCCATCAGGGCTTTAGTCCAGCGAGAGTGCAGCGCCCAGGGCTTGGATGGATGGCTTATGTCAGCTGTGTGAAGCAGCAGAGACAGCGCTTTGGGCTTGTCAATCCTGTCAAGAGAGAGCATGATGCATTTTCTGGTTTTTGTTTTCGTTGTTGTGTGATGCATCTCAGACATGCCTAAAGAGCAGACTCAACACCAATCAGCGGGGGCACTAATCTGCCCGTCTGCCTCCACATGTGTCAGATATTTTAACAAGCTGCATCTGCTCTGAACATTTATTTTATGACCTCTTGATTACGCAGAACTCAGAGTGAACAACAGTGCATTAGCGTTACCGTTCTTGCTGTTGTAGACAGGCCTTCATTGCTTTGACTTGGAGTAGATGGGAGGACATGTCTGTGGACAACACCATCTCTATGACGAGTGACCGCAGCTCCCTGTTAACAAAAACACACAGTTTACCAGTTGGATTACGGGAAGAAACTGCATATAGCCTCCGCAGTCAGAACGACTCAATGAGATTGTAGATATCCTGATGGATTTTCTTGTTCCCATGGTAACGCTGACTGCTCGGAAAGCTGGTACAGTGCTGCATGCTGCTGGTGTTTATCTTTGGTGCTGTCTGCAGAGCTCTCAAATGAATAACACACTCACATACTGTACTCCTGATATGTGAAGCATCAGCCTCCATGATTTTTTTTTCTCCTCACAAAATGGTGATTCATATCAGAAATGGATTAAATATTGACAGAAAGTGAGCCAATGTAAATTTAGTTTAATGTCTTGGTCAGTTATTTGTATGCATTAAACACACACAGACCTCATTTAAGTCGAAGATAAATGATATTTTATCTCACCGACTCATCTATGAGTGTTATTCACTATAGTCAAAGGAAGAAGTAGTGACTCTTTCACTATCTTGTTGCTGATTGGTGAATGAGTCACTACAGTTGTAACCTGATCTTTTATTGATTCCATAAGGAGAAATTTAATCCTAAGAGGTCAGAGGTCAGGGTCAGCTGGGGGAGTAGCCAAGAAGAAGCTGAGAATTCAAAGTCTCATTTATGGACATTTAAAGCTGAGGAGTTGTTTTCCCTCATGGACTTCCCTTCTGTCCCACTTCTGTTATTACATTATGTTCCATTTCAACACTGAACTATTTATATTTCAAACAATAATGCCGACTTTAGTTGAACATTTTCTCATAGTGAATGAGTGAATTGTGGAACAAACAAACTCCCACTGAAGTTGTTAAACCTCTAGAACTGCTCACAAGCGCATTGTTTTAAAAAAGCAATACAAATTATTTAACATACTTGGGCAGTGGAGGTTTCAGAGAAAGTTACTCAAACAGGGCCTTAGGAGCTATTTTCAGATGTGAATCGATATAGATTTGGTATTCTTGTCAGTGCAGCAGCAGGATGGTGTATGTGGAATTGATCAGATAGTTTCATGTTACTGAAGGAGCATTGATGCTGTTGTTTTTATCAGAATAGTGTAAATGTGAGGAGACTTTTAGAGTCTGTTAGGGACTGGAGATTAAATGTAAGAGGCACTAGTGTGTATCTAAGCAGCAGAATGTTGCATGTGGCATTTAATCAAAATTAGCTACACTGGCCATGCTCATTACATTCAAGAAACTAAATGTAACAGTGTAGCTCATTAATGTGGTTATTTTTCAACAATGAAGGTAAATGGCATAAAGGAATCAGCTATTTCAGGTGTTGATTACACAAGAAATAAAGGATCAATTTATTGTTATTTTTTCTATTTTAAATATTTTGTTGAGGATAAGAAAAACAGAAAACAAGTTTTTCGTTTAAAACATTATGTCCTTGGATTCTGTCAAGTATTTTTTTAAGGGGTCACAGAAACTGTTATACTGAACTTGTTTGCTGTGCAAACTTTAAGAAAGGTTTGCTGCCCAACATTTCTAATCTTTTTCTATTCCAGTCAGTGAGTTCTCAGTTTTTCCTTTGACAGAGAGAAAACGGTTATGAACTTCATACATTCAGCTGTGTGGTTATGTAGGTGGTGAGAAGCACTGCAGAGAAGAGGAGCTCTTTATGCCATTTTTCTAAACCTCCTAACAGGTCTAACAGGTTAACTTCGGTAACTCTGTCTGTTTGATGATGTTCCTCTCTCTGTGTAACGCTGATTATTAGTGCAAAAGTGAAACATTTACTTACTTTTTGATTACATTGATGCTTATGGGCTATCATTGGTAAAAAAAAAATTAAATGCTACAGAGCTGAAAAACTTCTTAACATCTTGCCTTGTCTAATAAATTTAGCAGCTAACCAACAGCAACAAGATAAAAAAACAGCAATTAGCTGCCTAAAAAATATAAATGTTTGACTTATTAGACTGAGTTTATTCCTTTTAACTGTGATGCTAATGTTTTAACCTAAATGTACATAATCTTAAGAAAAGTCTTTATGTAATTCATATTAAATGAAGCCTGAAATGGTTCAAACAGAATTAGTTTGAGGCACAACCTGCAGCTCTCTGAAACCCCCCAAACCTTTTCCTTAGTTTTTGGTATTTATGATTTAGCTGAGAATTAAAAGTCATGTATATTTGTTTATCATGTTTATTTGGGGGTTTTTATCTCTCCTTTGAAATTAATTAATGGTGAAAGATCTCTCTAAACATGTAACAAATTGCTATAAATGTTTACTTCCTTGACCAAAGTGTTTCTGTTTGAAACAACAAAAACCGACACATTTTCAGAAGCCAAAAATATTTTCCGTCTTACATCCACTCTTCTCTCGTCAGATTAACGAAGATGTTCATGTGGTCGTCCTGCAGCAGGCGAAATGCTGCACTCAGATGATGACTTTCCTGTACCGATCGGTCGTTGTAGATCAAAGCAAACTCTGACCTGGCAGACGGGAAAAAAAAGCAAGAGCGTCAGTAAAAAGTGTTGCTGTAACAGTTGTGTCGGAGAGGAGGAGGAAGGAATGAGATAAAACGAGAGTCCTCAGGGAGTAATTTAAGCACTATGACTGCAGGTCTGTAATGTTGAATTTAAAAGTGCTGTAGAGGGAGTGGGATGTGATTAAAAACTGCTACCATGTGGGTATTAATGACTCAGTATAGCAAACTAATTAACTAATTTCTCAATCAGGCGTCCTGTGTCCACTCATCTGCATAATCTACTTTGTGAGACTGTTAAATGGGTAACAAGGTACACTGTGAAAAGTTCTCCAATTAGTGATTATTTTGAAGTTTCTGTCTCCTTATCATAGTTAAAATGAAACATAAAACACTGAAATTGTCTCAGAAATAATATTCAGTTGTGTGTTCAAGTGTTTTTTTTGAGGGCTGTAAGAGATTTGTAGCTTCATCCTTCACAGAAAATTTGACCACAGCTTGAATTCATGATGGTTACAACAGTTTTTTAATAATGCTGAAATTGTATTTTACAGACCTCTCATTTCCTACAGTTATTTCCCAGAGAGAGAGAGTGATCTAATAAAAAGTAATTTGGCAGCAATTGTTGCTGAAGTAGAGCCAATGTTTTGACACAGATATTTTACTAAGTGGTTCATTGAACCATATTGATAAAATGAAGCTGTCTATCTTGTCCATCTAGTCTTCCATAATTTTTCTGTGAAGGTTCATAGGAAGTTGAATGGCGTCAGTATGTTTTTTTAATATATATATATATTTTTATACATAAGCTGAGGAAATATCATATTGGCAAGACATAAGGAACCTGTCTGTACTGGTGTAAACACATATTGCAGACAGTTTCTGCCACATGTTCTTATGCTGATGAAGACATGATTTAAAAAAGAAAACATTAATTTGTGGCATCTCATTAGCATTAAAAAGCTCTTGGTATATTATTCGGCTCCAGGTCACATTTTAAAAGTTGAATATGTAACTTTTTACCACCAGCTGCAGTACAGTTCATCCAAACTCTCATGACTTTGATTGTTACAAAAAAAATGTGGTCAAATCCACTTCTAATCATTTGACCCAATCTTAATTCATGGGTCACAATATGAAGACCAGTGTTTATAATGAACAGGTCCCATTTGGTTTGGTGGTTGGGATTCCAAGTTTTGCCCAGGAGGCCCAATTTGAACTTCAAGTATGGGAAAAGCTTCATGTCTGTCAGTCAACTTTTATCCACTGTCATACACTATTCATTCTCCATAGCATATTTTAAAACAAGACATAAACCTGTAAATACAGAACACGGTGCTAACATGACCTTTACATGCATGGAATTTTATTGTAATTAGAGCCTAAATGTTAAACACAGCACCTTTTACAGACCCAGTTTATTGCTTTGTTTGTGTTGGGTTTTATAAGGCATTAATTTTTAGAAGAATTTCCTTGAAAAAAATGTAAATTCATGATTTGTTTGTGGAAACATTACTGTCCTTTTGAGAAAAAATGCATGATTGCCTGTAGACAAGTTTAAAATCTCTGCAAGATCAGTTGAGCTGCTTTGTAATGACTAAAAGATTTACACTGGCAATTAAATGTCATTAATGAGTTAATAGGAAATGTACCAACAGTTTCTTTTTACTCTATAATTAACACAAAACATGGTGATTTAAAAAAAAAACACTGATGGATTTACAGTCACTTTTAGGGAATTATAGCAGCTACAGTAGCTAAAAATAATGTGTAACAATAGCCACTGATAAAAAATCTTTGTGTTTTTTTACTAGTTTGGAATTTAACTCTTTTCTTCTTTGAGGTCATACAGAAAAAAACATAAGGTGTACTCTAATCTGACCCTGCAGCTTTATGCACTCAACAACCAGAGTTTCAAAGCCCAATGCTGCACAAGATAAATTCAGATTCAGAAAACTTTTTTGCTTGGTTGCTTTTAGGAGTGGCTAAACATACGATACAAAACGAAACCCAGATAACTGACACAGAGGGATATTATCATTATTGAAGCTGTTTATTCTTATACATTGTGGCCAAATGTTGAGTGTTTGCAGAGAACAGGTAGAAAGTGTTGAAATGCTGCAGCAGTTGTTGAAAAGCTTCTTTTTTTTTTTTTTGCCTCTTATAATTTTGCATAGTGAAAACTTGTCACCGCCAGAACAATCAAGCCTGCTGCATTTTAGTCATGAAATAGTCAACTTGTCAATAATCACAGGAGCTAACTTTTTTTCACCAAATGATGATCATACATTCTCTTTAAAATTTCTCAAATAAAACCAGTTAACAGTTAACTTATGCAGGTTAAACCCATTCTGAGAATCAATTCACAAAGTCCTTGATTGGCTCTGAGTGGCTGTTTACAAATGAGTCATGATCTAATAAGACAAAAGCCCCAACGAACTTGTTTTAACTGGAGATGCTGTTTGACTGCAGAAACAACGCACAGTGTCGACTGGGGGTTTCTGTAGTCAACTTCTCTGTAAAACCTCTAATCACCAGTGGAATCACTTAAAACCAACATGAATTAAAGCTGACCAAAGCCAGGCCAGTTCTTCATGAAGCAGGAAACAACAAAGCTTTAACAGCCAACATCTGCACACTGCAGGAGGTAAGTATGAGACCCTTAGCTAGAATTGACTTGAAGGTGGATACTGTTTTTCTGTAACCAAAGCATTTTGTCTTATTGTGGACAATTATCATTCCCAGAATAGGCATGATGATGATGATGATGGGTGCCAGGAGACTGCGTTCTTCAGCCCTCCTATGTGGAAAATCTACATCTAAAAATACTGTGTTCCCTCCATGAAGATGTGTTTGCTTTAGAGAGCTCGCCCTCTCTCTCACCCTCTCTTTCTAAAACTGCACAAAGACCTTTAAGAAAGGCTACCTTACTATTTCCACATTTCCTGACATCTCTTACTATTTTACAATTTCACAACAGGATGCAGCGTATATATAGCGGGACAGGGTTAATAAAACATGTTGCAGAATAGAACTTACTTTGTGTGGATGTGAAAGTTGTTTGTGGTTCCCGTGTGTTCATAGTCATGGATGGCTGCAGCAAAGAGTGACGCCATTACCTCAAGCTCTGTCAGCCAGTGCTTGATAGACACAAGAGACAAAACAAATGAATGTAAAAATATACTGAGTGTGTAGCAGGGAGCACATGCTGTACTGTGAGAGGAACAGTTTGTGTAGTCATCTCCAATCATGTCACTGTTGCTACATGGGAATAGATGATTTCCTGATAAACATCAGCACCATCTTAAAGTTATATTTTAGAAAGAGATTTTCAGTGATTTTATTCTCTTTAGAAGAGAGAGAATGAGGCTAATTTCTCTTTTTGTCAACAAATCCCATCAAAAGACCAAAACCAACAATGAAATGATCCAACCAATAGGAATTACTGACACAGACAAAAACAGATGCATCCTATTTCTCTATTGTGCAAGCTAACAATCAGACCAAGAATCTCAGCTTCTGACACATTAGCACATTAACATATATATGGATATTTTAAGAACTACTACAAACGACAACTGAAGTTGGTGGAAAGGTCATTAGTTTCACAGGTTTCTTTGAACATTTTTGATCTATTGATGGAGTCAGATCAAAAGACGACCATTCATTCTCTCTGGTACAGGACTGAGTCGCAAAAAGTGTGTATTTTGAGTAAAGCTTTTAGTTTGATGCCTGACCTGGTTCTGTGGTTAACACAAGCTTAAGCGACCGTCAGGCTTTGATTCACAACATGAAATATGTGAGTACATCCACCACTAACAATATATATATATATATATATATATATTTTACATTTCTTGAAAAGGATGGTTATTAAAAAGTGGCTAGATAAAAAAAAAAGAAGTCATCTGCAACCTTAACTGACCAAACCAGTAACTAATGTCTTCACAGACTAATTGTGTTTGAACTCAGATGCTCACAAAGTTAATTACGTTTGTGTATAAAAATCTGAAGCTGAAAATTGTCCCAAGGAAAGTTTTTTTTAAAGTAATTTGCTAAAATTACATTTTATAGAACACATTGTTGGTCTCTGTCATTTCATGGGATTTGTTGAAAGCTCGGACTATATAGAAATGTGCCAGACTTTCCTTTAAAATAGGATAAAGCAAGTGACTAAATATTTGAGTATCAAAATGATTTCAATGTACCACGAGTCCAGAGCGTAGCAGCAGGCAGTGCAGCGTCTGAGTCACATCAGCAGCATGAACAAGGCTGTGGTAGGGGTTGCTGTACTTGCAGTATCCTCTCTCCAGTGCAGACAGGAACTCAGTCAGGCACGAGATGGGGATCTGCAGAGTGCATTACATAAAGGTTCACAAAGTTTGTGTCAACAGCAAAAGCCAAAACAGCTCGAATGTTGTGATAAAATTGTGCCGGTAAAGACTGTGAAGGCCCACGCTATGATGCGTGTGACTTGCACACATGATTTTTCAGCCCATTGTTCCTTCACACACCACAAATTTTTTTAATAAAACCCACATGCCTGATTTTATCTGCAATTACAACACACAATTCCCGCAAATGAAGAGCTGAGAGCAAGTAACGATCATATTACTACAATAATATGATCTCATATGTATATAGTTTGCAATAAAATCCAAAGATTAAAGACCTTAAATCGGCTGTTGAGCCCATATCTGGTGATCAGCTCGAAGAACAGAGTTCGTAGTGCGTGGTCGGAGCTGGCTGAGTTCAGAGCAAACACGTCAAAGCTCCAGCGGTCAACATCCTGAGGAGAAAGACAGGAAAGTGTCTGCATTATTGATGCATACTTGTAGTGTGTATACTATCTCTTTTGTGAAGTCTGATATATTACACAAACACAGGACGCACAGTGAGATTTATGGCGAGTGTAGGCTTACCCTGAGGCAACTTACGACCGCTGCAGGTTGGTCTGGCATGGCTGCTGTGTAGGCCCTCTTGAACATCCTGGAATAATGCAATGTTTATGTTGAGTTCAGTTAAAGTTCAGGTGTTGACACTGTGCAGCGAACTCGTCTCAGGAGCTGTTTATATAAATCCTCCAAAGTCCCTGTCCCCTTTGGAAGGATGTTTTAAAGAGAAAAGGAGGCCAATGTTTCACAGTCCAGTGCAGCTGTCTGGGTTTTCTGTGGCTGTGATTGTCACAAAAAGGCATGAGCTAATATTGGACTTATAGTACACATGTGTAAATCAGTCTCAATTCGAGACGACTGTTTTCTAATTATTGTGTTAAGATCTGAAAATAAAACTCATCAGAGAGCTATATATGACAGAAAAGCAGCTGTAGAAAAGCTGCATACAGTCCTCACTGCATAACCGTCTGAAAAAGTGCTGAAGTAAAGATAAATTAAACCTGTTATTTTACCTCTCTACAAATATCCCAGCCTGCACTGCGTGCACAATGCTACGGAACTTGGGCTTCTCATCGGAGCGTCGCTGCGGCCGTCGAACCCTCTGAGTGAAGGTGGACGCCAGCCAGTCAGTGACCTCTGAAGGCACGCCATCCGACTGCAGCTGCTGGAGGTCGTCCTCAGACTCCAGACACTGTCTGAGAGAGACAATACACACGCACACACACACACACACACACACACACACACAAACATAAACTGTGATCGTCAGACAGACACTATATAAACACAGTCATTAA
>JAQMCX010000028.1:10104155-10203954 GCA_029814765.1 Acanthurus leucopareius | reverse complement strand
CGCCCCCCCCAACCTGTCTCTTTTTTTACCCCAAAATTTTTCTGGGCCCATTTCCCCCCCCCCCCCCCCCCCCCCCTCGACTTCTTTGCTCCATTCCCCCTCCCTTCCCTCTTATTACTCCTCTCCCTCCCTCTCCCCGCAGTAGCTACCCAATAAAGGATGTTGTTAATATCATTAGGCAGACTTCCTCCTGCCCAGTGCCCGGCCCACTCCCTTTCAGCCATAATCAAGCGTGCACACTAACTATCAAAGGAGACATTGCCAATAAACTACCACACTGGAGCGGAAAAACACACACACGTACACTCCTGCAAAGAAAATACTGTTGGCTAAGTGCAGTGAAATAAATGCGTGTGTGCATGTTGAGACTGAGTGGACAGGTGGGGTGGCGGGGGATAGGGGTGGGCTGTTTTGGGGCGGATTTCTCAGACAACACTAATAAAGTATAGTCCAATGCTAGCACAGTCTACTGCAAATCTGCCACTTAAGTACGCTAAATTAATTAGGGTTGAGGGACATGCTCAACAGCAGACATTGTTAATAAAGTGTGCTCTGAGAACAGGGAAATACTGTCAGTTTAGTAGGTTTGAATGGGAAACAGGGTCGGGGGTTGTTTGGGGTGGGGGTGGGGGGGCAACTGCGGCTTCCTGTTGCACTGCCCTCATTTGCTGTAAATCATCCCTAAAACGAGAGCTCATATAGCTTGAAAGTGTTCTCTCCTGACAGCTGAATGCTACAGCGCATATATCACCCGTTAAACGCTGTCTAAAGGGAATACATGATGCAACACCACGAGAAAGAGGCACTACATTTAAAAGAAGAAAAAAGAGTTGTGGGAGGCCAATGACATGAGGCTGCTAAGTGAACATGCCGCACAAAAAAGAACAGATTCTCATGCAAGCGCAGGCAATTATTTGACTAAATGTAAGGAGTAGGTGTCAAGTGTACACATTCATGATGCTTTTAATTGTTGGCACAGATGAGAGGGTCCCGGTTGTAGGAGTCACATTTTATAAAGTGCTTTGACTCTATTCTTTAAGCATCTTGCTGAAAATGAAGAGGACTTTTTGTAATGAAAAAATGCATCATTATCAGTATCTTTCAGTGTTAAATAATAATTCTCTAAATATTGAGGATTTTATTCCATAGAACTGACCATCGTTTATTTTCTGTTTTGAAGATCAACTAATTAGCTGACCTAACATGGCTTGCAGCGCAAATAAAGAAAAAAGCTTTGCATGAAGTGTCACATCAGTCGAAAAGGAACTAGTTTCCAACATCAGAATAGAAGAAAGTCAAAAGTGCGTAACTGCAACAGACTGTATTTGGGAACAAAACAATGAATTCAGATTTTTTTAAAATCGCAACATGTTTCTTGACACAAATAAGTCAAGCCTTTTCTTGTGCATTTGAACAACCATTGGGATTTTTTAATGTTATGTGGCCACTACTGAGCTCCACTGTCATGCTTTATTTATCCCTTTCCCTCTGCACTGTAATGGAAATATAAAAGGGTGCATTGATTAGTGTTTAAGGATCAGGCTTTAATAGATTAAAAGCCCCCGGCTCTGAGAGAGGCACTCACTCTTACACAAACACACATATACACACACACTTGTGCATAAAGGCGAGTTTATATACACACCAATAAGCAAATATGTGGACGGATATGGAAAGAGATGGACACAGGCAGTAACATGTACAGAGAGGCTTCACACACTTGAAAGGACAAATACACTGGATTGACACAGAGCCACATAAACACACACTTACATATCTACAGCCAGCATGCCTGTGGCAGAGCCCCAAGCCTTTCAACAGAATGTATAGTATATGTATGGAAATAAATAAATGTATCTGAAATATCTTTAAAAAAGGATGAAGATATCTGCATGTCATTAAGAAGTGGGAATCGTGGGAGCTTGAATGTTGATTTTTCCAATTGATGGAAAACTCATTCATTTTTTAACATTATGCATTATTAATAATGTGGCACGATCCCAGAGTTGTGAACATTTTCTACACGCTGGGGTGGTGATGTCAGGTCTCAGTTTGGGTATAAAAAAAGAAACGTGAAAATAAACGAGGACGGTCATGTTTCAACATCCCACTGCTGATGTACTTGGAGAGCAGACTTGCATACGATATACAGCAACTGAAAAAACAGCGGCTGTGAGTGCAATAAAATAAATCCAGTTCACTACTGTTATAGGTAATTTTGGTGAAATAGGTTCCACATTGTACCAGCAACTGCATTTTACAGGCGAGGGGTTTTGAGAAGATGATGTGTCATTTGCAAATTTGTTGCATAACACTGTTTATGGCTGCACACCTGCCATTTCACCAGTTTCAAAACACCAAATTCAATTTGAGGTTGAGCATTACTGCTGCGGAAAAAAAAAAGATGGATAAACTCCTCCTGTAGTCTTGTCTCCCCTCGTCTCCTCACTGCATTTCATTTCCCCACCTCTCCCTTCACTTGTCTACAGTGCAATGGCCATTGTCTCGTAACAGCTCTAAGCGTCGCATCGAGTCTGTCCATCGTGTCCCCTTTCATTTTCTCTAATCTTTGCACCTCTTCCTTTTCTCTGACCTCAATCACGCAAGTGGCCATAATGGTGGCCATCTTCCTTTGTCTCCCTCCCATCCTTTCCTCCAGTCTTCTCTTACTACACAGTGATCACAGTCGTGTCTGTTGATAGTCTTTCCTAACCCCTAATTTCCTCCCCTCACCTCCACACCCACTCCCATTGCTTGGAGTCTTCCTCTCACATATTTGACCACAATCATGTTTGCTGTTAGCCTCTGCCAGGTCTCTTCACTACTCTCATTTACTCCTCTCTTGCACCACCTTCCTTCCAGTCCCTATCATGCCTGGTTGGGATCCTTTAGTAAAACTATCTCCTGCTCCATAATTGAATCTCCTGTGTTCCTCTATTCTCCTCGCTCCTCTTCTCTGACCACAATTCCTTTTGTTGTTAGCCTCTTCCTAACCTTCCAAGTTGTCTTTCCAGTCCTTTGTCTCTTTTAATCCCTCACTCAAGAATCACATATGTTGTTAGCTATGCCTGGCCTCTGTTCTGTACTGTCAGTGTCTGTTGTATTCTCCTTACTTTGCCTCAGGTGAGTCCATTCTTGCCTGTTAGACTCAACTTTTCCTGGCACTTCCCCCGACCTCGTTGACTCTCCTCTTCCTCAAGAAGTGACCACAGTCTTGTCTGCTGTTAGCCACTCCTGAGCTCTTTAGTTAGCAGCTTCCCTCTCACACACTGTCCCCTCCTTGTCTCAGGATGCAGAGAGTAGGCAATTATACACAGCATGTAGATGTATACTACAATGGTGTATACTTTCCTAGATTTTCCTAGATTCAATAATAAATAACCTCAAAGACTGAGGTCCTTATCTCTGCTGAGATAAAATGATTAATGTACATAAGTCTTATTGTTTTCTCTTTGCAGTGATACAGCAACGTATGTCCTCAAAGAAGTAGGTGATTTAAGAATTTGATGATTTTGCTACAGACTTTGTGTATGTGTGTAGAATGACGCCACACTGACACCCTATCATAGAGATTACTTGCAAAGTAGGAGAAAGACAAGAGATAGACAGGATAATGGCTGCTCAGAAAAAAGACTAAGGAGGTGTGAAAAAACCTGTAGAACATTAAGTACAAAAGCAACAAATATGCTTCCTGTTGGTGTGGATTAATGCTGTCACATAAGCAGATTTTAATTACATGTTAATAGTTGTCTAAAAAATTCATAATATTATTACAATATCTGTATATAAAAAAAATCAGTCAGATAATTCAGAACTTTTGTTTATTGTGCATTTTTTCCTCTTTCTTTTAAATTAAATTACACACAAACTGTGAGTGAAGTTAAGTGGAGGGGAAGACATAACTGTACAAAATGGAGCATATAATCACCATCACACCTAAACCAGCATTAAGGTGCTTTCATACCACCCACTAAGTTAAAGCAAGAATGGAAGGAAATGGAAATGATTTAAAAGGTCCTGTAGTATTTAGATGATAATACTTTAATATCAATATTTCATATTTTTTTAATATCATGAGTATCAATACTGACTTATCTTGACACAACTAGTATTGAAGCAACACAACCACAAATGATGCTTACTTTCTTTGATCAGCAATGCATTAACCTAATGAAAATAAAAGCTAAGAGCAAGTGTCTATAACATGGACTGCATTTAAACAGGACTTTGGACCACTCAGAGCACTTAACACTGCATGTCAACATTAGCCATCCAAACACCCATTCTTAAACTAATAGCAGGGACTTCTATGTAGTGCCAATCTGCTTATCAGGAACAGACTAAAGTACATCTATACACAATGGGAGAGCCATTGGGATCAATCTGGGGTTCGGTTTCTTACTCAAGGACACTCGACATGCAGACTGGAGAAGCCAGGGATCAAATAAGGTTGACCAACTCTATCTCCCGAGCAACAGATGCCCACAGTAAACAAAGTCCTACTATAGATGAATAAACAGACAGATAGAAGGAAGGACTGACTCACATAACTTATCTACTGCCCTAAAAAATGGCTGATGATTCTCTCACAAGTCTGCACATGTATTCCTGTACTGTAATAAAGTATATATTGTACTTGAGCCTGGAGGAACATTTACTATGCTCTGCCTATCCTCAAGATGCACTTAAATATACAGTGTGCGGGTGTCTAATGAAATTATTTTCATATGTTGAATGCAAGCACTCTATATGTAAGAATGCAAAAATAAGTGTGTGCCTGTTGCTTGCACATATAGATTAGAGAGTCTGCTGTCAGGCAGCATGTTGGTCCATCAGTATGCCGACTGAATATAAATGTCTCTGAGAAAGTCATTAGCTCTGAGGAAACATGCTTTATAAGGATGCTCGCCCCCTACTGGAGGAGGCAGCTTTTTTGTTTGTTTATGTGCACGTGCATGTGTAGGGGAATGTAGTTGGCTAGAATGACTGGATGGGTGGGTGTGTGTGTGTGTGTGTGTGTGGGAGGGGGGCGCATATTCATTAACGGGTTTATCCATTTCTCTCCTTTCATCCCCAGTTTGCTTTGATCAGGAAGTTTGAGCAGTCAAACTCTTCTATTGCCTGGGCTGCAAGAATGCTACAGGGGCTGAATGGAGAGCTGTCTAAGGATGAAAATGCAGCAGAGGCAGAGCAGATATACAAACTAGAACACACACACTGACCCACCAGCATATACATAAGCTGACAGACAAAAAGGCGGACTAACAGAATGACTGGCTCAAAAGCAGAGAACCAGGCAAATACACAAAAAAGAACAAAAAGAGACAGCAAAGGGAGCTCAAATACACAAGCTTAGAAAAATATCTAAGAAGCTCACAGCAAACAGCAAAGAGGTTTTCTCTCTAAACATTTCACAACTTTCCATAATTTAAGTTCCTGATTCATAGTTGGAGGGCATGTTATGAGTTAAAGCAATAGAGAGTGGTTTTATATCTGCATGTCCTTAGCATATTAAAAATGCACAAAGAAAGCACGAGAGTTCTTTTGGATAGCCGAAATAATTACACACCGAGTCCCCCTCCGAGCCAGATCTTCCAGCTCAGGGTGTAGAAAGGAAACTGTTGTAAATGCGGATCTCTGAAATGCATGTGAGGCTGCTTAATTGGGGCCAAATCTTAACAAAATCTTGTCATGTTTTCACACCCTTAGGTGCATTTAGATAAAAGCACACAGCAAGTGGCATATCTAACTAAAGAGAGAGAGAGGATAGACGGGAAAGGCGTGGGAGCTGTTGCGTTGCGAGGAAAGGAGCACTAGCTTTCTCATGTCTTTCCTGCTGTTCGGAGGCTTGTTGCGTACAAAGCTTTCTCCTGCATTTGTTTCGCAGAGGCATGTAATGTGTCTCTGATGTATGCATGTACACAGAAACATGCTAAATCAAAGTCTGCTATTTATTTCTTGCCCTCCTCACCACTCTAGGCTCTCTCCATCTTGCTTTTCCTCTCTCTCATCCTCTCCCAGGGTTGGGTTTATTATGTCAAATCTAAATCCAGCAAATCTGCTTGTGAAATCAGAATCAGTTTTTGGTTAGCTTTACTGAATTTCACCAACTGTTGCTACAACCTGAAAATTAGGTTTGAAGTATGAAATAAACTGAACTGTTGATTAAATATGTCTGACATATTGAACACTGGTTTAGCCTACTTAGTTTTGCACAACTTAGGTTTTAGAGTTGCTTGCTGCAGATTCTGATTTGGAGCAATTAAGCTGATGAGCATATATCACTGGTGAATCAAAGTTTAACTGTGAGCCAACTAGAACTGACATTACTTGGACAGTTACATGTTTCAAAAATGAGAAAAAAACAGTCTGATGGTCTTGCTGAGTAGCAAAAGCTTATGTCCACTTGTTGTTGTAGAGTAGTGTTAAAGTGTAGAGGTTCTTTGCTAACAATCGACACACCTACTTGCAAAGATCAAATTAACCAGAAAATACTCCAAAGTTTATATAGTTAATTAGCTCAACCACTTTGGGTTTTTGGCTGAGTTTGTCTTTTGTCTATCAGCAGGATTAAAGAAAAAATACTGGCCTTATTTCCAATGGAACTTAGTGGAAGTTGTGCTGCATGGGCCAGGAAAGAACCCATTAAATTTTTAAGTGGAGCTCTGCAAGTGAGTACGAGTTGTCGACTGGCCTTGGTGCAGCTCTGCTCTCTCAGAGCACCCTTCAGGTTAGGTAAAGTGATGTTTGTTCTACAGGTAAAGCCTGCTTACTTTCTATAAATGATTTTTTTTACATAGCTCTACATAGCCAAACCATAGTCTGGCCTCCAGAAACTGTTTTCAAGGTGAGAAAAGTGAATGACTCAACCTCCATACTTCTCTTTTTGCATCATCACCACACAAGCTTCCAATATGTGGCCTTTGTGTGTGTGTGTGTTACAGCAGAGAGATTCACGCTCACCCCTCCTCACCCTACTCTTATCAAGCCTATGCTCGGACATCTGTGGGGAGGTGTTTACCCAAGCAGTGAGTATGTTAGGGGAAATATTATCCTAGTTTTACCTTACCTTTCTTCTGTCTAAAACATAAACACCAACACTGCGAGGCTTGTGAGGGGAGAGGAGAAGCACGAAGGCAAAAAAAAAAAGCGTAGAGAAGTTAAGTGTACCTGAGAGAGTAAAAGAGAAGATGAGGAGGTAAGAAAATCAGCAATAGAGAGGGAGGAGAGCCAGAGAGGAAAATGAGAAGTGGATGGACTGGAGAAGATAAATTGGGGATAAAGAGGTAAAAGAGGGAAAAGAGGGAAAGGAAGACAGAAAAAAAGGGAGGGGAGAGGGGAAGAGAAGTTCAGAGATCTACACACAGATTTAGTCACAATTTTAACAGAAATACACACACTTTTCCAGGGGACCTCAAGCAACAGTTGATTAACCATAACATAACGTTTATGTTATGTTATGGTTAATCAACTGTTATTTTTTTCAGAGTCTCTTTAAAATTTCACCACTGTCTTTTTGGTCATCAAACATGTAAATTGCATTCTCCAAGTTAAGGGCTCTCCTTTTCAGCATTGGAATAGTAATAGTTACTTTTTACACGTCCTTTTATCTTCAAAAAGTGTCTGAGTAAGAAGATGTAAAGTTTAACTGCACATCTGTCCGATGTTTGGCATACAAGTCCTATAAGATGCTTACTATGCACAGAGGCGCCCAAACACAAGTCTGCCTTTTTCTAGCTCTCTCTCTCTTTCTCTCTCTCTCTCTCTCTCAATCTCTCTCTCTCTCTCTCTCTCTCTCACCCTCTGTGTCACACACACTAACACGCGAATACACATACACACACAGGAATACACATACATTCACTCAGGCCTCTTCCCGTCTGGTGTTGCTTCCAACTTAAAACCAAACCATGTGTGAGAGCTATCCTGTGCTGGCCTGAGCTGTATGCCCCGTTGGTGCAAGGTCCCTCCACTAGAAAAGGGCTGAAAGGACGTTTGCTGCCCGTCTCTCTGCTCTCTGCATGTCTCTCCATGTGCCTGTCTCGGGCTTTGTGCCTCTCTGTGTGCTTCTGATAGCAAGTGTCTTGGCTCCCACTTGCCTCGTTGTCTTGCTGTTTTGAACTATTCATCTTTTGCCTGTTTTGGTTCTTAATCATTACTGGCTCTTGCCCTCTGCCTGTCTGCCCTCATCTGCTTTCCTGCCTTGTTCTTATTAGCAGCAAGTTCTCTGTCTAACTACTCGTCTGTCTGTCTAGCTGTCTTTCCCTCCCTCGAACTCTTTCTGTCAGTCTCTTTACTTGAAACCCCCTCCTGTTCTTCTCCCCCTCTACCTCCCATCTCTCCCTCCTGCTCCACCACCAACTAGGCATGAAAACGGTGCTCCATTAGGAGTGCCTGGGCTAAGCCCAGTCTGACACACACCGCTTTGATCAGCCGTGAGCCGGGCTAAACACCCCGCTAAACTCCCAGTTTGAGGAGGGAGGGGGGGTGTTGAGGGAGAGAAAAAGTAGCAGGAGTTAGCGAGAGATGGGACCAGGGAGATCCAAACAGAAAAATGAGATGGAGAAGAAGACACAATAAAAGAGAAACACAGACTTAAGAGAAGAAACCCAATTTCCCAAGCTGTCCCACAGCATAGTTTCCCCCACCACTCTTGTCTTTTATCACATTTTCCTTTACATATCTTTTTTATCACTTAGTTTTCTCTCGTGCACCTTTACTTCTCTTCTCCACAACCTCCAGGTAGCCTGTGAAATACATCAGTAACAACCTCTGCAGGTGCACAAACACAGAGAAGCCCAGAGAATGATAAGAGTCAGAGAACTAATGGGAACAAAATCAGATCAAATATCTGAATATCGGAAAGTACCCCAACAAATCTTTGCAGCGTATTTGACAGAGGGCAACTTCCCTGTTAGTCAGACAAATATTGCATCCGCTCTTACATTCACAAACAAACATGTTGTCTATGAGAAAGAAGTAACGGAGAAAAAGAGGAGCCCAGAGAGACACGATACATAGAGACCAGACCTCCATAACTGACAACAGTAAAAGAAACAGCCAGAGCTTTCCACATTAAGGCAGGCAGATACTAAACCAGCAGCAGCAAAAGGACAAAAAGCTCCCGTCTTTTTCTCCTGAGGAGAGAAGAGAAAAGGGATTTCCGCTCAGTACTAATCAATCAGGCCGTGATAATGGCTCCCATGCCTAGCTGTCGACTGGAGGGGTCAAGGCATCCCGTGACCCAGCGCCCAGGGCCCAGGGGCCAAAGCCCCTCTCAGAATAGCACCCCAGGACGGACTCCCCGGGCTAATTGTCCAAGCCAGTGTCAGCCTTTTCAATGCCCCCCCCCTCTCCCTTACCCTCCCCTCCTTCCACTTTCTCCTTCATTCCTCTCTCTTTCTTCTCTCTTTCCCTTCCCTCCCTCCCTCCTCACAACTCAGCGACACTCTCTTTTTCTACGCAACTGAGGAATCTACTATGTATACCAGCATGTACCAGCGTGGGGGAGAAAATGAGACAGAGGGCGAGGAGTTAGATGGAAAAAGAGCATGTAGAGCTCGAGGGGCATAGGAAAATGAGGCAGCAGGCAGGAAGAAAAGTTGATGAAAAGATTGAGAGAGGATAGTAAGAAGTGAGAGAGCATGTCAGAGAGAAAGATCAGTGGCAGCGACAAAAACAAGCAGGGAGGGATGTGAGAAGAGAGGATGAAAAGAGTCGGAGAAAGCAAGTCAGTGGGACAGAGAGGGACAGATAGATCCAGAGACAGTTGAACAGAAGAGATAAGGAGGAGGAGAGACAGCCACCGTCCCCTTTTTCCCCAAACACATCACTTATACCACTGGAAAAAAAAGTGCTGTGTTCTAACCCTCTGCATATCAATAGGTTTCTATTAATCACAGACAGAGCAGCGTGTGTCTCAGGGAATGTGCTTAACATCAGTACGGCTGACCACCACACTGCAGCCAGCATACAAAACACACACACAAGAAGAAAGAAAAAATAGAGGGGACACGCACAACACCAGTGCAGCTGACCACTAACAATGCAGCCAGCATACAAAATACAAAAAGACAGAAGGGACAAGCACAGACACACGCACGCAGGGGAGAGCACAAGAGTCCGAAGCAAACCACGCTCCTGCTCTGCCGATGGCATTCCTCTCATTCCATGCACACACTGCTAATTAACAGCATTAGGTCCCACAAACAGAGGGACAGATTGATGGAGAGGTATCCCGATGTTGCACTAGCGCCACATCCCAGCTCTCTTCTGTCACCTTTGCATCTTTCTTTTTTTTTTTTTCCTCACAGTCCCTTCCATGCACTTCTCTTTTTTCCTCTTTCAGTCCCTGTCAGAGCCCCGGTCAGTAGGCGCTGAAGAAGAGCAAAGTCCCAAAAAAATACAGATAAGAAAAATATGAAAATCAATTGGCTACTCACTGGGAACCTCCTGTTATTTTCTGTATTTCTTTTTTTTTTTTCCTGATCTGTCACTCCTTATCCTCTTCTCCACTGTAGCGAGGGGAGTGTGTCTATCCCGGCGTGTGTGCTGTGTCAGTCCGAAAGAGGAAAGTTGCCGTCTGCGTGCATGAGCATGTGTATGTGTGTGTGCGTGCGTCAAGGAGAGAGGGAGAGAGAGAGAACGTGTGCGTCTGTCTCTGTGTCTCGCACTGCTCTGAGTGAGAGAGCTGAGGCTGTTTTAAAAAGGCTGCTCTCCCCATGTGACCAGCCCAGCCACAGGCAGGAATACATTACTGAGACACACACACACACACACACACACACACACACACACAAACATAAACTGTGATCGTCAGACAGACACTGTATAAACACAGTCATTAAAGCACTACAGGATCATGATTATTTATGAGTGTACTACATGTACAAATTAGTGCAGCATATAGCTTCAACTTCAGAGGAAAAAGTGCAAATAATCCCAGAATGTAAAGCATCACATTTTATAATAGCAAGAATTGATTCATATCACTCTGTCAGTGATGATGCAGAATGAAAATGCTCCATTAGTGTTTGAAATTTGAATTTTCTGCCCACTTGAGTAAACTGTCGAGCCTCTTATTTTATGTAAAAAGTACTTGGTAATATTCCAAGGTGATATTTATTTATTTTTTTTATAATTTATTGATTTATATTATAAGTATTATATTAAGTAAACAAAATATCACAATCAAATTGTGTTAAAAGGTTCAGTGACTTTTTAAAGGAAACTAAACCATTACAATGATGAGAAATACACTGATAAGGATTTTTACATTTCTCTGTTATCTCCTCTAAGATACAGGGCTGTGACCGCAGCAGGCTTTAGAAAGACTGTTCCGATATTAACGATGATCGTCACGGTATGAATGATAACTACTTAGATTATTTTCTGTGACATAAAACAGAAATTATTTCTACAGTTATTACATGTGTAACCGCATTAGTATTACATGGTTAAACGGAACGAAGAGTTCCAGGAGGTTTGAAATTACAAAAGCCACGGTCCCAATGACCGAATGACTGTTGGCTTTGAAAACCCATTTTAGATTTTAAAACTATTTATTGACACTTGATTATCAGTGTGAAACAATAATATTCATGGGACCCAGTTAGAGGTTTGAGCGCAGGCGAACATCTGCTTGGTGGGCGTATGTCATCACAACCATGGGTTTCCTGTTTTTTATTATAGTCCTAAGAGACGCAGTTTAGGCTAATTGGTGACACTAAATGGGTGTGAATATGAGTGTGAATGGTGTGTCTATGAGTATTAATGGTCTATGTGTGTGACAATGTGAAAACTGTGTATAAAGTGGAGCAGACTTTAACAATCTGCCACCCCTCAAATGATAAGTATAGACACCCTAATGTAATCATATTAGTTTCAGTCTTATCGTCCTGTGCCCTTTTGAGCCAGGACCAAATACAGCATATTTTTCATATATTTGAAAAAAAAAGAACTGTTTAAAATAAAATAATCATATTGTATCATATTATTCTGGTGTATGCTACCTCGTTCCATCGAGGTAAACCGCCTCCAGTAACGACGCCGTGAAATCCAGATTCTTTTTGATTTCCTCAAAGTCAACATCTTTCTCCTCCAGCTGCTTCAGCATGCTCCGCAGCCTGACAAGAAACACAAACATGTATTTGGATTTGATAAGGACAAAATAAAATGGTGGATGCCCCTTTTTGAAAGCACTGGAACTTATGTTTTCTCTCTCACAGCAGCAGTTAAAAAGTTGGGAGGTTACAACAGTTTGGCACCAAGGAGTTCAAACTACATCACACAAGGTGAAAACTAAAAAAAGTATAACTGCAGAAAGAAAGGTCTTTTTGAGCATAACAGGGGGCGTGTGATGAAATCTTTATAATCACGGCTCTATACATGAGCAGCATTTTTCATTGTCTTGAGTGAGTCAATGTCCCTCTGGGCCAGGCTGGCCTCTCAGCAGCCATGTTGGCCGCACCCTGGGGCAGTTATTTCTGGCTAACAAAACCTGGCCCTGAACTAAAAGAGTAGAGAGAGAACTGTAACTTCACTTTCAATGGTCACCATGACATAAAATATACTTTTTTAAAAACTTCTATGCATGCACATTGCACAGGACATGACACCAATGTCCTTACAGCTCAACATTAAAATAGAACATGATTGCATGAAGGTTTTTCTCTCAATTAGCTGTTTTAAAGCAGATAATTTGCCTCATGAGAAAGATATAGGAAATGTGGCAAACCGCCGTCTCTGTTGTTATTGACTTTTCTGTTTCAGTGCTTTTATTTGTTTGTCTCCTCTCTGTCTCCTTGTTTCTATGGTGAAAAAAAGCCTGAGAGGTGCTTTTAACAACAGTTTTAAAAAAAAAGGCCTTACTTGGAAGTGATTTAAATGCCAAGATGTCCAAAGGAAGCCGTTGGCAAAAGGGCATCATTAGTGCCAAATTTTCCATGAGAGGAAAACTTCCCATGGTCGAGGGATTATGTAACCCGCATTTTGTCGAAGTGGGCTTGATGAAAAACATGATGTTTTTGAGTTTTGGCCACATTCTGATCTTTGCCTGAGAACATGTTGCTCAGTCTTGGTTTTGAAACTTTTAATCAAATTAGGACGGGAGGGAATGTGTAATCTCCTGCAGTGTAATGAAACGCTTTGAGCTCATGTCACCTACAGTGGAACCCACCTGCAGTGTGTTAATGTAGTCTCATCACAGCATCGCATCCAAAAGCTTTCGCAGCAAAGTAAAGCTCTGATAGAACTTCGATTGGATTACATTTTCTCTGTGGCCGTTTGAAAAAGCCGTTTCTTTGATATGATAGCACATTCGTGCCACAGACAGTCTCTCTAAAAACATTTCGTTGGGCTTCCCTTATGGTCCTGTGACCAGAATGATTGTGTTCAAACGGCGCCAGGCCACACCGTGGAGCCAACTCCTGGGGATGAGACGCTCACAGCTTTTCAAGTGTTTATCACGCTGGCAAGGGCTTTCAAAAGCTGTCGAGTCATAAAAATAGCATGCATCTGAATGTCACAGCTCACTTTCAATCTCAAGTAATCTTTTGTGATAACACAGTCTTTTTTGTTTCAACCGTTCGCAGTAGAAGAGCTCCTGACAGGACGTTTACAGGAAATTACTCGTCAAGTGCACTCGTTAAAGTTTGTTTATAGAGAGACAAATCCTCCTTTGGCTCAGAGTTTATTGAATCTACACACTGCATAGTGTCATCCTTACAAGGTGCATATCAGCTCAGCGGTGTAGGCGAGTTTGAATGGTATTAGCTTTGTCAGCACATTTTAGTTCATTTCTGTGTTTATGTCGAGAAACAAGAAGATAACAAAGGCTTAAATACACATCAGATCACATTTTATATCACCATGAAGGTGCTGAATTGTCACTTGGAAATAAATGTGTGATTTTTTTCAGCAAAAAGTAACCCCAAAAAAGACCGATAAGATTTTGAACCCTGCACCCACTCATACATCAATGTGTTAACCAAAACAAAACCACATGACCCATTAGCTCTGCAGCACATTTTCCTCCCACAGCTAATGCATGAGTAAGATGAGTGTTCACACAGCCACTTGGACTGACAAGTGTTTGCTCTCACATGCTGCTAAGTTTAGTCCCATAAAACCTTGTTCAACCTATGAAATATTTAAAATCGCCTGCAAATCAAAACTAGGAGGAGGAAATATCTTTTTACAAAGATACACTTTGAAGTAAGGATGAAGTTTTAATTCTTTTTTCTCTTCTTCTTTTTTCTTAGCAGTGACCGAGGTCTGCAGATTTAAAACGTGTCAAAGAAAAAAAAAACACCGTGGGCTGCACTGTTATCTCTCATCGCTGAACAGGGTGTATTTTTGACTCACAAGTTTTTCACTGCTGCAAAAACAAGGCAACTCTTACACAAGAATACAAGCCAGACAGCTGTGCTGCACTAAATGGTGATTAATTATGTTGATTTTAAACATGCAGCAAGTATCATTAAGTCCTTCAGCCTCATTAATTCAGTCTAAGAAAGGCTAGGAAGATAGGTGCTATCTGTGATACAAGCTGTGCCAGTCTTAAACCCCTGTCTTACCTAGAGATGGGGATCTGCAGCCGTTTCTTACGGATTCGCACCAGTTCAGCCATTCCACACTCAAGCTGTGCACTAATGGACCCCAGAGTTCAATTAAAAAAACAATAACAGAATGAAAAAGGAAAAATTATGGCAGAGGTGCAGTAAGCAGAAAAGTTCTCCAAACCACCAACGCAAAACTTTGTGTGTCCTGAGACAGACTTGTGTTTCAACAGCTCTCCCACCCACTTCTGGGGGGACCTACTCCACTTCACTCTGATTGGCTAGGCAGGCCCAAACTGTGTCAGTGTGTGCATGCCTCTGTGTGTGTGCGTGTGTGTGTGTGTAAATGTGTGTGTGAGTGTCTTTGTGACCGAGTGAGTGAGTGGTTGTGTATATGTGTACACCCGTTGTGTGAAGTGTGAGTGAGTTGACCTCACTCACTGATGAAGTGTTGACTGCGAGGCTTTCAAGCCATGTGTACTCAAATCCCAAATGAGAATTTTCCACCGCAGCCGCAAATTAGGGAACTACACAGAGAGTCTTTCAGTGAAACCCACCAGAGTCACCCGAACCAAAACACATAAACAAAACTTGTCCCCGAAAGCCACCCACAACAGCCCGTTAGGTTAACTGCTGTTCTCCATACTGCTGTGCACAAAACATTTGAGAGGGAAAAAAGCCACTCTAACGGTTTACATTTAATTTATTTGACCGCTTTAATGGATTGTTTTTTCATCTCTGCTTTGTTTTGACTGGAGACGATAGACAACAAATTTCAACATAAAAAAAAATTCCTTTTTTTTTTATAAGCTATAAAACCAGAACCGGCAGATGTGGCAACTTCAATCAACAGCATGGAGTCTCATCATATTCAACACCGAAGGATTACTTTAACTAGGCAGTTTCACTAACAATGGCATATCATGAATGGTTTACTAAGTGTTTTCTCAGCAGTAAAGAGACATTTAAAAGAGTGTCTGTCCATTAAGACACTTAAAAAAAAAGGCAACACACACAAAACTAACACAATTAGACATGATAGTGAAAGTCATCCCTAAACACGTTTATAGTTCTAAGGTCCTAAATGCATCACTAGTCTTTATTTATAGAGTATTGTGAGAGCTGTGCGACGACGTGGCTTGGGAAAGCCCCTGCCTGCAGTCCACCTCCCTCCTTGGTTGTCCGGCTTTAGCTGCTGGGTCAGACTGACTCTCATGCTCCCATGCTCTTTGACATGGCACAGCATATTGCAAAAATGAGGAGAAGTAACATAACGACATATGATTCTCCATCTCCTGTGTCACTTTGAGCTGTTTTGTTTTCTTGGAAAGCAGTCCCAAATGTCAAGAAAGGAAGAGAATCAGCGCATAGAAATGATGCTTCTAATAGAATTACACTGGTATTCATACTACATACATGCTTCTAGTGTCATTTACAATCCTTAAAAAGCTTAAAATGGTTTCACTTTGTCTGCTAGCCAGCCGTTCGATTTAAACTTTTTTGTTTCTCTCCATTCGTCCATCATCCTCTGAGTCTACCTCTGATGATGACGAATGTACAGCCTCTGATCTCTCTGTGTCCACTCAGAGACCTGAGCCAAATATTACTCACAGGCTCTCCACTTCAGAGAGAGAAATTTGACTTTTTGCCACCATAAATCTCATCTAAATGTTGCGTGTGTCTGCCTGGGAACTAGCTGTTCAAGACTCTGAAGGTGCTCAGTGGCACAGACAGTGGTCATTTTTGTGTTTACAACACTGGAATTAAACAGATTTGATCCCAGTTGTTGGGTTTTTTGACTGACTGCAGTGGTCAAAGGGTCAGAAGTTTTTTATCTTAAGCCCTCTGGGATGAACCTCACAGCCAATCAACCATCTGGGTTTGATTCAAGGGTTGGTTCTTTCCAGTTGTGAAAAAGCACACTGTCTGTGGTGTGTCGCTGTGCAAATAGTTTTGGTTTGTCGTGTTTATTTGCATTTTCTGCCACTGCCACATTAAAAGAATGTGGATGGCATTTTGTTTTTGTGGTGCTCGCAGTGATAAAAGCACACATTTAAACTTTCTGTCTAATCTCTCTTTCTAGGAACCAAATACACTGTGAATAATTTTCACTGGAGCGAGCTTTCAACCAGAGATATAGCCCCTGAACAAAACATGGCTGCCATAAAATAAAAAAGTTTACTTTTTATGTTATTGAAAATCTCTGATACATATGTAACATGTCAGTGTTTAAATAGACTGTGTCATTGTGGCTGGAGGGGACTTTTTGTGGCCTGACATCTGAGTGAGATGACTGCAAAGCAGCACGGCATCCAAGACCACAAATGATTTGCATAAACACTTTTAATAATTTCATTTCAGCATCTGTCAAAAAAAATTTACAGCCATTTCTGTGACAACCATTTAAAAAAAGAGATTTTCCTGTTGTTTTTATGGGGATCCAAACCAGGTGGGGTTTTTTTTGGTTTTTTTTGGGGTTTTTTTTTTGCACCTAAACCTAGCAAAAACTTAACCACAGAAATCCAAAGTTTTGATGTCAGTTTTGTATTTACACCACTAATGGGATGTCAAATGGTTTGTTCACTATCAGTACAACTATCTAATTAACTGCTGGAGAGATTGCAATTAACTTTTGCATGAACATTCATGGTTTGCAGAGGATAAATCCAACAAACTTTGAGGATCCCCTGCCTCTACCTTTTCTTTGAATGTCAATTTCTCCAAAATGTAAGTTTATGCTAAAACACCTGAAAAACTAATGATGTTTCCATGAGCCTCAGATGTTCTGTGTGTTTTGTGCTTCAACATTAACATTAAGAGCTGCACTGTAGAACATTTTACCAACTAGCTAAACATCTACATATTATCATTGCCATTGTGGGCCTGTTAGCATCCTGTTATTAGTGTTTACAGCCTCACAGAGCAGAATTATAGTCTTGTTTATAGTTTTCGATATGAACTATAAGCAATGGAGATCTCCTTCTGGAATTTCCTTTGAGCCCATTGTGAGCTAACAAGCTCAACTAAGATTCTGAACATGATTAAAAAAAAAACAAATCTTGCAAACAATCAGCATGTTAGCTTGTCCTTTTGAGCATTAACATTTTAAATTTTTTAGCATTTTGGGTACAATGCTCAAGTGCTCAACTTTAGCTCTAAGCTCTCTTCTGTCTTCATGCAACCACCAGCATGGACACCTAGACCAACGGAAAAAATGTGCATGACTCAGTTGTGGTATTGCAAAATTAGAAGATCGAATATAGAACTTCAGTGTTCAGGCCTACTACATACTACATTTCCTTCCTGCCTTTTGCTCTATCTTTATCTTTTTTATTCGATTACACATGAGGAAACAATAAGTTCAGCAAAATCAGTGAGAGAATCTGTTCATCTCTTGTTTGTTTGTAAGTTAGGGGAGAAAAAAAAAACACTAGGTGTGAAATACAATGTGTAAGAGTAGAATGACATCTTACTGCACAAAAACATTCTGCATCTTTATGGCCCAGAGCAAACCAAGAATGTTATTGAAAACTGTCCAACCAGCAGATTTACAGAAATCATGTTTCATGAGTCACAGAATTCAATGCATGAAGTGAATTGTAAGAGAAACAAGCAATGAAAGGCAGGCTTACCGTTCCAGGGCTGTCCTCCATGTCACAAGACTTAGATGCCTATCAGCTACTCTGTGTGTCTTGCAAGATGGTGTCATGACCTCTGGACGATGCTGAAGACTGTGTGTGTATATGTGTGTGTGTGTGTGTGTGATTGAAAGCACTAGAGAGAAGCAGAATGAGCTTGTGTTTCTGTATGTTGCTATAAATCCAGCATGTGTGCCTGTCTTTTGTTTGAATGTGTGTATAAAGTTCAGTAGTTTCTGTTAATCCACACCGCTCTGTGTTTACACTCTCTGTTACATCTAGTGCTGTATGTATATTGTATTTTGCAGTGTGTGTACAGTATGTGTAAATGTGTGTGCATAATCCTCAGTGTGAGCTGGAGAGGAGCTCTGTGTCACCAACACAATCAGCAGAGAGTCTTTATATCAGGACCAGAGTTTCCACCATTAACTGTCCTCAGTGTCTTGGGACAGGATCCACTGTGGAGCTGCAAGCAAGTAGTTCATGTTGCAAGCAAACCTTAAAACACAGAATAAAGACATATAATATCATCACAGCTAATGCAAATACAACTGTACTTGCTGGACTGAACCAAATTTTTAGATTTAATAATTTGTTTTGCATGAAAAAGCTGTAAAAAAAATGATAAATGACTTGTGACACAGAGAAAGGTCTGAAGTTCTGAGCACATTTTAAGTGTTTGTTGATGTCAAAAACTTGTAAAAAAATATACGTCTCCTATGAAAACACATTTTATATTATCATAAATTTGTTTTACTATGTTATCTTTTCATATTTATTTATACACCATTTTCTTATGGATGTCCACAGAAAGAATATAAACACCTAAATCTGCTTAGTGTGTCATTAAACTAAGATTATTTAATGTTTTTATGTTGTTCACAAATTCTAAATAGTGAGAGGACAATGTAATTTTTGTTTTGCTTCATAAAATCTTTAACAGTGACAGTTAAGAGTAACAGTAACAAAAAAAAAGAAATGAAAGAACAATTAAACATCTCATAAGAAAGAGGCAGTTTGCACATCTGCTTGGTGCCTAATTGGAATCATGATAAAATGACAACAAACAAAACCTCCCAACTGACTTCTAGCTTTCCCCTTTGCATATTACAGAAATTAAAAATGACAAAAAGAATCAGGTTGAGTTCTCAAACTGTCTTAATCTGCAGTTTTTAGTATTAGTTGCTCATTTACTTACATCTTCTCTCAGTGGCAAACTGTCTCATTAAAGCTGATAATGTTTTTTTTTAATCCCTGTAACTTTAACCTGTTATAAACAAATGAGACAAACACACACTCACTCATGAGCTGCATTTTGTTTGTGATTCTGCTTTAAGCATGTGATTTAGTGATGAGCTGTTTTTAGGATCTGTCATTTGTTTATGTGTGAAGGCTCAGCTGTGTATTAACATACAGTTAAGTGTTGCCCGTAGTGGGAGTTGAACCCCTTGTGTTCTCAAGCCAGAGTCCCTTCGCACAAACATTCACACACACACATACACACACACATATACACACACTAACAGGATGCAAATAGATTAGAACATCCGTGTTTCCAGTGTGGCAACTGAATACACACCGCTGCAGAAAATGGTGAGACAGGAGGAGACAGAAAGGAGGAACAAGCTAAACTAAGATTCTGAGGAATGAGGAGAAAAAAAGGGGAAGGAGAGAAGGGCAACACTGGTTGCAAAATAAAAATCACAAAGGGGCATCTAAAATTAGCAATGAGCACTTTTGGTTCTACAAAACAGAAGTGCATCATTTAATTTGTGCATGAAAAATGAAGAGGACAAGACTCTCATCAAGGAAAGGAGGATGGGAGGGTATCTAGGGTGAAGGAGAGACAGGAAAACTCATTGGATACAGACCAAAAAGAAACAAATAGATTATTATAATTATCTTTATTCATGGAAAAAAAGGTTAAACACAAACTATTATTACAAATATCTATGGCACTTGTGTTTAAAAGAAGCATTTTGGAGAATGTACCTGATTTTCATTTAAATCATTCCAGCTGATGAGGCTCTTGTAATAATACAGCAGTCATAAATCTACACTGCGATACAGGCAGAGGAGCACCATAAAAGCAGGTCAACCATTTGTAAAATGTAACGTGGGCACAGAGGAGCCGACTCACAGGAAGCATCATCAGCTGTTACAGAAACTATTCAAGGTCACAGGCAACAAGTGGCAATGAAAACAAAACAGGCACTTACATTTAAACAGTCTCCTGTGTAAAATAAGTTAAGTTTAAAGTTTGTAACCAAGTCTTCAGCCCAGAGTGACGATGAAGGCCTTGTACACCTCTCTGTAGGCATTTCGGAGCAGAACATACGGGAAGCAGCTCTCCAGCATGTCTTGACTCAAGTACGAAGATTCTTCCACAATCTGAGAAAAGCAATGTCATATGAATTTAAGTATAAAACTGGAGTTATTTTTTTTTTTTTGCATTGTTAACAATTCTCATAAATACAAATCTTTCTACTCCCAGCCTTTTGACTAGTAACAAAGCAATCTGCAGCATTTCATTTCACAAATAATATTATATGGTATTTGGTATTTAGAGCAGCAGGTTGGCATATGTGGTTTTCAAAAACAAACTGCTGATGCCCATATTTATAGTTTTGAGTAAGTGTGTCACCCAGTGCAATATCAGAGCTCAGACATGTGTTTTATTAATTCACTCAGCATGTCTTACATACATTTCAAAGACATTTGCATTGTAAACTTGATACGGTTCATAATTAATATTAAAAAAAAAACTGTATTCTGCACTCACTTTGCCTTTTAAATCTGCTTGGATTCTTCATACAGAAAAAAACCCACTTCAGACATGTTATTCATTCCTCTTGAAAATATGCACACTTATTACAGAAGGTTTGTAGGATGTCCTTAATTACTTTATTGTTAATGATTCATTTAGTAGTGCTTTAAAGATAAGGACCAAGTCATTACAGAAGAAACTGCAGACATGATGACTTATTGCAAATGGAAAAACCTCAATTACTGAAGGGTCGTAGGTTTTTTCCATTTGTCAGTTTACTAAACCACTTAGGCCTTTTTGTAAATTTGTAAATGAATGATTAACGTTGTGCTAGCGAGCCTACCATGTGCAGGAGCAGGTAGACGGACTCTCTGTTTTTGCTCTCCATTCTTTCCATGCTTTGTCCCAACTGGAGCAGAGTGGAAGAGGCAATCTGTGGAACAACACAAAGTTTAAAAGAGGCAGATCAAACAGCTGGAACGTTTTGACACTGGTGGGCTTGACCTCATCTCAGCCAAAGGTTGGCAGAGTCTTGAGAAAGTTCTTCGACTGAAATACTGCCAGAGGAGTGTGCCCAAGAAACAATTTATGCCTTATCATATGCTTATGAGATTTATAGCTTTTCTAGGATTATTTGCACCCTGCCATGATCATCTGATTTTTCTTTAAAACTACTGAGAATCAGTGCTGCTAAACCTATCTGCTTGCTCAATGATACAAAGCAATGTCTACTTTAAAGCCTTTGCTACAGGCACAAATCAAGTGCAGAGAAATTTGCCTTAAAAGGCTCATTTTTATTTTTTAAGAAGCCCAAAGAGGAAAAACTATTCAGTATTTCACACAAAATAGCAATAATCAGAGAAAAGTCTGATATGTACAACATGACATAAAAGTATTTTTTTATTTCTGACCAGTGTTCATCATGTGACCCCTAGCTTGAATCCCTACGGACCATTGAATGAAGTTACCTTTTTGAGTTTTACTTGTAAGGAACTAAACAAAATGTTCGTCACCCACCAGGAGAAATTCTTTGAGATGCTGCTCGATGTTCTTGTTCTGCACGGTGAACATGGCAGCGGCCAGCTGGTTGATAGCCATAGCTAAACAGTGAATGTTGTTGTTGTGGCCTGAGAAAATGACAAACAAAACAAAATTCAGCCCTGAAATTTAAAAAGAAAAAGAAAAGAAAGGGTTGTACGTCCTTTAACTTGAGCCACAGAGAGGATGTTTCCTTGGCCCGACAGTCTGAAAAAAAATCACATTGTGATCCTGAACCTTTCTCAGGGTGAATCTGCATTTTAAACATGCCAATGGAAAACAGAGACAAAGAAAATAATCTGAGACAAACGCCACCCTGTGCTTTGATAGAAATCTCGACTGTTTGCTGCTCTTAATGTTGCAGTCCAGGCTCAAAGCCAAGCCGTCAGGGTCAGCAGGGCCGCATGCCAAGAGTAACTGTATTGATGCACGTCAGACAAAGTTATCTGTAAACAAAAGTCTCTCAGCAGAAACGTGTTTCTCATTAACCAACATACTTTGCTTCAGTCCACGTCAGTCAGACTGGAAAGTATGATACACAGAGATGCTAATAAGCCTCTTGTTCCAGGGTGGAGTACCTTTTTTTAAGACACTATCAGCAGCTGGTCAGTAATGGCTGGAAGTAGAGATTAGTATTTGGTCAAGGGCTGTCTGGGGACTAATTACTGTCAAGCGGTTTGTAGCAGCTGGGAATAAATGAATGAATATGCACCTCCATGCTCTCGGCTGTAGAAAGAGTTGGGGTCCATGGCCAAGGCAGGCAGTGACACAGCGATATAGACGAGCAGCAAACAGGACAGTTTGTACTCCTGATCCAGTGATGTGTTATCTAGAGGGAAAACATTAAGAGATGAAAGACTCTATTTTTCCCGACTAAGCCATGAGATCATGCAGTCAACAGAAGTGGCGCATAAGTTTAGTATTACCTGTCCGCATGTTGCTGATAGCTGTGACCAGGGCTGGATCAATATTGCATTTAAACCCGGCAGCAGAAGCCAGCTCAAAAATGCTTAGAGTCACCTGTGAAGTCATAAGGCATGACAGGAAATGCAGCTTGAAAAAAAAGGCTGTTTGTCTGTCTGCAGGAAATAGTTGACATCATAAAGTACAATTCAAATTTTCACAACCTTTTTTTTTTGCTTTGCCCCATGCTGAGTAATACCACCATTATACAGCCAATAGGATGCTGATCTTTGCTGTAACCAGGAAGTGACACGCCGTGTATTCTCTAAGGATCGACGCTAAGACAGTAGTTGGTGTCACAGTCTTGACACACAGATTTTGATCTTGCCCTATTTCTGGTTTCATGCATGGTTGGCCTGTCTGGACAGAATGTTTCCACTGATGTGGTTTAAAGCGCTGAGCTGCAGCCGCGATCAGAGTCTCTCTCACGGAGGCAGTGAGCGAGCTGCTGACGTCTTTGGGGTTATCCTGGCCCCGGCTGTGGCACGGCTGTCATGCCTCACTCAGAGGCCAGACGTAAGTATGGGAGGGGGAGTTCATGAGTTCACAAAGATTGCTCCAGAGGGAGATAAAGAATTTAATTTGGTTGGTACAAGAGAGTATAAAAGATGTGTTTCCCTGCAACTCTCTCACTCAAATCTACTGTTGCATACTGTCTTTTATCGAATTAAGTCGCATTTTGTAACACATTGTGCTGCAATATATTCTGCATTCTTAACCTCTGATCACTCAATTCCCTAAAGACTTAAATGTAAATACACTTGGATAAATGCAAGTCATATGTTTTCCACCTAAATTCTTACCATAAGAAGTTGTCCCTGAGATAATAAGCTGTTCATATACTGTTGATAGACTGTGATTTGATCATTCATTCACAGTGAAAGCCTGATCAGTGCATTACAGGTCCTCTGTGTGATCTCAACATGTACAGATTTTTTTCTGTTTCATAGTATAGCTGTTGTCAAATGTACAAAAGCTTTTTTTTTACCTTGATGTCCTCTTCAGGGTTGAGGAGATCTTTCAGGCAATCAAGAGGCCCCATCAGGTACGGACAATGCTTCAGCAGGATCTAAATTACAGGACATATAACTGTCATGTTTCTATTCTAAGGGTCAAGGTCATTTTTTAGCTTTACACAACAAGAAATTAGCAGTGTAACTTTGACCAGAACCTAACTCAAGGTCCACTTACTATCTTTCCTCCAGAGCTTTTAACTGCATCTAAAAGATTTAACTCATCACCATCACATGATGATGGTATCGGACCTTAGTCATTACACAACAGGTGGTCATATATATCTCTAATACATGATATATAATTTACATAATCTGTCTTCAACAGATGATGAAGACTGTGAATTGTAGCTAAAAGCTCCAGAAAGGTCAGTATGAGAACCTTTTGATACATTTTAAAAGTTGTTTTCGCTAAGTCAAAATTCCCAAAGTCAAGACTGAACTTTCACTTTTAATTTTATCTTGTGTCATTCGTTCACACCCAGTCATCTCTTGCACCGGCGCCAGACTTTTAACAGTTGTATCAGTTTTACAGAATCATAACATCTTGTTGAACATTACATCTTTCAGACAGTCCTGTGCCATCGATCTGAAGGACAGGATCACTCCGATGATGGTCATCCTCTTCAGAACGTTCTCTCCACCTAGAAGTTCATATGAAACAGATCAGAGACTGAACAGAGAGGAGCCCATTCACACCTTTCTTCCATTTAATCTGACTTTCTTCTGCAAGTGCTGATGGGAGTTTTCTTTTTAAGCATTAGATGATCTTGACATCATTTTTAAATTAACATTATTGACTCAATGTTATGGTTGTCTCTTTATATTAAAAACCTTACAGGAGTCTGTTTACAGCATATAAAGGATCCAAGCTTAGCAAATAAGTAATAAACGTCAGTAATCCTTTTTGTCGTTTTGCTTCTGTCATCTTTTTTCTTCTCTACCTACGCCAGATTTTTTCAAACTTTGTAATCCATTTATTTTCCTTTCAATTCCCCAGCTCATTCATCACGTCTCCTCCTCTTATCTCTTTCCACATCCCCCTCTCCACTTCTCACCTGTCAGCCTCTTGTGAAGATTGGCCATTTCCTCTGGTTTATCAAAGTTGTTCTTCATCTGTACCAGGACATCCATATTCTCAGTCACCAGTTTCTGACAGGAGAGAAGGAAATGAAAGAGGCGATAAGACCACCTTCAGGTGGGAGTTGTATTGGAGAAGGGTCACAGCTGTGACAGATATGTCTCTTGGTTAAGTTCAGGGATGCAGTGCTGCAACTCCTCAACACAATCAAAGGTGTCAAACCGAGGAGTCTGACTCACTAGCAGCTCTAACTGGTTCCCTGTATGTGAGGATCAACTGTTAAAAAAAAAAGAATAATAACAGCCCGACAGATCGATAAAAGCTCCACTTTTGAAGCACAGAAAGGCTTCTGTAAATGTATTACCACTTTTAAATTATGTATTAAATGCATCAAATAAATTTATTCTATAAATTTTATTTTCATCATCAATAGGAAACAAATACATAGCAAACCAGTATTTATTTAATTCATATTATACCCATTAATTAAATAATAATAAGGAATAAATAATGAAAATAAAAATGTGTTTTCAAAGTACTTTTTTGCCTCATCTACTCTTCTGATGTGACTGCACCTTCAAAATAAATGAAAGTCTCCTGTTGAAGACATGTGATACTAAATTCCCATCAAAGCTTCCCAGATGCTTCAGCAGGACTTCCTTTGTATCATACTGTACCTTCAGCTCACTGACTTGAGAGGTGATGTGCCACATCAGGTTGTCGCCCAGAAACTTAAGGCCATATGGACCAATTAGCTCTGCCAGGGCCTGTAGCTCTGTTCAGAGGGTGATATGAATAATTTAAGGATCATGTTTGGAGGAAAATGAAGGCTCAGCAGAAGATTAAACTCATGTTGATGTCAAGCAGCCAAACATATTTACTAAAATGCACAACAGGAACCAGGCTCGAGTGTAGGTGGGGTTTTTTTGTTTCCAGCGTGGTGATTTAATTCTGACACAAAGCTTCACTCACCAGTGACACAAATAAGAAAGGACACTGATTAAATATGTATCATAAATGCAGCTGAATCAATAAAAGGAAGACCACTGCAGCTATCAGACCTTTCACTCACTCAGCTCCACGTTTCTTCTTGAGAACGGATAGATAAGGACATGTGTGGTTAAAACCGGAGGTGGTTAATGGATAGGCGAGTGAGTCACTGTGAGACGGGCAGATACCTCACTACAGAGTAAATATAGACTATGACGATGACGATGACGTCGTGAGGGGGTGACTATTAAAGTACAGTGATCTCCAAGGTAGTGTGTGTGTGTGTGTGTGAATGCCTTATGAGTGCATCTCTGAGTGTAGGTGTGCGTAATGTCCATATTTGCTGGTGTGTGGATTAGCTGTGGTCTGTAGTGGATTGAATATAGTCACAAGGAAATCTAGTGCTCCTACAAGGTAGTGTGAAGTCGGGAAGGGAGGCTGTGTGGAGGGGAGACAAATGATGCTGGAAAAGTTACGAGGCAGGGACAGAAGAGCGGGGGAGATGATAAGCAATACTGAACTTTACATTAGCCAGGCGGTGTCAGAATAAACTGCATGACAGGCAGTGTGAAAGAAAACACCGCACAGCACCACAATAACAAGCTCCACTTCCTCTTGAGCAATAATTCTCCCTCTGCATGTGGTGTCACAGGAGTGAACAAGATGTGCAAGTTGTGCCTTTAGAAAAGAGTGAGTCATCTCTTGGATCTGTGGGACTGTGTTCATTAAGGCCTGAGAGTACAGGGGAACTTTTTGATTCCTTGGAAGACCATGTGTCTGCAGACGGATTAGAAGAGTCTTTCTACTGGACACCTTTTTGCACTTGTCAAATGGAAAAAAAAACTCTTAAGAAAAAAAGGTGTTGCAATTTTTTTTTTTTTTTTAAATTACGCCCACACAAATTGTACACTATGTGAACTGCAGGAGCTTGAATATGTTGAGTTGGTGTGCATGCTCATGGCTAGGATCTCCAAAGAGTCATAGATGTTGCTATGGATACTAAGCTCTGCATGTCACTGATGAATGCCATCCAAATTACTTTATCCTAAGATGCAACACGCACTACAGGATTTTTATTATCCACCTCTTATTTTCTTTACCGCCTTTTTAGCGACGGATCAGTGAAAGATTATCAACAGAGAGTACGATCCAAAAATTTGCAAAATGTAACACCTACAATTTTCCTTTTAGAGCTGTGAACATTCATCCAGATGCACTGAGAGATGTACCTTAAGGTTCATATTGACATACTGACTCATTCAGATTAAATGACTGTAATTATTCTCTGCAACTGACCTGATATATCTGAAAACTCCTCTGCTCTGAAACTTGGCTCGTTGTCAGTAGTCTGGTTGACAAAGCAGTGCAACGTAGGACAGTGAACAATGAAGGAGTTGCTGGCTTGACGTAAAAGACTCTCCAAGTACCTGGGTTGCAGAAAAAAACAAGCAAACAAAAAGCAAAATTCTTTCAGTTTTCAAACAACAGACATTAGAATTAAAGAGAGAGAAAATGAGAGACAGACAGGAAACAATGCAGTCAGAGAGAAACCAACCAGAGAGGATGTACTTGTGTGTGCTACTTGCGTGCTATATGCAAGCATGCTACTTCCTGTGCCCCTCTGTGCATGATGGTTGTGATTTATTTTGATCTATACGATTCAGATACATGTGTTTTAAATGGACACGTGGATGCAGTACACATATTAGATACACTTATAAATTACACACACCAGTTTGTGTAGATGGTCGTGACGGTCTGCACTCCACGTGAGTCCAGCGGCTGCGTCTGCTGCAGCAGCACGTTCTTCACCAGCCGGGTGACATCCACATTGATGTAGCCAGAGAGGCTGTGCAGGCTGGCTGTATAGGCCCTTAACCCCGCCAGGAGGTCCGAGGGTCGGGCTATCTCCTGGGTGGTCTGTTTGTAATTGGCCATTCTCACGATGATCCTGGAGAAACATGTTTAACCAACGTCAATTATCACCAGGCCAGAGTGGACTGAGTCTGAGGTCCGACAGATGGGACCTTAAAACTGGTTAAACGAGCCATGGCGGCATGGTAGCGCACTCTCATTAGGTTAGCACATTCACTGCTTCAGGGCTTTCGCTACAATTTTATTTATTTCTTGCCAGGACCCTGCACTATCTCTCTCTCTCTTCCTGACTAGACTGTATTTACAATTTTGGCCATCAAAGACCAATCACTGCAAGCGTGCTGCTACTTAAAGGGCACTAATTTTAGTGTGACAGGAGAGATAATCATCAGCTAAGACAGGGAGACTAAGCAGAGCATATACACAGAAACATTGGGTTGCCCTGGTACCAATCCCTAATCTAAATAACAGTTAACACTGAAATGACACAGAGCAAAGGGAGTGACATGATGGATCTCTTCTCATGCTTTTAAGTGGGTGCAACACAGCCTGACACAGAGGAGTTGGATAGTACAAGCAGGGTTCATTAAAGTGATGAAGGAGACATTTCACAAGAGACAAGCCCCAAATTATTTCCTAATTGTCAGGAAGACTACAGGCAAAACTGGGAATGAGAGACAATTTGAAGAAAACGCAGCTTAAGATGCCCTAAAGATGTATTATTTCTACTGTCCCATGTTCACTGTGAAGGTCAGCTTGCTGCACAGTATGTTTGAGAGCAGTCAAGTATTGAATTTGGACATAAAGTCAGCAGTTTAAAGGAGACATTAAGGCGTTTATGGAGAGACACTAAGGTGCAATTGTACAGCACATTAACACACTGGCAGAGGAAACAATATAACAGACAAAATGTTCCCTCACAACAAATGTCGGTGCTTATGTCGGTAACAAGCATACTTCTGACAGCAATGGTGGAGCAACTGCAGTAACATGTGCAAAAAAAAAAAAAAATTAGAGAGAGAGAGAAGGAGAAACCTTTAGAGGAGGAGAAAACTGCAAATGTCACCCCGAGGGCTGTTTTTTATACACCTTCAGGATTCATTACACAATTTATTCAGACGATACACAACATACATCATGTGACATACTCAGTGAGGCGGATCTCGAGATAAGAGAGTAGAAACTCTGTGGGAACGACGATGTGGTCAAAGACGATGATGTCACTGCAGAGGCTGTAGCAGGAGCAGAGCTCTGTCAGCATCATGTGCATCTTGTCCACACTAGGAGATAAAGGGGGAGAAAGACAGAGAGAAAAAGGGAGGATGCAAGGATTTAGGAACTTAAGACAAATATTTTGACAGCGACTCTAGCACTGATGTTCTTCTGTCAGACAAATAAGGTAATAAAGATACTGGAGGATTGTAAAACATCTCCAAACTGACGTGACAGAGAAGAAAAGTGAGGAGGAAGACAGGCAGAGTTACAGCTTTTCAGACTTACTTAGCAAGCCCTCTAACTATGGCTGGATACAGAATATGATGAAGATGACTGAAACCGCAAAATAAAATGTGCTGCCAGTCGAAGTGTGGATCTAACATGCTGAGGCACTTTGTTTCTTGTTTTTAACAGCTTGATTTTAATACCCACCAACTCTGATTGATTTAGTCTGAAAGGTAATAAAGGTTCAGTAAAAATAATACTCCGTAGGCTAGCTAGAGCATTTTAATGCTGTTGTCAAGATTGCTTAAGGCCAGAAATGTGTCATGGGGTGAGGGAAATCATTTGAAAATGTCAGCAGATATTAAAAAACTTTTAACACCGTGAAATGCATTAACCTCATTCTCACCTTTTCAAGTCAGAATCGCACACTGTTGAATGTTTATTTAACTGTCCTTTGACCTGAACAAGTGCTGTTGATAATGCTGCATGTCTCCAAAAATCAGGCATGAATTGGTTACACTCACTTTTCTAAACTTCTGCCAAGCCAGTCTGATAATAATGGTGAACAAGCAGAGTGAGATAAAAGTGATGGTAATAACCAGGAAAAGAAAGAGAAAAGCTGACTTGGTTGTGACGGTCCGGTCTTTTCTCAGGCTTTCAGCGCCTGGCTTCTCTTTCTGGACCTCGCCTTTCTTTGGCATCGGCTTCTTTTGCTTTCTGTGGCGAGCTGCGCTGATGGTCTCTGCACAGTGCTTTGGCTGCAACTAAGGGGTTATCAAATGGAAAGAGGTGGATGCAGAGATGGAGAGAAAGGGGGACAGAAAGAGAGAGACAGAGAGACAGAGGGAATAGTAATTCAGTCCAGCAGATATTAGGTAACACACTCAAAGACAAACATGGGAATTTTTGCATTCATATTGAAAGCAGTCATAAAGTAAACATTTTTGTCATATTTTGCTCAGGGGATTAGGGAAACAACACCACATTAATCAACTCCAGAGTTTTAGACCTGTCTTATCACTTTACTCTAATTCAAGTCCTGTCCTCCGCCTCCAGCTAAATCCACTGAGGCAAGCTGTGACTAGTGTGATTAAATTTGGATATGGAGTTTGGCAGAATCAATCTGCAATAGATAATTAGTTTTCTTTTTTTTTTTTTAAATCTGACAAGACTCGGGCTCTACCTGGTCGTTGAGGTTGCACTGCTCAGCACATATTTCCAGCACAACACTGCTGGTCAGCTTGGCTATTTGCTCCAGGAAGGTCACACACAGGCGCAGACTTCTCTTCTCCATTGACTCTATCTGCAAATACAAACAAGTGCAGTATGTGTGAGTGTGCACTGATATACGACAGCAAATACAGTTAAGCGTGTAGAAATGCAAATAAAAATGCATCCGTGGACGAACGCATGCACAAATAAAGGAATAATTCTACCATTATTCCCTTCTTTCTGTTTTTTTTTACTATAAACAAAGGTTGTAAATTGCAGGTATAACTTTATTTTTCTACAATCTACTGGCAAAGAATATCTCAGTTTGTAATCAGAGTATGAAGTCCAAAAAAGATGTAATGAATGAAGGAAAATGATGTGTAGCTTTCATGATTCAGCCGGTGAGGTAAAAGTGTTAGAAATCAAAGTCCATATTGAGTGTAGCCAGTGTATTAACGCTTTCTTATGATTAACACTTTAGTCAGCAAATGACTGAACACTGACCTCTTCTGGGCAGTGAGGGTGCCCACAATAGCTAAAGTGAGAGCAGACGGATGGAAAAGCCATGAGGTATCGTTTCATGGTCATCTCCTCGCTGCTCTGGGAAAAAATCTTCTCAAAGACACGTGGGTAGAAGCTGGAAAATGAGACGTCAAAGAATTAAACATTAGAGAAGAAGAGAGGAGGAGAAGAGAGAAGAGATGAGAAGAGAAAGGAGAAGAAACGTACCAGAGGATGGACACTTCAGATGTCTCCTGCAGAAGTTCGTCCACACTGTCCACCATCCTGGTGTGAAACTGAATCACATTCATCACCTTCGCTAAGTCATTGTAGTCCTTTAATGGAAGAGGGGCCTTGTTCACACTTGTGTAGGCCTAAAACACATTAAAAACCTTAACGTGGCAGTAACAGAGTTTCAAAATAGTAATGGTATATTCAAGCAATATTTAATATTTTGCAGCAAATCTACCAACCTGAAGTCTAAGCCAGTCCAGTCTTATTGCTCTGAAGTCAAACTCTTCTTTGTTGTCCACTGCAGTGTAAAACCGAATCCATTAGGGAAAGTACTGAGTGTATACAAGCAAAGATAATCTGTAGGATTGTGTTGTGATTACCTTGTTTGACTGACAGAGCAGACAGAGTTGAGACAAAAGAGGTCATCAGGATTGATTCTTCTTCTGGACAAACATATATGTTCTGCAGAGGAGGAAAAGGTCCATAAACTTATACTGAGGATAAAGAACAAGGGATGAATTCAGTCATAAATATTGTTTTTCCTCTTTCCTGACACTTTCTGCACCTTAGCTGATGAAAAGAATTCTATCTTACACCCTATGCTACTATTACATGCTGCACAATCTGCACACACATGCCCATATTATCTGCAGGTACCTGTATGGTGTCATTGAGAACCATGGCATCAAACTGTGCCAGGTACTGGATATGATAGCGCTGAACTACACTGCTGTATTTTCTCAGTAGACCTCTTAACTTCTCCATGTAGTACAGCAGCTCTGCCATCTGACTGGAAAAATCAAAAAAGCAAGTTCACACAACAAAAAAAAATACTCATTTTCTTTTATCATGCATTATCGAAATTGGCACAAAATCTTTTTTGCGCACTGTATAGTAATTGCACTACTTAAAGCTAATGTAAACAGCTGTTTTACTGCTGAGAGACATTACAGAAAGTGGAGTTGCAATGAGGGAAAATTGCGAGCTGCCAGATTTTTGCACACTGCGTCCTCTGCACCTATGACCTACTTGTCAATGTAGTCCTCGGGCGTCTTTATCTTTGGCATATTCTCAGAGTGCCTGACAAGCCACAGGACCTCGTCACGGGAAAATGACAGAGCCATGAAGACAAACAGGGCCTTTGGGATTTGATTTGTACACACAGGAGAGAGAAGAAAGAGTCTCAGCTAAGATCACTGTGGGTCATTTATTGGAATTCCCTCCTCCTCCTCCAGTCCAAATATTCCCCAGAGGAAAGATGTGTACAGTACAGAAGGTGGAACAAAGATACTGGATTTAATGGGTCACGTGTTCAGAGTTTACATTAGGACTTCTAATTTAAAGTAATGAAATGATTCAAATTCCTTGAACAGCCGCTATGGTCATTACTTCTACCTTTGGTCCCAGGAGTCCAGGTTCATCCTCCAGAACTTTATATAATTCCTTCAACGCTCCTCTCAGAAACTGCCTCCTCTCTCTGTGCATAGCCCCACTGGTAATAACACAGCACAAGGACATGGACATTTTGTTCTCACGTCCCATTTGAAAGGAAATATACGTCAATGCATATTTATGACACAGAGTGGTAAAAAGCTTAGTTTCCAGTGAGTCTCACCTGTTGACTATGGCGTGCTCACGGCATTCCTTTATGTCTGCAACTCGCTTGCTATATCTGATAATAACAAGACAAAAAAAATGCAATAAGAATTTCATTAACAACAAAACATCTAAACTGATAAAGTCGGAGAGCACCGTTATAAGTTACATAACACTCTTGCCTTGCCTTACACTGTATTGTTGCAGCATACTTGACCCAGGCAGAAATTTGCACAGAGAAGGCAATGTGTTAAAGTGTTATTTACTGAAGCTTGTGCTGCTACATCATCCAGTGACAAGTTTCAAAATTGTATATAGACATAGTTAATACATTTTTTTTCGATGGATCTGGCTAATCTGTGCAGTAGTCTGTTAAACAATAATTCCTCCTAACACTCATACCTATAGTGTCATGTGTCTGTAAAATATCTGATAGAGTCCTCTCTCCAAGAAAAAAATTAGCAATCAAATAGACCAGACAAGCTCTCTGCTGCTCAGCAGATCAGGACTCCTTAATCCAGCACGGTAATACAGGAATGGCTTAATGTGCATTATTAAATCAGTTCTCCTTTGTTAAATGTCTGAATGCCTTTCAAATTCAAATTCATTAACTATGACTGTTTCTCACTGTGTGGAGGGAGCACTGTGTAACAGTGCAGCTCACATACCCTTTGATGTTGTCGAACAGGTCCTCGGAGACCTTGTGTATGTTGAGAACTTCATCTCTGATGATGTTGAGGTAGAGGCCGCTCCTCAGAGCCATCTTCCACAGATCCTGAGAGGCCTGGTTTGTATTCAGGCTGTTGTGGCACAACATGAAGCCGACTAGAGGGAGCACAGTCAGCAACCTTTATGATCCAGTCAAACACTGCTGCATGCGTTTGCATCTTAGATTATCGTAATCAAATGCTTATTTTTTAGCCCAACAGTCATTTATGAACATTGTTAACTGTCATCACTGCTAAAGGTCGACTCTTTCATAAGTGATAACATCCTATATATACAGTTTTTAAGTGTAGTTTTACTTTTTCATATATTTGCAGTATTTCAGTATGTCTGAAGTGCTGCAGACATAAATAGTTAATAATAATATACATGCATAATGTTTGTGCATTTGTATAATGTGAAGACATATAGAAAGGTCTCATTCAGGGTGAGTAATACTTACTAATCATCCAACGCTCCATCACCTCCATCGACAAATATTCACATGCCATCTGTGGTGAAAAGCATGCTCATTAACTTCGAATACAGTCGTATTCACTATCTCAGCCTTATATGCAAAAATATATATTGTCAGTTAAACTTTATAGTAGCCATCAGTATCTTCATAGTTTCTGAAGATTCAACAGGTCACATGAGAACTACTACATGTGTCACACAGTATTATTCCATTTTTAAAATATTGACCATCCACCTCTAAATGTGGTTTAAAAAATGCAAAGATGTGCATATTTTAATGTAGCTCCAGAGACCATTCACTTTTCTCTATAGACTTTAAATGAGTCACTGTCATTTCCTTTTATATATACTGTGTCTTTTCATAAGAAAAATTGTCGCCTAGAGGTCCCTTTCTTGGCTGGGCTCGTGGTTCTTTTATGAGAAAGCCATAGGCAACTGGGACCATAACGTTTCATCAGAGGGGCTGTAATGGTAGTGTTGGAAGACAGCAGAGGGGATGACAGGGACTGAACGGTGCAGAAGAGGGAATAACAGTTCGGGGAGGAGCAGAGAGGTCAAAACACAGTATAACAAATCATTTTCTAAACGATAGCTCTTTAATGGGAGGACAGGAAAAATGGGGCACAGAGCTAAGAGGACGGTCTGACCTTCAAGACAACATATATACTGTTATTGCATCTTCTGCCTGCAACCGGAAAAACCATATTCTAGACACTAGCGTCCTTCCTCTTTCTTTCTCCCGCTGTCAGAGATAACCACAGGAGGAGTGACGACGGGGAGGCGGACTCACAGTGTCGCAGCAGGCTGGGTCCAGCATGGCAGCTGGAGCACTGAGCAGGCTGAGAAGCTGGGCACTACGCCACTGCTCTGCTGGCAGGTTCCTGCGTGGGTAGACCATCCTCAGAGACAGCAACGCCGCCGTCACGGACTAAGAGAAGGAGAGAGAAAGAAAGGAAAAGTGTGAATGAAAAGGTTGGAGAGAAGCAGAGACAAAACCAAAATAGCAGAGATATACAGTAGAGAAAGGCAATTCCTAATCTTCAGAAACTGTGGTTTAATTTATAAGCATGTTTTATGATCCACCACACAGACCAGTGTAACCGCCAGAATTAAATGGCTAAATATTAGTGATAAATTATTGGTATTATTATTGTGTAATTTGCGTTTTATTCTGTTAGTCATGTGTAAAGAACGAGGAAGATGCAGCTCTGGCTGTTATATGTGCTCATATGTTTTTGTACTTTCTGGTTTGAAGTAGGTTCTAGTTTCAGTCAAGTCTTATTATAACAATTCACACTAATCAGTATTTTTGACAATAGTGTGCTAATGATCCTTTGGCTGAATGGGAGAAAATAACTGCAGTCAGGGTCCAACATTGAACAGTTCTTTAACAGTGAAAGCTGTTACAGCAGTAAATCAATAGCAAATACTTGGGAATCAGAGGTTCAAAAATGACATACAAGTGTAATGTTTAGGTGTCCATATAGTACCTACAGTTTTTTGGTGTAATATGTAAAAAAAAATATCATTTATTATTTTACCTCTGTGGTTAATATTGGTTAATATTTGGACAAAGTCAAATTTATTTTGCTTTGTGCCACCATCCACCTTCAGTTAAAGCAAATCATTAACTGTTTAGATATCTTTGTACTGTATATAAACAATGACGCATTGAGCTCACCCTTGTGTGAGGGCCAAACTCCTCAGTGAGCTTCTTCCAAGTATGTTCATACTCCACAAACATCTGACCGAGCCGTGGGTAGGACGGGTCACTGCAGGATCCATTACAGTACACATTAATCAATGCAGGGACAACAAGGAGGAAATGAAGTAGGACAACATAATTACACAGCATTGCTAATATTGCGAGGATGAAACATTTGCTGCAGGGATTTTAGTGCTGAATAAAAGTCTTTGATTTCCTAAAGTCCATGTTATTATACAGCTTTTATTTTTTTGTGTGGCTTAAATAATGAAGAGCTGAGACTGTTTCCCTCTCAAGGGTCTATCTGGGTGTGTCATGCAAGTCAAATGTGACATTAAAATGTATGTGTTTGTTTTCGTTGCTCACGTCTCAAACTGAGATAAGCATCCTGCGTTATTTTTGGAGTGCATAAATAAATATCATGCAAAGTTGGCAGACACAAAATGTCAGAATACCACTTGGCGCTCAGAAAAGGTCAGCGGTGATGCTGCTGACGTCTACGGCAATTAAAATTCTACTTAATTATCAGGGTCAGAAAAGTAGTCGCATTGATGGATATGGAAACTCTTAATGGCTTCAATTAAAGCACTAATGTGAACTGTTTGATGTAGCTGGAAAGGCCTTTTTAGCAAATGCAGTCCTTTGTTGCCTGGAGGATGTCGTGATTGGTAGGAGTGAATAAATGGAAAAAACATCCATCCATCTAATGTATTATTTTTTGCTCCATCTATGATGTCACATCAGCACCCAATAAACAGCTTCATGTGTTCTCACCTGCTCCCGTTGGACATCTCATGGGCACAGTTGAACATGCCCACCAGTGCCTTCTTGTCATCGATGCGAGAGAGCATTATGATAACAGACGCGTAGGTGATGATCAGGTCCAAGTAGTTTTTGGTGAAGTCAAAGTTGACTGACTGAAACAAAATTACAGCATAGTCAGTGGCTCTGATATCAGATAATGGTTCCTTTATACTATCTCAGTCTCACAAGGACAAACTATAGATACATTAGAGCAACGAGCATGTATAGATTCCTGAAAGAAATAAATTGTCATTGACATCATTAAAAACTTTGTACATTTTGTATTGTCTCATTGTCAGCATGCATAAATTGATAAAGGTCCCCTGAAATCACGTGACTATAAAATACACACATGCTGTAAGGTGCCAACAAAAAGTCAGAAGTTTCCTTACCGACAGTACAAAGTGGCTCAACATCACAAAGAGAAACTATATTTCTATTCTAACATATGAGTGTTTGGAACACAGTTGGCATACTGAGTGAGTGGCTTGAACCACCTGGATCTTTTGTTTCTTTATCCCAAGTTTAAAACGTTTCTGCACTGGAAGCCAAGAGGCATAGATAGGCAGTGATAAATTTGAAGAGAAATATCACTTTAATATTAGTTGTCAGATTGACAAAAAAATAAATCACTGATCCTTTTAAGCAAGCCAAAGGTGAGTTAAAACATTGTTATGACTGCAAAAATTAGAATGTATTTAAAGAGGCTTAAGTCACTATTTTTTGTGAAAGAAAGAGTCTACTGTCATATTTAACAAATAAATGGCTCTGTGCTGAGAGAACGCTTCCCAGTTATATCCAAGCTTACATACCTAAAGTGCTCACATTAATTTTACAGATCAGCTCACAGAAGACTCAGATAACTGAAATATTGAGCAGGATATACATAATGCACAAAGCAAGAGGTGCCACTTAAATTATGATAATAAAAAAACCTGACACACACAACAAGAGGAGGCTGAGGGTGGAGAGCAAAGAAAGAAGCACAACCTGCAGCATGCATTAGGATGGAGTAAATAGCATAGTAGCAGCAGTAGAATGAATAGAAAGAGGAGGAATGAGTAGGAGTTTGTCAGATTTTCAGATGTTGTGTTTGACTACAGGAGCTTTTCCTCACAATAAGGAGCCACACAATACATACTTACAATATCAAAGAAGCACTGACAGGCATCGATGGTGTTCAGCAGCTCATAAACGTGGTCCTGAATGAAGAACAGAAGGATTTTATTGGAAAACAGAACCACAACAACAACAACCCATCAACATTCAGGCTGAGTAGGGCCTCTAATGTGATTTCCTAGCACATTATCATTTTCATAAATTTCTGTAGCCCAATATTCATTACGTATTAGCATATTTCTACAACATCATGACTGAGTTTTTCCTCAATCTTTAAAATACAGATGATGCCAAGGCCTGGCTGCAACCTCCATCAGAGATATGCAAATGTGACAAACTGCATCAAACCACAGTGAGCTAACCTTCCTTGATATTTGTAATAAATCAATTATTTTCCTAAACTAGAATAAACCACTCTATATGTAAATGTATTCTTAAAACCAAAAAATCTGAAATAAAATAACAGGTGTTGATAATGGAAGCAGGGAGGAAGAGAACATGCAAACACTGTTTGCCCGTCAGATTTGTGTTTATATTTAAGAAAAAATTGCACATTTATTCTTCATTTTCAGACTTTTTCAGTATATGTTCATGTTAGCAGTTATTATTTTATGTACTTTTCTCTGATGTTATTATGTATAGCAGGTCTTTGTCGTGTCAAAAAAGCAAATCTGAAATTTTAAACTTTAAAAGAAGGGACTAAAGTAGAAAGAAAGAAGGTAAAGAAAAAAAAATGAAAGACACAATCACCCTGAATTCAAGAACATCCAGGAAAGAGTCGTAGTAGCTTGTCGTGGCGGCCAACACTTCAGATTTCTGTCGCTGTATGTTGGTCAAATTTTGCTGCAATAAACAATAAAGAAAACTTTTCATTACTGGTCAAGTAAAATAAGGTGAGTGGATTATTCCTTTAAGTACTTCTCTCTATGAGTAAACCATTAGCCATGTGCAAATGAAACAGGCAAGTACATCTACACTAAGGTTGGACTTCAATCAATCAAATCAATCAATCTTTATTCAGGACAAAAGTGCAGAGACATGATCCATAGTTAGGACTTCATTCTGATATTGACCACTGTGGTACTAATGGTGGTTATGGTGTTCTGTTGAAAAATGTTAAGTGTACCAGAAAGGTACACTTAACATTAGGACAATCAGAGTGATTCTCTTTCTAGAGTGGTATTGAATTTTGGTTTTTTGTTGAGTGCATAGTTTCAAATCTGAAATAAGTCAGTTGTGTTTTTCTGTTGAATATTGAATATTCGACTATTCAGATGTTTGTTCACTAGACTGGTATCCAGTTTTCAATTATCGGAATAGAGTTTTTTATTTCAAACTGTATACTTACAATACTACACTTACACTTGTTAATACTCTTTGCATAATTATGAGCATCATTGTTGGCCTTGAATTGATTCATGATCATTAAAAAAGGGTCAAAATCTTTTCTCATGCCACAAACAGCACATAGATAAGGTCAAGTTCAACAATAGCCATCAGAATTACATTCATCCATCTATTATCTGTAACAACTCATCCTTTGCGGAGTAAGACTGGAGCCAGATTCAGCTTGCATTGGGTGAGTGGTCAGGGAAAACACTGAATAAGTCTCCAGTAAATCACAGGGCGAACACACAGGGACAAGCAATCATCCATGCTCACATTCACACCTACGCGCGATTTTAAAGTTTCCAGTCTACCTGACCTGCATGTCTTTGAACTGTGGGAGGAAGCAAGAGCAACCAGAGGGAACTCACGTAGACAGAGGGACAACATGCAAACTATTAATGTCTGTAAACCTTGACGGGATTACAAACATGTTTAAAACACGCCACATTTTTGTGAAACTGGCACATCGTAGCGCTGTGCTGTCCATCTCCATCTCCCTACCCATCAGGACAAATTTCCAAGTATTCAATAGTTATTTTTAAAAGACAGTATTCAAGAAAGCCCTTAAAAACACAGTATGGACATAATAAAAGACATGTGACAAATATAATGTTTTTTAAATCATAAATCCTTGTAACAGCTGGTTTGTTAACTCAACCTAATGTCATGACCTTTCTGGTAGATCACACAATTATTAGTTTTTGACTGGGAACTAACAATAATTTTTCATGTCAAAATAATGATTTAAGGATCATAATGTAACAAAGCATTAAAAAAAATGTTGGAAAAGATGAATAAAAATGAGAAAATAGCAGTAATACTGACAATGTTTCCTTTGAAGTCAATGTTTGGGAATTTCTTGTTAATGTATTTGATGGCAGACTCCATGCTCTTTTCTGCCAGGACGGATGGTCTTGTCTTCGGGTCTGTACAGGTCTGTAATAAAAGTTAGGAAATGATAAAAATGTGAGAATGCGATGTGATTAACTTACATTAGGGTTTTGTCATATCTTACTTGAGGTTTTTTGCTGGTTAAACACTTATTTTTAATTCATTTTCATCCCTGCGATCATGGTATGTGGATTCTCTTGAACAGGATTTCACTGTTATTTTTTTGCTGCCAATGGTTAAAACAAACAAGTTTGTCAGAACAAAGTCCCTGAATCCTCAGACTAGCTGGGAAAAAGAATAACTGAGTAATATGACTTTCCCCTCATCTCGTCTTTAAGGTCACCTTGAGCAGGATAGTAAACACCAAACTGCTCCAGTGTGGCTGTTTAGAGGCCGACAGTAAAAGACTGTGGAGCAGCTCCCAGGTGTCAAGTCTGACTGAAAATAAAAAACGCATGCATGATCAGCACATCTTCACTGGGCAAGGTTAAACAGCCTTATAATGAGAGTGTGTCATTTCCGGTATCACACATCCACAGATGTATGAGCTGGTTAAACAAAACCAATCAACTTCTCTCTAGTGTCACCTGAAAACAATACCTAATTACTTCCCCTGATTTTTTTTTATTATATATTTAACTGGACCGTTTGCTTCTGTTCTGCTGTGTAAGTTGGACAGCATTCAGTTGAGAATAACTGCAATTTGACGTGACTGACGGCTCAGACTGACTTCCTGTTTGCACTTCCTCTTTGGAGAAATAAGCTCAGTTGCACTTGGAAGACTGTTGTGGCTTTTTTTTAAAAAAAACACAACAGAGCACTTTAGCAAGCAGTACACTGTTGGTACAATTTCATTTAATTCCATTGCCTTTGTGTGAGTAACAAGGCTCGGACAGTTTCCTGACTTTAAGAAACATCACTAGGCTATTACTGGTGGATTTGTATCCTCATAACACTCTGCAGAACTTTCATGCACTACAGATAAAGCACTTTAACATGCTGTTGGCTTTATACAATCATCTTCATTAGTATTTTTGTGATAGCTGCAGATTTATTTCTGCACAATTGAGCATTTGTTCGGTTTAAACAGTTTCATGAGATCTAAAATTTACAAATGAATTTCTAAGTTTAAATGACTCGATGATGATTTTAGTTTATTCCTAAGCAGTTAATAAATATGTAATGTTATACTTCAAAGTGCATTTTTTTTGTGTAACAACTAAACACACATACAGGTTCTGAGACAGTTGTCAAGTAAATGAGATGAAAGTCAAGTTCCCCATTTCTAGTTTCTGCTTCTATAAATTTTCCTTGTCTTCCTACCTTCTTAATGTAGTTCATTCGTGTTAGCACCCCATTCCCTCTTTCATTGAGGATGGTGAGTTTTTCTGCCAGTTTCTGTTGGTAGTCCATGGCTCCGGGATCACCACACCTTCCCCTCCGTTCGAGCCTTGGCCTCCTGGTCCCGTGTAGCTGTTGAACCCTCGGAAACAAGTGCACCCAGAGCCTCACCCTTACATCAGGTCACATGGGGCTCGTGGTTGGAGGTGGAGCCATGAGTCAAGCTAGACTGAATATTTTTTCTTTGACTGTATGTCAAAAGGGGATATGAACTAACTCGAGGCAAAAATAAAATATCAAAAAATTTCAAATCAAACTTTTAAAAATGCCCTAAAAGTACAAAAAGTTGTCAGAACAACTGTTTTTAAAATACTTATATTTAAAATTTCAGACACATTTTCAGAAATGAAAGTTTTCATAAGTCATTGTATGATTCTATGCTTTCATTCATTGCTGAAAAAAACACATATTATCTATTATATACATATTATCATGTAAATGAATAGAAATATCATGTTTCCTGTCTGATAAGTATTGCCTCTATTGTCGTGTGTAATTTTAGTGTCTTCCTCTTGCTCCATATAAGGACTGCCATAAACAGGGCTGGCAGAGAAGTACACATGATGAGAATTAACTTTATTTGACCAGAGCGCACTAAATATGACATATTTAAAGGAAATAAAATAAAAACCAGTAAAGAATGGAAATTATTTTTTAAGGTCTGTAATTTACCACAAGATGGCACTATTTACCAACTGAAGCTGTGCTTCTTAAATGAATAGGAAATCAATTATGCAACTAAGTGTATATGACATGAATGCCCTAATCCACACAGACCAGTAAGAAATAACAAACAGAATGAGAGGATTGAATAGAATAGAATAGAATGGGGCAGGATTGAAGTCAGTATATGGGATTGAACTGACATAAAGATTTATGCATGTGTAGCGGTACATAGAGCTCTGTTATGTAAGAGTTTAATAATAGCAAAAAAAAAAAGTCATAATTATATAAAAGTTTATAAAAATCCATCCACTCACTGTAACCACTTATCCTCTGCAAGACTGTGTGGGGATGGAGCCGATCCCAGCTGGCAGTGGGCTAGCAGCAGGGTGCACCCTGGATATGCTGCCACTTCATCACAGGGATTACACAAAGAGATGAACAAACCTAATAATAATAATTCACCAAACATGCATAAAGATATTTTACAGATCAAAATTGTGCCATTTTTATTTATGCAGGGGAGAAAAAAGCAAATTATAAATTTGACCACTCTATTTTAATACAAAACTTAAAGTTTACTTAGATAAGATGCATTCACTTACAGGTTACGACCACATATTATGTTAAAGATACAACGTTCATATTAAAAAATGATTGAGCACTCTTTGTTGTTGTTTCAGTTTATCCTAAGACTTGTTTTCAATGTGTGGTCCAGCATGAAGTCTTACTTGCTTCATTGACACACAGAGGTATTTAAAAGGCTTGTAAATCAGGCAAAAGTCCAGACTGTTGATTTGGCACCTGAGAAATAACATAATCAGAATGTGTCTCTCACATATTAGCTGGATCTGTGTTTGTCTGTGATCAGAAACCTCTATTTTCTGGAAATAAGCTGGATAGTCACAGTCACACTACTTCCTCATCAAGTTGTTCCCACATTCAGCATAATTACTGAGACTGAAGACTTTGTCATGTAAACTAGAAAGGCCCCAAGTTATTCAGCAGGCAAGTGTTGTTTTCTGTTTTTTCCTCCAGACCTCAGTAACTCCTCTTGGAATTAAGTAACATGTTCAGTAAAGTGTAAACTGAAGAGTGCAAAGTTACTGTAGAGTACTGAAGAGTTTAAAGAGAGTTATTTTCCTAATGAGGGTCACTTAAGCCAACCACAGCGAGCGGAACGCTGCAAAGCGATGAGTGATGTTAAGTGGACTCGAAGAAATAATCTGTTTATTATTTCCCCATTGGCAGAAGCTCAGAGAGCAGTAGACATGTTAACAAGGCTGTCTGGGAAAGCAGACAGGGGGATGTAGATGTGGGAGGGGGTTTGATGGTTGGGGTATACAGTTTATAAACCTTTGCAGTTCACCTTCAATGAACCAAGTAAAACATTTGGATTCCTACCTGGCTCATTATGAAAGGGAGAGGTGCAAGAAGCTGTTTAGCTTTCCAACCCATAATATGTGAAATGAAGGACTTGCACAATTTGAAACTGTGTCTGAGGAAGCAGCTAAAAAACTGTTATGGTCACAAATACAGAATATAAGAGTGAGACTGTGCAGAAAAGACCATGGGTTTCATCCGGTTCGCTTTTTGTTGGCTCAAATTTAAAGTATAATGGCTATAATGGCATACTGAATAAAATATTACTGAATAGAGAAACCGTAGTGCAGAACTGCTACATTAGTTATTTGACCTATGACATGTATGGCCTAAACTATGAAGGATGGATCTGGGTGATAGCTGGATATTCCACCTAAATATTTTGATAACTAATTAGATGAAGATCTAACGAAAAACAGTGATAACGGTGATAGAGTGGATTTACATATATGGACAATTAAAACTTGTTAAAGTGGACAGATAAAATTACCTTGGAAGTTGACAACAACACAGGTTTCCTTGCATTCTGTGAGCAGGGGCTGCAGGAGGAGGTAATGACAGACGAAGGGTTTAAGGAAGTGCTCCCAGCTCCGGCTGCAGCCCAGATGTCAGGGGAGAGAGATTGCAAAACACATGGACCTGTATAATAAATGGGATATAGGCAAGTATAGGGGGCTATAGTATGAGTGTAACCCTATCTGTCTGAATGTATTTCAAAAGTTTTAACACCCCTCAGATTATCTTCATAATTCTTTTGCAAGCACTTAATCTATATTTTGATGTTTTTACTTTACCGAAGGTCTACAGAGTGTTTTAGTGTCTTTCAGCTCATTTTTATTTGTTATGGATTACTGTTATGGAAGTGGAATACTGCCTGCGCCAGATGGCTAGCAGTTGTGAAACACTTGGAGACAATAAACACGTCCTGTGAACACAGTTCATACATAAGCTTGATTTTTTTGCTGAAAACAGATGCCCCAATCTTAAAATAGTAAGATTATTTAGCCATCTACTTAACATTAGCTAGATACTTAAACACTGTAGGCTACCACTAGCAAAACATTGGCCTCAGATAGCATGCTAGCTTGTAGCCAGTAAGTGATTAGCAGCAAAATGTGCTGCACATAAATATCAACAAGTACATTTTATTTACTCTAAAAGGACCATTGATGGAGTATTGATCTGTAAGTAAGATTTCAATTTTAGTTGTTCTGTGGTTGTTTGTTTGTTCAGAGTTACGAAAAAATCTGATGTAGCTACAAATGTCAGTTGAACTGTTGTGGCAGGTAGCTGCTGCTATTAGCAAAAGGATGATAAAGTGAAACCAACTTCTGCAGTCGTGTGTTTCTAAAACAAATACACATTATACAGTATACACAGCTCTCTATTAAGACATACAAACAAATGCTACATCAGGCCTGAAACTGAGACTTTCTCAGCCTTTGGTCTTTAAACTTATCAAGGGAAGTGGTTTTGCGCTTTCAAGAAAATAGGAGTAAATTTGGCCCTCGGCTATGACATCCTGCACAGCGTGTAATTACACATCTAAATGGTTAAGCGTATAGGGGAGTTGAAAGAGACGGCATTCTTCCTTGGCACGTCGGGACATGGTACAGAGACAGAAAACAGAAAACAAGGCTCCGAGGTTAGTATACAGCTCTGATGAAAAGAGTTGAACATTGGCAAGCAGCAACAACCTTAAATCCTAACACTTACACTGCTTAAAGGCAGTGTGGAATGTGATGAGTGAGGATACATGCATACATATTCAAATAAACATGACTGTTGCTTATCTCTTCAGGATCAGACTAACTTTATTGCCTTGGGGTGTAAATCACAAGGAAAACAAGCTTTTTTTCAAGGTCACTTTGTTCTTCGTGTTGACTGGGGTTTCTGCTGCACTTATGCTTCATCCTCAAGGGGACTAAAGTCTGTGCTGTTTTCAGCTGGAAGGAGTTAAATGGTTTAGTCTAATGCCAACGCTAAAAAAATATATATAAAAGTGATATGTCTTCGTGTACTGATTAAACACAGTTAAAAACTTCAATAAACATTTAAATGCACTGAACATATAGAAAGTCAAGCATTAGCATTAATAGATTAGACTTACAGAAGGAGCTATTAAATAAGTAACTTAGGTCAACAAAAAAATAGCACAGAGGTACAGTCAGAAATATGTGATAAAAGTAGAAATACTTATTGTGCGGGACTGCTACTTTATTTTCCAGTCTTTAAACCTGATTTATTGTTGCAGGTCATCCAAGGATCTAACAAAACTATTGTAAATGTTAATTTTAATTCATGCAACTAATTAATGCCATGTATTCATTGTTCTTTGCTGCAGTTCCCTGTATGTTGTCACTGTCTGTGAGGAGGAATTTCCACATTGAGTCAGCAGCTTTCTACCCTTAGATTTTCACGTCAAACTGACAGTGGTATGCAGGATCTTACAATTGCCAGAATAGGTGGGAGAGAAAGTCAGACTGAGAAACGTAGAGAGGAGAGACATGGTGAGAGAAAGAGAGAGAGAGCCAAGACCCTGCAGCTGTGAGAGGCATACGAAAGAGAAAGAGCGAACAAATGACCCACATGACCCCGAGGCTGGTTTCCTCAAACTCAGGAGGAGTGTCACTGCAGGACATCAGACCTGCCCTCCTGCTCGGTCTGATAATTACACAGTGAACTGGGGAAAGGGTGGAGAGACCCAGTAAATTATGACAAGAAACGCAGCATATATGCATGCATTTACACACACATCCACATTCACACTGGTGGACACTACGGGGTGTGCCAGTGGGCAGCTCCAGTAAATGCATTGCAGAGTGACATTCACAGACTTGTAAATCCAATAACCTGGCAAGACTTCACACAGACAGCTGAGAGAGGAGGAGGAGGAGGAGGAGGAGGAGGAGGAGGAGGAGAGACAGACAGAACTGGGCACAAAGACAGAAACACATTAGAGGTGGAAATGCAGGTCAGAGCACTCAAATAAAGGGAGGGGGAAAGTGTTGGTGCCTTTTGAAGGAATAGAGTTGGACAGTAATCCCCTCACCTCACCTGGAGGCTCAGCTACCCACTGTTTGTTTCACATTCTGTCTGGGAAAGTGACCTGTAAAGTCTGGTCCAAACCCACAGCGGGAGAAAGTTATTAGAGACAATAGTGGAAAAGATGTTTAGTCATACAGAAAAAGACCGAGAAATCAGGACTGCAGCACAACTAATAGTTGGTGTATATTTATAGCAAAAACTATGAAACGTGTGGAAATGCACAGTGGTTGCCATGATGGGAGTTATCACCTCTTTGCAAGATTTTCTAAAACAGCAAAACTGAAATGTGATAGCCACATTTTCCGGTCATGTTAGGCCCCCTCTGAATGAAGGAGCATGGTCAAGCACAACAGCCCACTTTTTAGCCCCTTTCTGAATAAATAAATAACATGAAATCAACACATTTAACTTGCCTGCAATAAGACTTGAGCAGAGTTCACAATTCATGTTAACACTTGACTGACAAAAGGACAAACAAATGTGTAGTCCTGTATGAATCTCTGCAATGTTCTGGGGGTAAAATTTCTCAAGGTCAGTTTTCCATTTGCCCCTCATGACTGTTTTTTTTTTTTTTTCTCCTGCACCAATGCGCTTGCTTTGGCGTTTCTGTGAGCCTGTCAGGGCTCATTTAGCAGGGGTGTGTCCCTTCACTGCACATTGCACTTCTCAAAAACAAAATTGGGTCTATATTAATGGACCAGTTTCTCCCACTCAGAACAATCCCCACCTCTTTTTATTTTCCACCTACTTTGTTTCAGTTTAGTGACCAAGATAATGTTGTGACTGCCAAAATACAAAAATGTGCAATTACTCAAGCTTAAATTTAGAGGAAAAGGGAACAGCACCATGAATAGGAAGGATTATGAGTATTTATTTTCAGGGGGAAAAAAAGAAGCCACTTTATTACAAGTTACCAAGTGTCTTTGAAACTGATGTGGACATATTTTCCTTTATCATATTAACAAGTTGCTCAAAAATTGTCAAATCCTCAGTGAAAAGAATGCGAATTGCTCTCAGATAGCCTGGAAACTTACCGGAAAAAGGTTGGCTGTCTGCCAGTCACTCAGCTGGTAACACAGATTAAATAACAGCTGGTTTTATTTGCACATTTTCCTTTTTACTTTTACCGCTGCAGTGACCACCTCTCTGACTCAGTGGCGGCCCAGAACAAAAATTAAAGCTTTGCGGTAGCTGTGTGGAGCAGAAAGTGCATGTGCCATAAATTATGATTTGTGTCTGTGTGTGAAAGAGGATGACAGAGTTGCGTTTTGTTTTGTGGGCTGTGGGCTCTTTGGCGAAGTCTTTGTTGAATTGTTATTATCAGTAAAATATTATCATTTTCTCTGAAATCACTGACAACAGCTATAACCTTTAAGAGCATAAGAGTATGTTTTCATAGCTTTCTTTATGCTGATAAAAGGCCTTCAATGTAGGTCTTAGAAGGAGGTTTTGATTTATACCATTAAACACTGTTTATTGCGAAATCCTTTTCCTAAAAGACTGCACGCTCCTTAAAAATGATTAAGGACTCACTCTCAACAGCTGATATCTGGCAACATGTATAAAACAAAGTGATCAGAGTGGGAGGAGTTGACAAAATGAAAATAAGAAAGTGTGGGAGCAAAGCTGGGGGAGGGAGAGGTAGTAGAGAAAGTGGAATGCAAAGAGTGAGAGGGTGGGAAGAGGAAGAGGAAAACTAGGTGACAGGGAGGGGGCAATAGTGTAAAAGGGGAGGTAAAAGGAGTGGGTAAGAAATGTCTTAACCCATGTAGAGTTTCCTTAGTTGGAATGTAATAAATGACTCGCAGTGTTTTCTGGATGTGTTTACCTTCCAATATGTTTTATAATACCTGGCATCTTTGCATATAAAAAAAGCCAGTGTTTCCACTTTGCCTTGTGCTCACTTCTCATCTTCCCTCCTGCCTGCTGAATGTCTCATCTTTAGAGAGGAGTTAACGTATGCCAAAAGGAAATAGCTCGAGCAGTCATACGTCCAAACCTACTAAAAGCTTCTGCATTGAGGCTCCTTTCTCGAGAAAATCACAAAACGAAAAGCTAAGCTGACAGCTCAGAAGATAGTGTGGTGCTGACAGCTAGTAAAGGATGGTGTGTCAGTGTTTCTGGGTTCTTGTTGACAGCTGTCCTCTCATATTTTCAGAAACAAAAGACTTTTTCTAGTATTTCTGTTTTTTAACTATCCTGCAGGTTTTTGTAAAGTACATTCTGTGAGCTGAAAATAGACCCAACAAATGCATCACTTACATCTGATAAAGTCAGATTTACTTAAAACTACAAGGTCCAGATGATTTAGAAAATTACTTATCTTTTAATAAAATAAAACTACACATTTGTGACCTATTTTTAACTACTTATGTCCTGAACAGAGGGATTGGGACTGAGAATCACAGTTATGGATTTCATATAATATATATAACTGAACATTATATGTTTATAGAATAAAAATAAATGTTAAAACATATGTAATCCTCCAACCTTGTCTTTTAAAAAAAAGTGTTGTCTCTTAGGACCCCTAATAATTACAAAGAGTGACTCTATTAACAAAACAAACATTTGTGACCCTAGAATGGAAAACGCTGTATTATGTCACTGTGCTGGTCAGTGTAATCCACAAAAACTTGTCTCTAGCTCCACATCCACCTGTAGGTGGTGCACTTTTCCTGGCAGTAGTGCAAGGCTGAGCAGGGAGGCTCAGTGTGGAGACCTGTGGCTCTGGCCCACTGTCTGCTGTCTATGAGGCCATTGTATCAACGAGGTAAAGATAGCATCTCTCAGTAGACATCACCTCCGTGGACACAGAGTGCTCAGTGTTCACATCCAACCGCCCATGAATGGGAGCTCAGCGGCTGGCCGAAAACTCTGCCCTGCTTCTCCCGACCAGTCTCTTTCTTCTATTTCTGTTTCCCTCCTCCCTCTCTCTTCCCTCCCTCCTCTCATCCCCTTCTCTCTCTCTCTCTCTCTCTCTCTCTCTCTCACTCTCTCTGTTTTACTGTCTGTGTCCTAATTACACTAAACACTGACCTCAGCACATTTGAAACCTCATCATCGTCTCTCAGCTCGCCCTCTGACTTACTGCCACTGCCTCTTTTGTGTCCACATGACCTATTGTTGAAAATAGCTACAGACTGTGACACTTTGAATAATGTAGACACTCTGCCAAAGGGGCTAACTGTGTATCACAGCTTGCACTGATGGTGTCAAGGTTATACTGTCACAGAGGGACTTTTCATTCATTAGGTTGTCAAGATGGAAATACAACCTTTAAAGATACCGTTCAGCACCAAATGCAGCACAATTCCTCACTTTATGTCTTACAACTTTTTTCAAGTGTGGTTAAATCTGCCTCAAGTCATTAGACTCAATGTAAAATATATATCGCAATATAAACTGCAATCTTTCAAGTGAGCATGTCCCATATGGTCTAGCGGTTAGGATTCCTGGTTTTCACCCAGGCGGCCCGGGTTCAACTCCCGGTATGGGAACAATTTCATGTCTTTCAGTCAACACTGATTATGCTCTTCCACAATCTTGTGCTTCCATAGCATCATATAAACCCACATCAAACCTTTGCAGACAGCTGTAATCTGGCTTCTATAGATTAACTGCACTGTAAAAGGTGCTAAAATTGTACATATATCACTGTTAAACAAAAGAAAAAAACGATAGGTTACACCAAGTACCTCTTCTGCCCGTGTAATATGGAACATGGAAAACATGGATATATATTTGTTTCCATGGCAACTCACTCCACTGACATTCAACAAGGCAGCTAATGAGCTAAAGGTCAGGACAGGTGTGTGTTACTCTGTCATCACACGAGGACGGCAGCTTATGAGGCTGCTGCAGGAGGGACGTGACGACCGACAAGGTAATCGTGTCTGTCAGAGTGGGCGATCTACTTCTCTGTTGTAACGCCCAGAGAAGAATATGAGCAGGCAGTTTTCAAAATGAGCACTTCCCCAACGCAGTATATAATTAACTGAAAACGGAAGCTGTCACAATTAAATTGCCATCTCCATGAGAACAGTATATATTTTCTACGGAGCTTGGGGTCACTTTTCAGTCACTTTATGTTCATCTTATAAAAACTGCAGGACTGCTGACATGACAGTGTGTACCTTCAAATAAAGTTTTTCACGAACACATCTAATTATCTTACTGAATGCATCTGCTAACATTGATTAATCTATTTTGCTTTCCTATAACATCCACTTGTAGCAACTACACCATAATTTATGTTTTAATGGTTACACGCAGGGATTCATGACCACTCTTTAAGGTTACATTTTTCAGTGAAAGATTGGGAAACTTGCATAAATGACAAAAAAAACAAATATTAACCCAGACTTTAAACTCTAGTAAGGATGTGTTTAGTTTTTCAATCATGATCTGCCTTACTTCTGGGCGGTACATTGATATAGTTCTCTTACTCAAAAAAAAAGTTGTCAGTGAACATGTTTGCTGTCAGTAATTACATTTCCTTTGAAACATCCTAGAAAAAACAAAGTAGTAGTGTGTAAATATAATTTCTAGTACATATTCTGGACAAATTCTGCATGTGATATGATATCTCACATTACCCAGCATCCTTTTCAAAGTCTACATTTACTCTTCGTGTCTGTCTCTGGTAAACCACCAAAGTCGCTCCTGCTGCAATACAAAACTTCACAGAGAAAATTATTAATTTTTATAACCAATTCTATAAAACCAGTACCTCCAGGATGTGAAACTTGCAGTTAGTTTTAAGGTTTATCCTGAGTCAAACAGAATTTTACCAACTAGAAGCTGTTCAGTAATTACAAAGCAAAACCTTAAATTTATGTATGTTTCCAATATCAGTTTTCTGTTTTGCAATTATGTTTGATCAAATTGCATAAAATCTCTCTCCATTCTAGACTTCAAGTCAGTGTTTTTCTCAAAGCATTCAAACCTGGACTTTTACTCCCATATAGTGACTGTAAAAGTCTGTAGAATGATATCTGTCAGCTCAGGAGTGTACAACTATTTTCTATCATTACTCAGGTAATTCCTGAGACCCAGCCCAGCTGCACTTTCCCCCCTCCATTCCCAGCACTGCCAACTCAAATTACCACATTCCTTTCTACCTAACCTGCTCTTTAGAGTTTAAAAGTGAAGGAAAAGATGCCTGAGGAGACACAGTGCACATATTCAGCATAGAAAGTACCTGCACAGAGGAGGGAGACACAGAACCAAGTGTTTTAGAAGAGGTTCATTACAGTTCAAAGCTGCAACAGATTATAGAAAATGGTGATAAATGTGTTCAGGGGGTCACTATTGTGTTCTATAGAGAACACTTTGTTTTTCCTCACGCTATGAAAAACAGAAACATAATGAAAACAAACTTTTCTCAATTCAGCAGATTATATGAATGCTACATATTATTCTATTTTCTGTCAAGATAATACACTCTGGTTACTCCTGTGCTGTTGAGCATACGTCTGTAAACATTACTTTCCAAGCTTATATGAGTCTTGGATTCTTTTTATTGTCCATAGAATAACTGTTTCTCTTTTAATACAAATTTTGTCATATTTTGACCTGTACTCCTGTCGTTACCAATGTTGTTGTACTCTTTGGCCACTTGGGGGCAGTGCAACAAGCTGTGAATGCACTGTTGATATATAATTTTCTTTTTCGCTTGTTATAGTCAATGTAACAGCAAACAGTGGTTTATTTTACTCATTCGGTAGAAACAAAATAAAAAATTTTATTCATTTTATCTTTTGCTAATACAAAAACTCAGATAACAGCAGCTGTCATTGCTGAGTTATGAAAATAATGAAACAAGGAAAACATGGCATAAACATTTGGGTTTAAATTATCATTCAGATTTCTACATAACACATCCTGAGAGAAAACTAACACCAACAATGAAAATTACATTAAATATAGTTTCCAACTTTTATGTGTAGTACAAAATGCAAATGTGCATCAAGCTATTTAAATAATTAAGTCAAAATTTTGAGTTTTCCTGTCATGTGAGCTAAAGGTCAAAATACATAAAAACTGATAGAAATGGTGGTCAAAACTACAAAAAGTCAAGGTCCACCTGCAACAAAGATGAATAATTATTTTATCTAAACAATCATCTGCAGTAACAAAGTAAGTATACTGTATAGTATATGATGCATACCTTGCATAATATTAAGTATATGGTGCAGAGTTATAATATGTAATGCGTAGTATATAGCCTGCAGTATGTATTGTATAGTATATAGTATAAAGTGAAGAGTCAGCCGATTAGCAGTATGCTGAATAAAAATAAATGAATTAAATTGATCCATGTTAGAGATATCAGTAGGTTCTAATAAATTATCTCATCATCCAGGAATTCATACACTGACAGCAACTCTGAGATCTATCGACTCAGTTAGTTTCTATATGCTTCAGGCACTTTGATCTTAAATCCAATTACAACACATTCCTTTTTTTTTTTTTAATGAAAACATCAACAGTCGTGGCCTTCAAGTTTCTCCAGCACTCTAAGCAGCACCTCAAGACAGACACGCAAAGAGAGAAACATCTTCCCCTCAGGAAACAGGATGTCCCGACTCATGCTAGTGCCCTCTGCAGACTCAGATCCCAGAACTAAATAACGTTTTCCCAAAACACGCTATGGGGCAATCGGAAGCTTTGGGGCCACCCAAAGCTGTTTCAACCTTTTGATCATCCTTTCTTTTACATCTTTATTTCTTTTCAGAAGCAGACTTGGTTCCAAGTTAAACAGACTTTCTGCAAACTCATTCAAAAGATGAAGAGAGGGATTGTGCTTTGAAAAGAAACAATATGTAAATTTTAAACATCCTGCAATCAGACCTTGTCTGTAGCCTCATTGCTATCAGTGTCCATCATTCCTTTATGTACCAATAAGACAGAAAGGACTTTTCTCCAATGATTGTGGAACAGAATGTATGTTAAAGGATTATTTAATTTGCTCTTTGGTCAACAATATTTTGCATTTTGTACATGATGCATGGTCGACAACATATTAGGTACATGACATTTATTATGTAATTCAGAGAGTTTAGAAATTCTTCTTTCACTTGTCTGTAAAGGGACTATGTGCCAACAAGTGTGCAAGTAATTTGGATTATTTGCATCTACTTTGATACCTCCCCTTGACTGCAATACTCTTTCCCAAAATCTCAATAAAAATAAAAATATGGCAATCATTTGCAAAATAGAGCCAAGCAACACTTGCATTACTCTATAAGTCATTTTTACAAGTACAATAAGTGAACTGGGTACAAACCGCACACTAGAAAAAAAAAGAGACAGAAACATGGTGACATGTTGCTGCTGACAAATTTAAAGGATTCCAACAGATTTCAATAACACAGAAAACTTTTATTATAAATGATGACACTAAAGGCAAAACAGGGGAAATTTATTTGCAAAACACATTTCAATGACAAAATGGGCTATTAAAAAGTGATTTTTGTGAGACATAAAGACAGCTGAGTTTTCCCAAAAACAAAGTCACACCACCCGTCTTTGAGCAAGGAGAAAAAAATAACATAACCCTTCCCTTTTTCTGACTCCCCTTCACCCCTTCATTTATTCATGGATGTTCACAGAGGGGGCTACAGCTGTTGACATAAATATCAATAAAACTTATATCCGCTCGCCATTTCATTTTAGTGTATCATGAAACATTAGGGAAATGTTTACACACTGTTCTATAAGCAGCAAGCTTCAGATTAGTTTCTTCTTTGTAAGTTGTTGCTACTGAAAGATCATACATACGTTAAATTTAAATGAGGCATGTAATCAGCTATACCAGCAGCAGACTGAGCAGGTCCAGGATCCAGAGCAGGTCCCCCTGGCCTCCAAGGCCATATGATCCCTTCGCCCAAGGAGGAATAAGATCGGGCCTTTCATTTCCTCCCTGCCTCTGCACTCTGTGGTGCAGATGCCTGGTTCCTTTTGCCCTTGTAGAGATCTGAACGAGGCTCACAGCAAGCAGATCCTAATCCACAGCAGCGGGGACCTCTCCCCGTCTGTTGTCTTTGCAGATTTGCCCCTTGCTCTGTTTTCAGCGTCAGGGGGGAAACGTTTTCCATTACTGGGAACATGAATGGTAGCTTTGTTGGTTGGACTTCATGTTGGTTTGGTCAGGTCTATGAGCGTCCCCCCGCCATGGCTGCCACCACTGCATGCACCCAAAACCCACGACCACAGTAACTATCCCTCTCTTAGATTTTTGCAATTATGTGTTTTTCTTAATACATTAAATGTCTATTTCTCTTTCTGTAAACCCCCCTCCCCAAAACCCCCAATCCCTTTTTTGGGATCACAGGAAGTAAGAAGTACAGGGCAGGACTGGTGGAGCTTTGATCCAGATGGGGATGTCTGAGAGAGTGAGCAAGACCCAAGAGCCGGGGCTCAACAAAGGATGCTCAGTGCTGCAGGCCTGACCAACAAGAATCTCTTCTTCCATCTCCCATATTTCAACTTCAGCACATTCTTTTCCGAGAAACTCTTATTTGATTTCACACAGTTTAAGAGGACATTTAATGACATTTTTACAGCGATTAAACTTAAATGCAGAAAGTCTGCCCCAAACCTCTCAGTAGCCAAAGTGTTTCCAACGGTTATTAGTACATGTGCCTTTGTCTAAATTTTAGCCACCTTACCGCTTTGGCCTAGACTGAAATATCTCAAAAACTATTTCATGGATTTCCATGATTTTGCACAAACATTCACTGATGAAAAAATAAATATTTTAGTGATTCCTGGATGCTTCTGTAGCATGTAATTTTAAGTAAAATGTCTGAACAAATGTTGAATGGATGGCCTTAATGTTCTCATCAGGACGAACCGTATAACTTTAATGATCATTTGACTTTTCTACCACCATCATTAGATTAAATGATTGATTTTGCTCCAGAGAAACCAGATATAAAGAGGATAATCTGTCTTTCAAAGGACACCCTTCCCAACAGAAAACTGCTTATGACAAACAACAAAAGATATAATATTAAACATTTGCAATACTGCAAACTATTTGTACATTTGCTTTTTTAAATGTGTAAAAAGCCTTGCTGTTCAGCAATTGTTTTTTTCCTTCCCATTCTACTGTTTATGTACGTAAACATTTCCTTTTGCTAAGTTACAGTTTCAGTCAGTAATATAAGGGGAGTTTAATTTATCCCTTGCCCACCCAAAAATTGTTTTAAGTCTACACAATGAAATTTTTACTGTAATGAAAATAATAAGATTTGCTCATTTTCTTTGGTACATTATGTAGAAAAAAGAGAGATCAGTATTATTCAGTTTTACTTTCCTGCTATAGAGAGTAAATGTTCTGTTTAATTTGCTAATTTGACATCTAAATCAAACAGGAGTGAAAGTGAACAACGAGAGCACTTCTTTGCCATATTAACTAAAAACATATGTTTATTATTGTCTAAAACGTAGATGTTCAACATATTGTCTTCATTTTCACTTTATTACCATATTCAAAATAAGTGGTAAACGGATTGAATTTATAGAGCACCTTTCTCTTCTTTTAGTCACTTAGTGCTTTACATCACAAGTCAGCATCCACCCATTCACACACCAATGAACCAATGTAACAGCTATCAGCAGAAATTTGGGGTTCAGCATTTTGCCCAGGACAATCTCACATGGAGACCTAAGTAGCCATGGTTCACACTATAGACCTCCTAATGAATAGAAAACAATCTCTGCCTTCTGAGCTACAACAGAATAGTACAGTGAGTACAGTTAGCTAATTGCTATTACCTCAATTGACAGCCTAAGAACAGCAAACACCTTTATGACAAGTTTGTTTAAACTTACACCAATGTTTTGATCATGTTATTATTCTGAGACATGCCACTCCAGAAAATGACACTTCCAATTCTTTGTTTAGCGAATGTTTGCATGCAAACAAGCTTGACTAAGACAGTGAACATGGTAGAAACTATTCCTGCTTTACATTTCCCCTGTTTCTTTATGCTAAGCTAAGCTAAGCTAAGCTAAGCTAAATGAGTACTGGCTCCAACTTTACATTTGTTATACAGCCATCGCAGTAGAACCAAACATCTTATTTAATTCTTGGCAAGAAAGTAAATTACATTTTTTCCCAAAATGTCAATTCTTTCCTTTCAATACGAATGACTCAATTTCTCTGAAAAAAAGGCACATTTGAGGACACGGCCTGTACTTGTTATAAAAAGAAAAAAAAAAAAGACCATGAGTTGTTGCTCTTGCCCATGGTCCAATGGAACAAAAAAAGAGAAAGATGTGCAACAAATCATTCGACACCAGCTACACCTAAGTGGCTTTGTAACCACATCAGTGGTCAGAGGGGTCACTGAGGCCGACCCCTGTTTGTGGGAGGGCCGCTGGTATCCAGGGATATTGCTTAGAGAAGCACGACGGATGCAGAGATGGGGTTAGAGGGAGACAAACAGAGCCGATGGTCAGTTTGTTTGGGATTCTTGAGAGGAGATAGCAGTTCACAAAGCCTTTCTAATGGGAACCAGCTGACCGCTAATAAAGCTATAGCCAGGCTGGGGCTATTTGCTTTTGTTGTGGACCTTAAGAGGGGGGCTTCTGTTTATTGTGCTTTATTCTCTGAAGCCCCTCAAAAGGAGGCTAGAGAAATTTATACAGGGTTGAGTTTACTTTTAGCCCACTAGACTTTATCGGGCTTCTCTACGAGTTTTCCCAGAGTGAGAGTTTTGCTGATACACCATAAAGTTAAAGCAGACAAATCCTCTTGATTTGCTGACCCTGCTCTACACTGAGTTTAGATTTTCTTTGGATCATTTCCTCTAACACTTTCTTTACGACATATTGAATTCGTTAAGGCATAATTTTTGAGTAGCGTCAAGTCAGTTATGAGGCTACTATGAGTAGATAAGAGCTTGATGACTTGACATTCGCTATAAGGAATGCATTTAAATATGCATACACAAACATTCTCCCTCAGCTGCTAGCACATCTAGCTAAAACTAATGTAGTCTGATAAAACACTTGTGCAAGTAACCCTGGCTTCATGAATGTTACAATGTTCAGCAGAAATAACATTATTGGATCAGCACTACCCTGAAACAGGTTCAACAAAACCTGAACCCTCATGAACTCAACCTTGATGAATGTAAGACTGTTGTATTACAACAGTTTAAGCTAGGTGCACCTAGTAAACTGGTGACCGATTGAATTTTCCTCACTTATGTGGTATAGTTGGTGAGGTTAGCCTTGTGAAAATATAATAAGTAAAGAGGTTGTGACTTTAAAAACAGCAGTGTATTACTCATGAATTTTTAAAAAGGCAATGCATTGCTTTACATTTCTGCTACTTGTAAAGACAGAGTAGTTTGTTATAGCAGTCATAACAATACTTTGCATTTCAACAACACCTGAGCTGCACTGCCAGTAAGTAAAATTAGTGTCACTCAATGTTGTAGGCAAGGTGGTGCAATAAGCTAATTGTTAACATGTATCAGCATGCCACGAGGTGCACAGTTACAATACTAACTTACTGATGTTGAGCAGGTTTAAGGTTCACTATTTAATTAGCATGCTGACATTGGCTAATTAGCACCAAACAAGATAGATGCCACTAGACAAAAAGTCAGAGAATCACCAATGTTTGTGCAATCTGTGCTAAATTTCATGGTAATCCCTTCAATAACTGGCAGTGCTGATTGTCATTGGAATCCATAGAGCTATGCTGCTAGTGTGGCTAGTAAAAATAAATACAACACTGTAAAAGTACTTTCGGTGCTCCCAAATTCTGTTGTTTGCATCATAAGAAATATGAATCAGAAATTTGTGGACTAAATGATATTCAAAGACTGAGTACAGGAGAAAATATGATCATATTCACTCCTTGTAGTTTGTGTCCCCCTTTCTGAGTCATGGGATCCGTCTGGTTTCCTTTGTACGAACTTTTTCAACACTCATCCAAAATCAACACAGAGAGCATGCTCAGTTTAGATGGAGAAGCAACAGATAAAAGAGAATTTGTTTCCTCTCTCAAGCTCCATGTCTTTTATTTTTCCTCCATAGAGAAACAAGAGTGTTTTGTTTTGGCTGGGCTTCTGTTGTGCTGTAGAGCATGTCGCTATTCCTTTCACAGAAGGCCTGATTACTGCATGGAAATGATCCAAGATGCTGTGGGTGTTGAACTGGAATGGGTAAATGCTTTCTCTAAAGAAAACATACCATATTCAGGTCATTTTAGAAGCTTTTAATCACTGCACAGACAGCACCACACAAACAGACGTGATTAACATACTTAATTCCTCAAATCACAAATACAGGAGAGAAAGTGGCATCAACACTGATTGGTAAAGCCAATCAAAAGACCCAAACAGATTTATCCTCACGGACCTGCCAGTGTTTTTATAGCAAGAATAGCATACTACACATACTGTTTAATTTGTCAAAGGGAGCAGATATGAAGAGAATATTCAGTGTTTGTACAGGTGTTTGTAGTGTAAATTATTTCCTTTGTTCAAATGTTTTTGAAGTCTTGGTGTTTCACTTGCCCTGCAGTTTTTTCCCTCCCTATTCAATTGCGTGTGTACACACATTTCCTTCTGCTGATTACAACTGCAGTCAGTAATGTAAAGGTTTAATTACAGCATTTCCCCTAAGAAATGTCCCCACACAATAAGCTTTTTAAACAGCTTTTCAGAGAAGGCCTTTGTCGTCATGGGAGGACATCATTAGATGTTAGCATTTTCTGTAATATCTTGTTTATGTGGAAAAGCATAGATTTCTAAAATATTGTTTATGACTTTTTACTGTGCAGAGAAAAAAATTGTACTCACCTATGAATTGCCAGATTGCCATCTAAACCTGAAAGTTCTCTGCATCAAAGCATGATGTCCTTACTGTCAGAGTTATATATCTGCAACATATTGTCTTATTTTTTCTTATTTATAGTGTATACAGAGTAAGTAATGTTCAGTCAACAGAGTTCTGTGTTCAAATGTAAAATTTAACTGCAGGTTAAATGGAAAGCAGGAAAAGGTGTGATACTGGTGACATTTTTTTCTTTTTCTCATGCAATGATTCAAGCAATGACTCTACAAGTATTTAATAGAATTGTGTTTTTTGCATGCTGATGGAGAGCAGGACCTATTGCTACTGTGTTGGATGTGGACTGTGACAGTTTGAACGTAGGATGAAAACTCACTGGCTGTCGGGAAACTAGATCTTACCCATGCCACTTTCAACCGATCTACAGATGGGCAACAGAGCACTGGCCTCCAACCAGAAAATAGTTTGCAGGGAAATTGCTGAAGGGTAAACTGAATGCTTCTTTCTCATAAATCTGTCTGTGCTTCAAAGCATAGCCAATCAGGGGTTATTCTTGGGCAGGCTGATGATTAGAATAATGAGCCAACAACAATTGAAAAAAGAAAACAAGGTATGAAATTGAAACGCAAATTTATTTAATTGTTTCAGTAAATGTTGTGGGTGGATGTTTGTATTATCATAATGTGATGGCAGTTGTTCAGTTTACTGCACAAGCAGGAATCTTTGCTTCTCCATTTCCTTTGGTAGCCTTTCAAAGCCACTTTCCTCAAAGCTGGAAAATACTAACAGAGAGTCATTTCTTCACATACTTTGGGCTGATTGATGTTGCAGTTATCATAAAAGGCAGCCACGTGAGAAACAGACCCTCACTATTTATTATACCCGAGCTCTTTACATATAACACCTAAGGAAATTTTGTGCAGCCACTGGTTCTCTTTCGTCCACTGTAAGTAGTTCCTGGAAAAGCGTACATTTCAGACTAATTCTAGTGCGTCAGACCCTTGGATAAATCAGGACCTTGTTTTACCCCAGTATTGACACAGGCCTGTTCTCTGCTGCTTTAAAAGCTTTCACTGTCCGTATGAAGTGAACACCTCACAATCCAGACTTTTACCTACCTGAGCACTGCGTCGTTCAGCCTCGACATCCTAAGGATTCCACAATCAGGATATATAGAAGACTCTCTGTAGAGAGCGGAAGAAAAATGTGCACAAGATTGAAAAGTTTATTTTACAACGAGGGATTTATATTGAACATGGAATAAGCCAAACCCATTTGATTAATAGGAAGGTCTATGCTGACTATTAAGATCAAATGTTCAAAAACACAAGTAAAAATTGTGCTTTTAATATTCTGTGAAGTTAGTTTGTTAATTAAGTGTAGTTCCCAATCTACAATCTAAAAGATGCCTCATTGCTGACCTTCAAACACAACCAGAGTTTCTTGATCAGTGTGTCTGTTGTCAGGCTTTTTTTTAGATTTATGAAAACCATACAATTTAGGCAGCAGAAAATAATTGTCCAGACATGGAGAATAAAATGGGGCACAGGGAGCCAAAGTCTAACAAGCCTCTGCCTGTCTGAGACTCACTCAAAGAAGTTTACATTCTGAGCAAGCCACAAAACTAATTGATGCATTTTTGTGATTGCCTGGCAGTCACATTACTGGTATAATTAGGACACTGCTCCTGAAGCGTAATTTTTTACGCTTTAATTGTTGCACAGTATTTAGGCACAATTGTATCTGTAATCTGTGTAAAATTCCTGTGCAGGCCATTTCAATACTCAAATGTTCTACAAGATAAAAAGAGAGCAGAAACTAAAGCAAGAGTATAAGGCAATGTCAAACATGAAAAATGTGGTTAAGGAAAAGTTTATTGAATTTACTAGTTGCTTAACCTCTGTCCAATCACAGCCATAACAGCCATTACAGCCATTACAACCATAATCAGAAGCAGCAGCTTGATGAATAAAGGGCAAGGATGATGGTATCTTTTCCTTGCTTTTTAAAAAAATGAAATACCCTAACAAATTGTAAGGAATAGATAAAAATATTTATTTGTCTGCTCTAACATAAGCTGTAAATACTGGCATGTTCAGCGTACACACTCACAACCCAGCCTATTGCATGTAGTTTTGGCGTAATATTAGCGATACTGCATTTTTTGTTGGATTTTTTTGAAGGATACAGATACAAGTCCAACCCTGAAAACATAGATCTCACCAATTATTATGTACATAACAAAGTGTTCACATGAGATAAAAATACACTAAAATACAGTATTCAGTATGATCTTACATTTTCCTTGTTATCAATAAACAAGGAGGAAGTAGCAACCTCTTTAAGTCTTTAGTTTGAAACTGGTGAGAATGCTAAAGCTGATAGTTTTGCAAATCTTACACAATATCATGATATAGTCTTAAATGCATATTTAAAATCCTGGTGTGGGGTTCAGTTTTGAACTAAGTTGGCCGGGGAAAATGTCTTTAAGCAACTTATTGAGCTAATGTTAGCTTATTTACTCAGCTAGCTTCCGTAAAGTTCATAAGATATACTAGCATTAGTTATACTAGGGGGTAGCTAGGTAGATGCTAGCAAGCAAGCTAGCTCAATATATTTTGGGACCAGAGCAGCTTCATAGCACCAGTATCGGGTCAACAGTAACATTTTATGACTTAATTAATGTTAATGTTTGTTTGGCATCTATGATCTAATTTGCTGAGGCCCCTGTTGTGCTCCCTGGTGGCCCTTATAGGGCAGGGGCTCATATTTGAAAACCATGGAAACATACTATATTCTTATTATAACAATTATTTCTTCAGCTGCATCTGAATCTACTCAGCAAAGGCCACATCGCTGTTTCCACAGAATTACCTTTATTGCGATGCCTGTTATTTCAAATGCCAAACAAAATAAACAAAGTATAATGGTCCTGTTAATGGAGTTATTTCTTATAAAAATTTACAGTTATGTGAGAGAAAGCAGTATTATGACTGCAGCCCAGGATGGTTTATTTCCCCGGCTGGAACTGAGGCTCTCATCAAACATTTGCTGTACTGCACTCATCTGTTTGGTGAAGCAAACAGAACATCTAGGGCAAACCACATTTCATCCCAGCCATCAGAGTTTGTGCAGTGTCACAAAATACCTCTGCTCCAGAGCTGAGTTTACCTGTGGAAACGTTATAAACAGAGGGACTTTTTAAATACCAAAATCCTGGCATGCCCAAAGAAAATAGAGCTGCTGGAGAAGGAAATCTGACTTTCTACTTTATAAAGCTGCAGTTGGATAGAGTTTCCAGACTGGGGGCTAAATCATCTCAACTGGGACCCTAACAAACTTCATCAGCGTCTTCACCTTCCCTCACTGTTTGGAACCAAAACATGGGGAGGATATGTATGTCATCCACACAGACATTCCCACCTCTATCTCCTCCTCCCTCTGAGGACACATGAAAAGGAACAAAGTGAACCAATTATGAGTTAATCAGTATTGCCATGCTCTTTTCTTAGATGCAGCATTAGATTTGTATTAGAAGAACATCTGGAAAATGTCTGGAAAAGCTCAAATGATCGCATCAGAACTTGACATAACTATACATGTCCAACAATGCTAACTATCATAATTTATCAATCGAACAAAAAGTCTAATAATTCTGCTCATCAGCCACTTGGACATGATCAAAAGTCACCATAATATACTGCACAGGAGTCAACTGCAGTGTGTAAAAAAGCATGTCCTAGTAGTGTAGCATGAATAAGTTATATATATCCTATGTTGGATTTTAAAAGAAGTTAAATATATGGTAATTATGACAGAATGTAGTCAGTAGTAAATTATATTTACTAAATGTACTATGTAATGTAATGTAATTCTAGGAAGCAGATCTAAGCAACCCTAAATACAAGACAGATTCTTTAATAGACTGTCTCAGTCCAACCAAACGCTAAGCCAAGACAACTGAAAAGGGTAAATGAGTACTTTAGCAAACAGTCAACCATTGCTGCATTATTGTTGTTGTTGTTGTATGTGTGTGTGTGTGTGTGTGTGTGTGTGTGTGTGTGTGTGTGTGTGTGTGTGTTATATTTGCGTGGGTGTGCTTAATCCAAATCCTATTCCCAATTGCTGGTAAAAAGAAAAACAACTCTGTCATTCTGTTTTTTGTTTTTTCTTCCATCGTGAGGCACTTTGGGTCTCGATATGATTGCTCTTATAAACCCCAGATTGTCTTGCTCAGTACTATCTTTTCAGTATTTGGTAATATTTCCAACTTACAAATAGATATAAATAATTGGACAACATCTGGCATAATTATAGAAGTTCTGTCTTCCCGCTGACTCTTCACTTCAGTGTCACAGCTCAGCCCCCATCTTCTAATCACTGGATGCTCTTCTGTCTGATCTCTCCAACCTGTTTTCATGTGAGTTACTGGAAAAGGCCCCATCTGACTGACCACAGGTGAACAGAGCAGCCATTCAACTCTTTTCTGAAGTTATTTACTGGACGTCTGCCACCGACCGATTAGGGCCTGCTAGTCTGCCAAACTAATCCTCTGAGGGGGGTCCATGCTGGAGCTTTGATAGAGACACAGGAAGGTGCTAACAGTGGTGGGTAGAGTACTGAAAATCTATACTCAAGTAAAAGTACAGTTACTCCCATAAAAAATGACTCAAGTCAAACAAAAAATGAGAAACCTACTCATGTAAGAAGAAAAAAATGTACCTAATCAATAAATTACTTACAGTACAAGTCACTTTAATATTCATTTATAATTACTTATTGGGAATTGATTATTATTAAACAACAATATGGCTACAAAGTAAAATAATGTCATAATCATAACCCCAAAGATTAACACTGCATATGGAAAACTAACATAGCTAATGTTAGATAGCTAGCTGCACCAACACTATGTTAAATGTGCTTTAGCGTGCCTGCAAAGGTCGGAGGAGGAGTTTTTAGAAAGTGGAGATCTCCATGTTTTTCAGGAGGCACAAGTGTTTCATCACATCACTGTTGTCTGTTTTTTACATTTTGGTATAAAAAGTGATAACATGTTAACAGAGATTAAAGCCAGATGCCAGATCTTGTTCTATGACTTCTACTTCTATGACTCCATCGTCATCACTTTGCAGTCAGAGGACAGGTGGTGCTTCTTTTTCTTCCAGGCATCTTGCAACTTGCTTACATAGCAAAGGTGGCCCTTAGGCACTCTCCACTCTGTGCTTAATTCCCTCATTTAGAGCAGACTAGTTGTAGCAGAGGTATTTGGCAAATGTAGTGAAGCAAAAAGTAGATTACTGCTTAAAAAATTTGCTCAAGCACAAGTAGAAGTACAGCTTAAAAAATGTGACATGAAAAATACTTTTTCTTTTAAAAAAAATATTTTTTTTCTCAAATGTGTTACATGCTACGAGTTTCTCTCTATAAAAGACTGATCAAAATTTTCCCAGGATTTTAAAATAAACAGAATAAATGTGGTGGTTTGGTGGTAGAAGAATGAATTGAAAATGGCAAGAACTGACCTGCATAATTCCCTTTCTAGACACTTGTTATGATATAATTTGATTAGCGGTTTACTTTCACATCACCTCAGTTCACCAATGGAAAAAGAAGGAAACTGAAAACAGCAGATCTCTCCATCAAGTTTTAAACCCCCTCTTTTGTGTGACTAAGTCTATTATTCCGGAATAAGCCCATTAAAAACAGATAATAATGCCAGCACCGCCATTCGAGATACCTCTGAGTTGTTTGGCAAGAATGTTTAATTCCTGATTCATTTTGTTTAATGGTGCACTATAATCAGCTTAGAGGATTGCTGCTCTTTTGCTGTAAAGATTGATATGCATATCTTCCACAAGGGGGCCTTTTAACCCGAGGCTTTGCAATGTTACACTGTACGGTACACTGAATATCTGTCCTGTTCATAAATCCATGTTCCCTAGTTAAACACACACACACACACTCACACACACATACACACACAGCATAATAATCATTCCCTACAGTACACCAAAATATAACACTATGTTTTACCATTTCCAGCCTTTACACACAGCACTCTGTGTAAAAGGTTCGTATTCATGGACACACATCATGCATAACTTCAACCACAAGACAAATATGGCAAGATGTTTGCTTTTTCTTTTATCTATTTAAGAGTTATCACCACCATATGTACAGCACATAAACTCTGAAGTGTCCCGAAACACTGCTCTTTTGTGTGCTCATGCACAGTCCCTCTCAGTTGGCCCAGTGACCTGCTTCCTGCCTTCCCAAGCAGCCCTGACCATGGCCTAAAGTGTTTCTCCCCTCAGCTGGAGGTGGACTGGATTACAGTTACCTACAGAGCTCTATGAAAGTGGCTTTCAACCTTTTCTCATGGAAGGAATAACACATACTTTTTAAGCAATATGGAGTTAATCAATATATAAAGGAAAGACAAGAAACACCATAAGATGGCAAGAACTGAGTGAGAGAATAATATTCTATCTACGCACGAGTTGCTCTCTGAAGTTTTTGATTCCTTGGAGCATTAGGGAGCAAAGTTTTACGTGTGGGACCCTGTTTTTTGCATGCAGCTGAGCAACGTGATGTACATTCCTGCTGCCTGGACTGATGCCATTCCATTGATCATCAGTGGGTGGCAGTAGCATGCAAATGAACATAGTGACACATCGACAAAGAAAAGCAAAACTCAAACTGCCAGCGAGCAAGCGTGGTATGGCTATCTGATTAAGGTCCAACAACCACTCACTTTATAGCTCTCGTTTTGGTCTAAAAACACTCTAAAATGCATGTCTTTATCTTGCTGGATGCAGGTTGTTTTTCTGGCTTTGAATTAGTTTACGAGGAAGGTTTCTGAAGAGAAACACAAGTGAGGTGCTTTTGAATATATTTGATGAAAGAAAGAGTCTTCAATGCATGATTGTAAACACATTATGTGGTCTGTGTCTGCTTGTTTGTCTGTTGAGATATGCCGGAAAAAAAAGACAAAATTCAAATTCCACAAACTCCACAGCCTGAAAACAAATCCATCTCTTTGTTGGTATCAGTGCCTAAAGTTTCCCTCCTACAATCATTTTACATTTGATCAATGAAACAAAGAAACCACGAGTCCAACAGAAGAGCTGTGCAGCTCCCACAGAAGTGCAGCAGTTTTGTCTGGTGAACATGTGGTGAACTGAAGTCTCTAATCTCAACTGTTGTCAAATGTCACTTAGACTATAAATTTAATCCATAGGCAAAGATACGGCAGTGAATATGTGAAAAATAAAGCACTGAAAATCAAAACAGTTTTGTTTTTTCATAAAAATCAGGTCAGTGTTTTATTGTATTAGAAAACAGAAAGCTCAATTCTGGTAATCTGATTGGCCATAGCTATGATATAACAGTAGTATTTAACACAGTGATGTCAAATGACTTGACACAATTTAGCATCACTCCCTGTGTAAGTAGTCCCAGCTTTCTTCTCTTTTATGTAGTCAAAACAATTTAAAGGATTACAGGTACACAATGATATTTCACCATTTTAACTGTTTAAACTGCAACAAAGTGTAAACCTTTAAGATAAACTTTGACCTTCATGATGGCCTGACTATGGAGGTATGAATTAAGTGATCTCCATAAGAAATGAGAAATGCCTTTCGGCTGTTTGGGTCCACAGCACAGACAACACCGAACCACAGCGCCACTGAGCCACTGAGCCAGCGGCTGTACTGGACACAAGCCATCGTGCCTTTACATGCTACAAATTAAATGAACTGATGGACTGATAATGCAGGTCACAAGGCTGGGTTGACCCTGTGGTAACTGGTAGGTTAGGCTATGTTATGTTAAACTAGCAGGCAGCAGCAAGTTTTGTTACATAGCAGCTGCCATTTTCCATGTACAGGCTGCCAGAAGGGCCTATTTCTTTGTAATCACAATGACTTATAAAAAAATTTTATGACCATAAAGTTCATAAAACAGTCTATAACTATCATATTGCCATTCTTGGTAACCTGTTTTTTTTACTTTGCATCAGCTGAACAGCGCCCCTTAGCTGCGATACAAAAACAACATGCCACACCTGACCTGAGCAATTGCTCAAATAATGTTTAAAATAAGATTTATCTATCAAAGAAATTCATCTTCTTTTATCACTTTTGCAAAATGGAAACAATCTATATCATCCACCTCCTCAGATTCCAAATATTTTACTCTTATTCAGTGCGATTCTTATGATTATTAAAAATCTAACTGCAAACTTGGATGATATAAAGATGAAAAACATTTCAAAATATACTTATCGTCCTTATCCATGAGGCACTTTTTAATATAGTTCATTTTCATGACATGCATATGATGTAGCTAACTTACTTAAGATTCAAGACGCAACTCACATTTTTGACCCGCTAATCTAAACTAACCCCCCAAAGAGAGTGTGCTGCTCTGTCAAAACACTCCTTTATCTGAGCCATCAAAAAGCTCCATTAAACTGCCCTCGGCAGGTCATCTTAAGGCAGAGTCCTGGTCTCCTTTTAGACCCCTGGAGCCTGCTCTGTGTGGGGGAGTCTGTAAACAAATCTGCCATCACCTCTGTGTGTGTGTGTCATTCCCTCCACCATCACTTACCTGACCTTCCCTTTCCAGCTTTTTCCTCATCCCCTCCTCATCCATTACTTACCCAGATCCCATATTGACTCCCTTGCTTATCAACCTTACTCACTCCTGTTGTAATTTAACTCCACCATTACCGTTACTCTACTTAATGTCATCCCAAACAGCACATGTTGAAGCTACCTCCTACATCTTGTTTCTCTCACTCATCTGTCCCTGATTCACCTCCAGCCCTTGCTATGATCCCGACCTCCAACCCTCTTTTTCTTCATAGCTTCCTGTTTCTTCCTTCCTCTGTATCCTGCTCCTACCCATCTGTCCCTATGCCTTAAATATCTCCTCTGACATGACACACATGAGGTATTAAGAAGGAATGCATCGGTAGGAATACCACAATGTAAAAGACACCATTAACAGACAAAGTCCTGTGTATCATATGTTAATAAGCACCACTCAAATCATAAATGGTGAAAATCAATGTAGAGAACATAAAAGAAATATAGTCTGTTTTTAGTGTATTTGATCACATTTTGCTCTGACAAATGCACAAACTTTTCTACTTCAGCCAGGCATTAAATGTTGTAACTAAGTCAATTTCCTTTAATGTTTGTGCACATACTGAAAATGATCATGGGATGTAATGACCAACTATCTTGAACTCAGATGTTTTTACCTCTTTACCTCTTTCTCTCTGTCTGTTCCTCCCCCATACCTCACATTTTTAACCCTTTCACTCACCACCCCCTGCTTGACCAACCCCATCTAACTTTCCCTCTCTTCACTTCTCTCTTCAAACCTCCTCCTCCTTTCGCTCTGACTCTTGTTAATCTTCCCAGATCTCATACCACACTGTCCTCCTCTCTCTCTATTCAATTTCTCTGTATTTTAGGCCTCAGGCTACATGCCTGCCTCAATATAATTCCTGTCTTAACCTACACAAGCTTCCATTTGTCCCATATATTCATAGTAATATGCTTTGTAACAACACAACTATATTTTATTAGCATTTACACCAATATAACTTACCACATATTACAAATATATTTTTTTAAAAAGTAAGGCAAAGAGTACATTAAATGGCAAAAAAGAGGAGACAGAACAGGTTGACTCTTTGCTCATTTGTTTAGCATGTGACTGGCTTTCTACAGTAATGACTATGGCAGTCCTGGATGCTCCAGTCAAAAAGCTCAGAAAAACGGCTGTGCGCTGCTGTTTAAAGGAGGTAGGGAAATTAACCAGACATTAAAATAACAAGGAGAAGTTGTGAAACCCCCAAATCATGTTTGATTGAGCACAAATCTAATTGTTTTTTTGTGAGAATCGAGTTTGGCATTCTGGCCATTGCCATCTTGGTCTGCTGAAACCGGAAGTGACCATATTTGATGAAGAGGATGGAGATTAGGAAGGCACAGATTGCTACACTCACAATTAGTATATTAAACTGTAATATATTTATCCAAAATCACTATTGAGGCAATTAATGTGGATATCATTATCAATTTAACTTCAAATTGAACTATCTGCATAATTTAGATGTAATTTTTCAAGGGGATTTGATGCAAAGTATCGAAAATAAGTGCAGAAAGACTCAAGACACAGAAAAAGTTCAAAGATGTGAAGGTTAATGACAGTGGCACATTGTGTTCTTCATTGTCATGTCTCTATATTCCCTATCCATTACGAACACCCACCCATTCGTTCCTTTCTCCCTCCCTCCCTCTTTCCCCAAAAACCCCCTCTTCCCCTCTCCTCTCCAAAGCCCAGTCATCTCTCAGCATTCCTCAGGTCTGCCACACAGAGTCCCATTGTGTCAGTGAGTGAGGGAGGGAGCACACAGTCCAAACTCTCACCATGTGCTGCCGCTGGACTCACCTTAGGAGACCACAAACTACTGTACAGCCTCTCTCTCTCTCTCTCACACACACACACACACACACACACACTCACACAAACACACACACCTCGCCTGACTCTGTCTCCATTTCCTCCATCATTCCATCGCTCTCCTCAATCTCCAACTCCGCCATTCGTCCCCGTTTCTTCCGCTCACACTTCCACTGTTTTTGGAAATCGGCCATCATCAACAGGCTTTACCCTCCTTTTTTTTCAGCCAGTGTTTATAACCAAACAGCTCGGCTCAAAAAGGCTATTGATGAGACTCAGAGGTTTCAAAGCAAGAAAGCAAGCAGACCCTGCGGAGGTGGGGGAGGAAGAGGAGGGTTGGAAGGAAGGAGGCATGAAGGGGTGGTATAATTTGAGGGGGCCATGTTCTCCTGTATAAAATACCTGAGGTCCCAGAGTGGAGACCTCCACCCTGCGCTGCCACTCAACCTGGGCTGGTAGTTGTTCAAACAGCACAGAAGTGAAAATAGCCGAGTGGAGGAGGTTGATCCAGTTAAAGGCTGTATTGTAGAGAAACACAGCGGCTTGACTGCTGATATTTAACAAGCTTTACATTCACCTTTGATGTTAATGTTGTAAAAATATCAAAGGCTCTTGTGGAGTTTTTTAACTTTAAAATAACAAATGTAATCAGTCACATTTTAAAGGGGACCGAAAGGCTTTTGTGATGGTGGTCAAAGTCATTTTATAAAGACTACCATATACAATCAAGTGTGCTCTTGAAAAAATATAGAGAGAGTAATATTTAGTAAGAAAAAGTAGCTCAACCATCCATTTCTTGTTGCATTCTGTAGAGCCATCATTTTGGCCACTTGGGGGCAGTAGAAAGAACCTGCAAACACAACGGTGGCATATTGTCGCCTTATAAAGTTAATAAGCCAAATACAGTTTATTTACACATCCAGCAGATGCGAGAATTGTGTTATAAGTGTCATTTCTAGTTTTGTTGCAGGTAACCTGATAAATGTGGGTCAAATTTCTTCTTTGAGCTTTTTTTTCTGGTTTCCACCAACTCCAGAGAAAAATAAAAAGGCTCCACTAAACCCCAGCTTTGTCTGTCTGACCTAGTGCAAAGAGGGACTGTCCATTCTTCCGGTGACCCATTAATCCAAAATCCCAATAGTCAGAAAAATGTCCTGTTGGACCTGAAAGTCCATTTGTCCTAAAAATAAACATCCGCCACTTTGTGTATTTTTAGAGCAATGGGCGTTGTTTTGGGGATAACAGGCTGTCGGACAAATGGGTTTTCAGTCCGGTGGGAAGTTTTTTGGACTTTAAGAGTTTTAGAATCAGTGTCAGAACGATGCTAAAAAGATGAGGTACAGTTGGTTTTTAGAGCTTTTCTGCTTAAAACAGCTTGTATGCTGTGTCAGCGACACAAAGCTTAGAGTGGTGAGGGGTTAAGTGTGCCAAATAGTAAAGTTTCAGCTTTAAAACCAAAACAATGATCTGAAAGATGCCATAAAGCTCCATAAAGCAGTGGGAAACTGCAGAGTCCAGTGATGGTTCTCTCTTTTTTTTTTCTTTCACATACGTCCAGTTGTAAATGTAGAAGTGTTTATTATAGCTGCTTCAAGTGCAGTAGTTTAGTTCATGTGCTGTGCGACACTGTTCATTCATGTCTCTTCTAAAAACCAGTTCTTAATCCAAACCTCTGACACCTCATCAACTTGAAGTTAAAGACATTTGTGGCTTTTTAAGTCACTTTTTATAAGACAACCAAGTTTAAAGCTGACACTAATGAGCTGCTTTACTAGTGTTTAGATTAATGCTGGCACACAAAGATGAAAATCCTGGTGATGATGATGGTGAAAGGATAATGGTTTACCTATTATGCCATTTTAAGCTGAGATTCCATAATAACATTAAGTAATATAAGGAATATTTTAAAAGAGAGGCAGTATGGCAAAAAATCCAGAGGCTAAAAGGTTAATGGATCTTAAAATGTTAATTACACATATGCAATTTTAAGCATTTTTTTCTTAAGTAATCAAGTTCTTCTGTTATTTACAGAATATCAGGCACATTCAAATCCCTTTAGAGCGACTACAAGGGTGAGTCTGTGCATACTTTTTGTGGTGCAAGAATTGACCCATTTCACCAACCTCAAGGTTAATGAGTTCAACTGGCTGGTTTGAGAGATTATCACGTGTGACTCAGAAACATAATTCTGTAAGACTCTGAGGGTCCAGAAGGGCTAACAGTCTGAACAACAATGTTGTTTTCTTGCTATTAAAAGATTTTTATGTTGTTTCTGTGTGGATTAAAGGAGTGTATGTGTAGTCAGGTCTAAATAACAGGAGCATTACAGTCTCCAATTCAATGAAAAGGGGCTTTAATCTACAATAAATTGCAAGAAATCATAACAAATGGCACATGAACATCATATGCACACAGACAACTGTACCTGACAGACACACACACACACAGGCTGAGGCACAATGTTTAACTCCACACACAAACACACACACATATGCACACTCTGCACACTCAGTCCGAGTCTGAGAGTTCAGCATTCCTCAGAGGCTTAGATGCTGGCTGAAAAGAATGAGCAGCCACACAGAGGGATCTCCTCACGAGATAGAGAGCCATGTGGCCGGCTTTCAGCCAGATTATAGCGTTGGCCTGAGCACTTACCGTGACCTGAGGAATGGAAGGATACAGCAGAGGGTGAAATACACTGGTATCACTTGTCAAAACAGGCAGATTAGTGATGTTAGAGTACGTTGTTCTGATCATTTATTTCTGCAGTGCAGCGCTCACTGTATTGTGTGTTTATGTTGGAGGGAGAGACATAATGATATGTGCTGGAAAATACATTCAAAGAGGTCCATGTGCAATACTCAATATGCCATATTCTATATTTTTTTATTTTCTGGTAGATACAGAACAAATTTACATTTACATTTATATTTATATTTTGGTGTCTAGAGATATTCTATTTTGCATTAGTACTTATGTTTTAATTTTATTGATATATTGATGTATTTATACTTCCTACTTCTTTAAGTCTTCTGAATGGGAGCATCTGTAATGAAAGGCAATTTCCCCACGGGGACCAATAAAGTATTTCTGATTCTGATTCTGATTCTGATAATATATTTATTTTATCAGCATAATTAAATACCCAAATTGAACGAGTGCAAAGGCTTTGTAATAAATGTTGATGATCCACCTGTCCTGTGGGGCTAAACCTTTCTACAAATCACTTGCATGTTATTGAATTTAAAGTTCCTGGTATCTTCTTGACCAAAGCATCTCTCCCCTGTCTTAACGCAAAGAACATAATAACTACATAAAACCTTAAACATTAGACAAAGAGCTTTGGGTTACTGAAATTATCTTTCTATGACCCAAACATTGAAGCTTGCTCTCTCTCCAGATGTTCATGACTCTTTAAAAAATCCCTCCTGGTTGTTTCTGGGTATTTTTATGGATGCAAAGAGTTTTGTACCTCTGAAGAGTCTATTTAGATGAAGCGTATATATGTTGTATTATTGATTTGAGAGTGGTTTTGTTGTTATTTACAGTTGATTTATCTACAGAAACTAAAACAGATAGTACTCAACCACATGTTCACAACAGTTTGAACTTTATTTCTGAACATTAAAAAAGGTTGTAATTTAATTTCTTTACAGCTAGCTAACTGAACATAAGGGCAGGGCCACCGACTACGGAAAAAGATGTGACCTTTCAGCAAGAAGTTTGATGGTCTGAAGCTTAGATTTTTGATTTAGTGCCTGGTGGTGTCACAAGAAGGGAAAACTGGGGTTGAAACTAAGGCGAAATGAGAAAGCGGTAACCGCGACTACTGACTCAGTTTGGTTGACACATGTATAAATCAAGGAAGCACACTGCAAAACAAACTTGTCTTAAATCTGCTTTGTAGAGCAAAACAGCCACCAAAACATTTTAGAAGAAGTAAAATTAGCAACTGAGATGCATAAAAAGGAGATGTCCAATGACTTCATCCGTCTTTTCTTGGAGACACCATGAGAGCGACCAGCAGAGGAGCAGCAGATTATAGAAATGTGCATCTACACAGCCCTGATGGCCGCCTCACATGGCAGCACATGTTCTTTCGTACAGTGTTGTTCTTGAATGAATGATGAATCAACTCTATGAACCGGTTCCTTCAATTGAACAAAGGGCCCCAGATAACAACATACAAAACGGGTCAATATTAATGTGCAGTTGATGCTTTTGGGTTGTTTAATGTTTAATGCCAAAAAAAAATGTAAACTGTGGTATTTCAGAAATCGAAAACATTCAGCTGTAAGTAGCCTACATTGAATATTTATATGTTTTATGTTGACACTCAAAATAAAGGTAAAATCATAATTTGACTTAATTAGAAAAGCCAAAATTAGTACTAATTGAAAAGCTTTTTAGAAGCCAAAAAAACACTCTACTCGCTGAGCTCAGCCAAATGATCTGGCTGGCCAAAGAGAAGCATTCCCATCACTAATGTCCTTTGTTTTTATTCAGTCACAGAGGAGACTGAATCTGCATTAATAAAATCAAACTTGTGATGAAACAGATAACAATGTATTAAATATAGCAAATACTGATTACAGTAATTTTACATATTGCTTTTAATTTCAGCTTGTGCCATGTTAAATAAGTATTATATTAAAAAATAAGTAAATAAGCATCATATCATTTCAGAAATGCATATTATATTAGAAGAGACAGGAAAACTTTTTAATTCTCTTCAGTCTTACACACAGACTGAAACTAACATCACAGCTTGACAGACTCTGAGACTTGACATTAGAGAAAAAAATTTAAAAATGGAAGTTAGAAATCTATTTTTGGCCCTTGTAACTTGGAAGATGTGGAAGTTAAACATCCATCAACGTAACTGACAACATTACGTCAGCACTTCTCTGCAGACACATAAAGTGTATAAGAGAACTGCACGGCTGGACACACGTAACAAGAGTCCTTGTCCAAGAGGGCATGAAGCCGAGGAAAGAGCCGAGCATCTCATTTGGGTGTGAGGAATGTACATATTTGGGAACGGTCTGGTGTCTTGTATGTGTTACTGTGTGTCTTTGTGTGCCACTGCCTTCCTGTATGACTGAGCGTATGTTTGTGTGTGTCTGTGTGTGCGTGAACGTGCACATGGATGCGTGTGAGTAGGTGGGGGTCAGTAGTGCACCATTGTGACAGTGCTGGCTTTTATTGATTCAGCTGGGGTGAGACAGTTGCAAATGTCAGAACTGTAACAGGCAACAGCGTCCAAAGGGCTTCCAGTGCAGAATTTACTGCAAAACTCCATCCTGTGCAAACAGCCTCTGGAGCAGAACTGGCCTTTGGTGTGAGATATTTATAAATTTGAACAATATCGTGCAACAGTGTGAACCACAGCAGGATGAGGACATTTCAATTCCCTTGAAGATGCTGTTTTATTTATCCTAACTGGAAATTTCAGCATCAAAGCAGGCAAGTTATGCATCAGAAAACACACAAAATACGAAGGCCATTAAGAATAAATATAGATAAACATAAATAATTAAATTCACTAAAATAAAACTGAAAACTTTGACATAAATAACAGCGATGTGAAACATAGGTCTGGTATACTGTACTAACTTTTTTGTACAATATGGCAAGCAGCTTCATTAAAATAGCACACATAATTATTGTGCAGAACTACACAGTGAACTTACACAGAGGTGTGTACAGGTATATAGTTACCAGTAAGTATACAACTATAACAAACATTCTTAAATTAATGTCAACCTTTAAACTATTAAGACATTTTCTTGAGGGATTGTTTGAAGCCGAGCTTGAGCTGATCTGTAAACTGGTATCACTTTAAGGAGCTGTTTACATTTTTTTCTACTCTTTTCTACTTCTTCTCTGTCATTTCTCCTCCAACCTGCAGGGGAACAACAGCTGTGCGGCTTGAGCTGCTGGTTTTTTTTTTGTTTTTTTTTTCAGAGAGTGATTCCAGATGGAAGCCAGGATGAGCTGAGGTGGGGAGATCCTTCACAGCTTTTCAACGGGCATGACAGCTCAGACTTGGAGAGCTGTGTAGCTCTGCTGCCCAGTCAGTGTGGGGAGGGTGTAAAAAGTGTGCAACAAGGGACAAAAGAAGGAGAGAAACAAATAACAAGACAAGCAGAGACAGAGACAGAGACTAAAAGAAAAAAGTGCCTGGGGAATAAACTTTTGTTTGATGATCACAAAAAACTCCTTCCAGTGCAGCAACACTGAAGATGTCCCATGAAGGGACAGAGAAACCCACAACTCCTCTGTTTTTCATTAACACTTGAGGTTACCTTTTTTCTGTCTCTGTAACAAAGTCCAGCTTGAGGCACCGGGAATCAGTTCATCTTTCCAGGCAGCACACAGGCACAACACTCAATGTGTCTTTGTTTTCCAATGAACTGTCCTCCTCCTCTTGAATCGGGGTACTGTTACTTTTGGACAAACTTCCCATCAAACCCACCTCAGGTTTTAAATCTGTGCCAAAAATTTGTATATTTTCCACAACAAATTAAACAGGGAGAAGAATTGTATACTATATCTCCCCTCCTCTCTCTCTCTCTCTCTTCCCACTCCTTTCCTTTCCTCTCCCTCTCTTGCCTCCTGGATGTATGTCAAACCCGTCATTCATGGTGTTTGGCCAGGAGCTGCAACCGTGCAGTTATATGTGGAACATTCCACTTACAGCAGCAGACACTATTTACCCTGTGATTATGCAACTTTATCACAAGCCATTTTTCAACACAGCTGAGCTGAATAAATCAATATATGTAACATTTATAAATTTATCCTGTTGGGAAGAAATTTGATGATTCATATCAGCAATAAAATAGCAACCTATTCAGAGAAACTTTAGTGTTGATAGGCTTTGAATATTTTGGATTTTAAGAAGCAGATAGATTGTTAAAAACACTTATATGTTTCTTTAGGAAGAGTTTGATGAAAGGATTAATATGACTATAATCTGTGCATGATAAATGTGAAGTTAAAGGCAGAAACTAGTTAACATAAGGACCAGAAAAAGCCAGCCTGGCTCCCTCCAAAGGTAATAAAATCCACCACCAGTGCCTCTAAAGCTCACTAATTCACACGTCACTGTCACTGTGAGGCTGACAGAGGCTGCAGAAAGCGAGCTGCTGGCCCAGGGCACCAAACTTTCATAAAATCCCACCTTTTATTCCATTTCTCACACTCTGGTTTTTGAGTTAAGGAAACTTGATGTAGCATGCTGTCTATGAGCATTGTTTTGTTTTGTTTTAGTTTTTTTTATCGTTAGACAGAGCCACCCTTGGAGAAAGTTATTCAGTTTTTACCAAAATGCTCCCAAGATCCCCATTTTTTTAGTCTGTGTTTTAGCTTATTTTACTTGACTAAAATTATTTTGGAATTTCTTGCCAAAACTTAGTTTTTTATTTTAAAATAGCTCATACAGGATTGGACCATGACCAGAGCCACCGCAATCCCAATTAACAGGACACTGAATGACTGGCACCGACTGACTGCACACCCCCTGAAAAGTAACTTCAAGCATAAAAAACAGGCCCTCTTTGACTTAATAGTATGTTTTTGGTTAAACATCTGTCATCTAAAGGTCTGGTGTGCTTTAACCCCACTATTACCCCACTAAAAGGAGACTCTGTGATTGGTGGATTAACCGATATACTGTAGTCTCTACTGCATGGCCCTATTATCAAAATATACAAGAATACTTGTCTCATTCAAAGGCTGGTGTACCAGTGGCTGTGAAGCTTTTTTTTAGCCTCCCCTATTCAAATAAAGTTCAGTGAACACTGAAAATAAGTATTTATATGGGTGCAGTATAAGTGTGACTGTGACTCTGTGTGTGTGTGCGCATGTGTGTATGAGTGTTTGTGTGTACGCTTGCATCTGGGTGTGTGAGAATGAGAGAAAGATGAAGGGAGAGGATGAGAGGATTGTCTGAATCTGTGTGTGTTTGTGTGTGTGTGTGTGTGTGTGTGTGTGTGTACTGTATGTTCACTGCAACTCGATACCAATTAATCTGACTGACAGCCTTATAATTATTACCAAATGTAGGTGTGGTAATTTGAAGCTCAGGTCACAGTGACTTCCTGTCATTTGATGGGTAATTTTACGGTTGAAAAGGTGGTGGCCTTCCTTTGATATTTTTCTTTTTCATCATCATAATTGATAGCTTCAGAGACATGAACAACACTGACATTTGTCGTCTGGGGCTAAAATATGATGTAGAAGAAGGATCCGTACTCCAAGACAGAAAAGAGCTATACTTAAGGACATGGAGAAATCTTTTACAACTCTCCACTGTTTTGGGAATGTGTTTCCTTGATCCTGAACTTCTTTGACTTTGACTTCTGTGAAAGGTTTATACAGCAACCTGTCACAGGTGTGGAGGTCCACCATCAGTCAGTGGAGCCCAGCTTGCTCGAGTCTGCTCATGCAGCTGTTGCTCTAAAAAGGAGGGTAGAGTGCAGGTCTGATTTCTCCAAGGGGTTCCTGAGGGCAAGAATGTGGACATAGGAGAGGGAGCATGGACATAATGCTGAGGTTGGTACAAGACTTCAGAGGATTTCTTTCTTGTCTACCTGTACACTGAGCTTCACACAACAGCAAAGGGTCTGCGATGCTTAAAACAAAGTACCAAAAGCATCTGTAACACCTGTTTCAACAACAGATCTGGGAGCTTCTTTTTGTTACAGTTCATAATAGAAAAGTCACATTTACATCCACTTACTGCAGCATTGTGTTTTGAAGGTTGAACGTTTCATGTGTACAATCAAGCACAACTGAGCACAAATGAGAGACTTTTAGGAAGCTCATTTTATGTATATTATAGCACAGTACATCACAGTATTACTTGCATTAAAAAACAAAAAAACAGAAACAAAACTGGCACCATCCACGTTCCACCTAAACTGCTAACACAGATTCAAAATAACAGTGAACCAAAAACACATCCCTGGGGTACGCCATTACAACTGTTAAACCATTTAGAGGTGAGTCCACTGAATAAAGACCTTTCAGGGAGACAGTTCATAAATTACACTGCCTGGGCAGATTCACCAATACTATTCAAACATCTGTTTTAAAATGAGATGGTCAGCTGTATCAAAAACTTTGGACTGATCAGTTAACAGAGCTACATTAATCTGCTTCTTATCTTCTTCATTTTTCCATAAAAGTAGCAACAGGTGTTCTCTCACTAGCTGTTCAAGAATCTTTTTCTAGCAGATCTTTTAAGTTGTTGTGGCAGTGTAAGGCAGCACAACACAAGTTGTACCATAACCTTTTCAAACAACCACATCAAAGAGCAGGTGGGTTGGTTGGCTCCAAAGGGAAGTTGAGAGAGATGGCCTGGTATCAGTGAGCTGGAAGCAAGACACAGTGACATGGCAACCAGTGAGTCGTCCACACACACTCACCTCCAGATAGGAAACATTGCATCCATCCAGGGAAGATTAAATCACATTTTCACCTCAAATGCAACACAGAGAGACTCTAAGTTAGAGTTAAGAATGATAAATAGGCTTGTTTAGCAAAGTAAAGTAACAGACTTGATTTCTCAACATAGTAAGTTCAGCTCTAGTCATATGGAGCTGCAGAGGACTGTTGGTCTCCACACACACCACACTGTTAAATCAGTAGGCAGAGTCAGAGAGAGACATTAATAAATCAGAGCTCAGCCACACTTCTTTTTAAATGAAAAAATAGTTTCTGATACTTAATCTAAATGCACATCCCAATTTTATGTAAAATTGTACCACTAGCAGCTATGACACTCAGTCCAGGTTCCTATAATGGGAGATGTTAGCTGGTCAACCTTAGATACTCTTTTATGAAAGCATTAGGAGTCGCCAAAGACAGAAATCTTCAGTTCCCACATATAGAGACTTTAATTTATTTTTTTTAACTAGATGCCTTCGTATGAAAGTCATAACTCCCCGCGTGTGACACTACCCTTAAAAATCCTTGTTTTTTCCACAACGAACACAAACTGGTTCTACTCAGATCTTTCCTCTTATTGCCTTCCAGATTTCAACACCTGGTTTCATCCACAGGACCACTCAGCTTGCATAAATAGGGCCATTCATGAGTCTAACCTGGCCTAATCTGCTTCAGGAAATGAGCTCCATACGTACAGAGCACAGAGACCCCACAATACAGTACACCCTCACAAATATGGCCTCCAGTATTTTGACTGTGTCACAACCATCAATTATGAGATGCCTATCACCCAGGACATGTTTGATGTGAAATTGCTTCTTTTTAGACTACCATGGTAAAATTTCATATGATCAAATGTAGCTATAAGTAAGGTAGAAGGTTTGATTTACTTGTGGCATGTTTTTTAAATGTATTTATGTTTCTCTACCATAATTTTAGAGTCACAGTCAGCCAGATTTTGTGGAATTCTTTCATGGTTTGACTCTTAGTGCTGTTTGGTAACAAAACTTATGTTGATGGAAAACACGTGAGAGAAGAGAAAAGAAAAGTTTGTATCTCTAAGGTCTCACCATAACACAGCATTTAACGGTGGTGACCTCTCTGGTTGAAGTGCAAAAAAGTATTGGATCACTCAAGAAAAAACATCCATGAGGACAGTAAATCTGCTGCTAACATCTCTTTTAATCAGAGCAAGTGAATCGCTCCCAGATGGATGTATCTCAGTTTACGAGGCAGTTTGTCACTTGCTCCTCCTTGCTCTCTGATTGTTTGTTTGGTCTTTTATGATGGCAGTTACACATTTTATCACAGCTGTCATTGATTAGCCTGTAGTCATATATATCAACATGTTCATGGCACAGTCAGTAGTGACAGTTTGCATTTCCAGGAACATTGGACGACAAGTTTTCTGCACAAAGACATTTGTAACTTTTTAAATCAATCCTAACCCTTTTAAATATGCAGTTTATTCTTTTCAGGTTAGGTCAGTGAGTGCATTCTCTACAGAGGTTGAATAAACTGAATGCTTTGAAAGAAAAGCTGACTTGCAAACATGCTGTGCAGCTGGATTTATAATTTTGGATTGCACGGTATTGGGTTGCAAAACTGTCCCCTTATTCATTTACTTGATATTACTTGGTCACCAATATGACCAATATGAAAACCCACATGTCAAAGTGTTGGCTTACAGCCCTCCTGTGGTGCCAATAAAATCTGCTAATTAGAATTTAAACTGATATGACCAGACTTTGTGGAGTTTGTAACTGTGGTAGGTTCAACTCCTCTTGGTGATTACATTATTTTGTTTCTATCGAGCAACTTCACTTCATATCATAATTCAAGTTTCCATCCAGGAGTACTTCAAATTCCAAGAAAATGCAAACTTAATTTGTGTTTCCATTCACTACCATTACATAAGTATTAGGAATTTGGCACATCAATCCAAACAGTGAATGGGGCCATTTCACCAATTTGGGTGCCTTTAAACCAATTGCACCACTGCTGCAGAACAGGGTCCAACAATAAAAATCTGCTCAAGAGTGTTTGCCATGCTCAAGGAAACAAAACAGTTTTGAAAGAATGATAGGAATATGGCATTTGTTTGATTCATGTATTAATTTAAGGAATGTCACAGTCACATCAGGCCACAGAGACGCTATTTAGTGCTATTTTTTTATAGTTCACATACATCATGATGTGCGTCACACTTTAGACAACTGCTTTTAAAAGTCTCAGTCAAACAAGTTGCTTGATCAAATTATTGTAAAGGAAAAAACATCCAAAATGTGGGGCAAGCATACAAAGAAACGTACAGGCCAGTTTACAGTTCAGCTTAGATGGACGCTATTGGAAATCTTAAGAAGCCATGGTGAACAGATGTGAGGGCCTGGCACACATGTGAGACTCCGAGTCTTCATGGATACTTTAACCAGCAAGTAGTCTTCAAGTCTTCAAGTGGTCAGCAAGTAACTTAAATAACATTTATCACAATTATTTCTAATTACATTATCCCCCATATGCTTTATTGCCATTGCAAACTTAATAAATAAGTAAAATTCCCCAAAAAATGCAGATCTTTACTGTAGCCTATGTTATATTCAATGCATTACCCCAATAAAAACCATTAGAAATTATTTAAGAGAAAAGTTCCCTTAAAAATTTCAAAAATTTGCACTTTCTTATTTCTCAAGCATGTCAGTTATCGTTGGCCCATGGTATCAGTGTTGCGACAGGATACAATGTTCAGAGAACGTGCCAGTGAGAAATTGTGGATCTTTTGGAGGTATTTGAAGTATTGAAAACAGCTAGCAGAAAGACCTGACAGCCCTGCAGAAAGAGAAAAAAAAAAACCTTCCAAAATCCAAAAGCTGGGCCCATTTGAGAGGTGGGAACACTGATCACACTGATAGACAAACCAGACACGTTGAGAGAGGAGGGAGAAAGAGAGCAAAGGGTAAGAAAAGTGAGTGGAACTGAAGAGAAACACAGTCAGATTTAAGATAAAAGATAATCAAAACTTCTCTCTACTTTCAAATTGCATTTTTTCTCAGAATCCGAGATGTTTCCATTGTTTGTCTACTAGATACACAAGCCCACACATAAATAACACTGCAAGTGTTTTTTCTTGATGAGACGTTTTGCTATGGAGTCAATATGTGACAGGTTGACCGACTCATTAATACTTTAGAAAATACTCTCTTTTAGAAATATGTGAGGCAGTTCAGTAATGTGTACGTCAGCATTCACAAATGCTCATGAAGTTTCCACTTCTTCCCCCCATCCTCCTCCCTCCTCCCTCCTCCCTCATCATCATCGCTCCTCTCCCTCCCCTCTCTCTCTCTCTCTCTCTCTCTCCCTCTCTTTGCCTCTCTCTCAAAAACACATGCCCGGACCCCTGAATCCAAGCTCTTCCAGAGATTTGGACTCTTTCAGAGTCCTCCCCACCCCCGACTCCTTGAAGAGATTTCCACAGATGCTGCCACATTCTACTGCTTTCCTCTATTTTCCTTTTATTTTCTGACTCTGTCTCTCTAACTGCTGATCATGTGGTCAATACCTGAAGTCTGTATCTTCTTTTTTTTTTTTTTTAAAAAATACAGTTCCTTGAACTGTCCTGTCCCTTTGAAACTTACACCTTTAAATACATGATTAGAGTTTTCTCTTTAAACAATTCTCTTTTCTTTATTTTTTTTAACTCAGGCTCACACTTTGGTGTCAACTGCTGCTAATTCAAATACTGAGGGCTTTGTGCGAGACGGTCATTGACTTATGCAAACATAAATTGGGCTGTGTTGTTGACTGATGTGCTCCGGAGCCAGACAGAGGGGTGTCTGCCAGCCTGAATCATCAGGTACACAGAGGTGGCCACACAAACATGCACATACACACACATGCACATACGCACACATGTCTGCATTCACACTCCACCGCACATACACACACAAATAATAAGATGTGTTTGTTTCTCGTGCATTATTACAGCCCATTTTCTTTTGTTAGAGAAAATTAGAACTTTAGACTAGACTTAAAAGCCAAAGACTTGATGCTCAAGTCCTGTTACTCTTAATTTGCGGGAAATACATTCTCTGCAACTCGCATATCAAAGCAGAGGAAGGACTTTAACATCCTGTGCAGAGCAGGAAAACACTGAGAACACACACCAAAAACCAAAGCTGCTTACAAATATAATTAAGCTATTTACTTTTAAGTTCATATCTCTCATGGCAAAATCAATAAACTACAGTTTGTTTAGTGGATACAGTTTATTTAGTCAGGCTGGAAAAAGACATAAGGCTGCTAGTTCCCAGCCCTGTTTCATGCTCCATCAATAAACATCTGAGTTAATATGACAAGACTGCTGATTTTACTGCAATTATAAGAGCTGCTGGGTGACATGTGGAAGTACCACACAGTTTCACTGACTTTTGTGAAAAAGTGATGAAACTTAATCAATAAGGTCAATGTATATGAACACAGCTTTCATATGTTTTCATGATACCACATTTTTATGACTGATGTACCAGATTTGTTAACCACACTGTGGTCATATAGTAAAACATAAAGGACTCACACACAGAAATCCAGGGTTTGACTCCTGTCTGTGGTTGAGGCGGCAAAAACACTTTGGGTAGATTATGGAAGATTGTCAGGAAACTTTATCAATTTGATTCATGTAAACAGCCAGGAATTCTCTCTGTGGAAATCATGTGGACTGTCAAAAAGTTAACGGACGTCTTGCGCTCATGTACACAAATCCATGCTGATTACATTTTATGACTGGTTCACAACCTGCCGTGATGCTGTGCTGTGTAATCTGTGGTGCAAAAATTCAAAAATCCATCAAAACTCATTTTGAGCCTGAAATGCTTTTAAGTGTAGCATTTAAATGTGGTGATATTTTTCTTATTTACCACAAATCCCAGATATTACAATTTTATTACAATGGACAAGAGCTCTGTAGTTTAATTTGAGTCAGTCCCACGTACACCATCCTGCTGCTGTAAATAATCACCGGAGCACCAAATCCACAGCTGAAAATAGCCCCAACAAATGCACCATTTACTCCTGTTTGAGTTACGATTGTGGTCAGTGTACAGCGGTTTGATTTAACTTTGCCTCTTTATAAAAACGAAACAAGCATAAAGTTTTGTTTGAACCCAACAAGTATTTTTAATATTGTTTAATCTGTCACATTAACCCTTTAGACTATAAAGGTCCAAAAATAGCAAAAAAAAAAAAAACAAAAAAAAACACCTGACATTTTTTCCAGATGCCAAAAGTTCAAGTTGACCTTTATAAAATCTTTAAAAGTCAAATTTTGTAATAATAACAGCTAATATTCACATGATAGACTTTGGTAGCAGTGCATTATCGCTTTTTGATTATCAGGTTTGCAAATTTTTTTTTCTGTTTGTTACCTGTTTATAAAACTTAATGCGTTAAACAGGACTGAATGGGTTTGGGACCATGAAAACATTCAGACACTTCATCAGTTTTGTACTTTTCATACAGTTTGTTGATATAAACACAATGTAGAATATTCCCAGCTTTGAGGTTTATTAGAAGTCATAAATTTGAATTTTTTGACGACTGATTGAAAGTTAAATGAAATTCAGCTTGCAGTGCGGGTCGTAAATTCAGGCTATCCTCATTTGGCCCTGTGGCAGAAACCAGGCTGATGGAAGTAATGTCATTGTGGCTTTAGCTAATCTGACAGTTCGTTCTTTAACATCCAGCCCAGCTGGTGATGTCATAGCTTTTGTTATTTCAGTGGCGATCTCACATGGCCTCAGTTAAAGCTCTTCTGTTTGCACTTCTCTCTCTCTCTCTCTCTCTCCATCATCAATCTCCTTCCCACTCTCAGTGTCCCACCCTCTCCTCCTCTTTCTCCTCCCTCACGCCTGCATTCCATCTTTCCCACCCACCTTACCTCTCAAACTCTCCCACATTTTCTATTTTTCTGAAACCGCCTTCTCTGTCTGCCCCCCCACCCCTCTCTCTTTTCTTTTTTCCCCATACTCTCTGATTATCTTTCCAGACAGGCTTCATTCCTAAACAACTTCAGACCTATATTCATAGACTGTTCCCCTGATTTTCTGCCTCTGTAAAGTGCAGGTCCTCAGTGTGAATTGTATGAGGGGGAAGCAGATTGAACTTCCTGCTGCTGTAATTTGTCACCACATTGTAAATTCACAGAAAAAAAAACACTTCACCCACCACCAACTGCAAATTACTGGAGGATGGACAGTGATTATTAAAAGAAAACTTCCTGAACTTTAAGCTTTAAAACATATTGGGAAATTTAAAAACATTCATAAATGATTCTTTTTCCTGACCTCCCATTGGAAGGATCAATTCCTATTTTCTGAGACTCGGCTGCCTTCATGACACACATTTGATACCTGGAGTGCCAGTGTTTATTTTCCCGTCTTTTCTGAAGCCTCGGGGACTCTGTCACCCTTAACCCCTCACCCTGTTGGAGGGGACACATCTGTCAGTTCAGCAACAGAGGATCTTTGAGGAACTAATCAAAATCCAGCCACAGGACACTGCAGTCCATCTCTTTTCCAGACATAATTGAGGTTTGCAGGTCTGAAACAAAGCAAAGCCCTGTCTTGACTCGGTGACAGCGAACCTTAATACTTAAACCATTCGTGCATTCTCACAGACATGGTGAAGAGGAGCACAAAATATCCAAACTTTTGCATAGACACAGGGTGTCATTTCCTGTTCAAAGACTTCCCTTCAAAATCCTCTGTGGGCTGCTGGCTGAAAGAGCTCACACACACATGCAGCACAATACCTCTGCTCAACACACACACCACGACGTCTGTGTGTATCCCGAAGCAGCGCATGCACTTCTGTCAAACAACACTATTTCATTGGTTTTTACAACTGCTGACAAATTTGCAGTCCACAACACACTGGCTGATGCAGACAGACTGCTAGTTACTAGCAGCAATAAGAAAATAAGAAAGAACAGCTGATTTTAGGTCTCCAGCCTATAAATAGATAATTGGGGGTTAAGTGATCCAAAGTCTTTGATCCCGGGGTTGCGTGGGATTTATGGGCATGCCACAAGATCACAAAAGGAAAACATTTATATTTTGACATGGAACTTTGCTATTCATAGTCAGACGTACACTTTTCCTACAGAAAAGTTTCATGTTTCGCACTTTTCATGTAAGCTTGTGGAGAAGGGATTACATGGAAAACCAACGTCTGAGGAAAACTGATGTAAAGCAAATACATTTGCATGTTTTTTTAAGACCATAATTTAATATGAGTCAGCTTCACTTGACCAACAGAGTAAAACGAGTGGTGTCTTTAAATCAAACTGTTATTGGTGCAATATATATATATATATACATATAGATTCCCTACTTATTATGCTGTTATGCTTAAACTTGCAAAATGTCTACTTGTGAGTTTCATAAGCATGCCTGCAGGTGTTTATAACGGAGTATCCCACTGATCAGTGACCAGCCATTAGTCTACTTGAACCTGGACTCAATCAATGACCCTCACAAACAAACTAACACGCCATAAGATTCCCTGACCTGCTGGACATCCGCAGTTCTCCTTAGACAGCCGAGAGGGTAGAGAATAGCACTGATGCTGCACACTCAGGACGCAGCAGCTGCTCCTGTTTCCAATAAAGTGGGAGGGGTCAAAGGTCAAAGTTTACAAGTCACAACCTGCAGAGGGGTGAGGACCCTGCATAAATGATCCAACCAACCTGTCCCGTGCCATTTATATATAGCTAGAGTTTTAGTCTCAGAGTACAAGTGGCCCTTCATGGCATCTCCATGAGCACTCAGTTACTGTGATTTATGACCTCAGGTACATGTGACCAAGTTTAAGTGGGGACAAGAGTGTCACTGCTGCACAAACTAATGGCTCAGTCCAGGGGTCTGATGGAAAGATCAAGGCTGTTTGGTTTGGGCATGTGGTTCCTCTGTTAACAGGACCGATCCTGGAGGTTTTTATATTAAATGCATCACAGAAAAGGCTGTAGTCACTGCAGTTATCCGAAATTCACAGGAAGTGCTGTAACACCGAGGAGAATAAAGGGAAGTGGTCAAAGGACATTAAATCTTATCAAGAACTCTATTGAAGCTGCAATCACTAATTTTATTTATTTAGTTATTTATTTATTTTTAATCCATTTATTTTTGGCCATTTGGGACAACAAGTCATATTCCATACTAAGCTTGCAAACTTGTTAGCTACGTATCATGAGGCAGATACGTAGCAACATTAGCTTTCATTTGGAGTCAAGTCCCTGGCCACCTGTTGAGTTCAATATTCACTCTCTTTTAACTCTGTTTTAGTCTCCACCAACTCCCGAGGAAAATGTCTGACTCTAAATGCTTCACTTTGTTCACCAGCTGGTTGCGAACTCTGTCCGTCTGCTGTTTGGTGGTGGGAGGTCAGTGCACAGAGCGTTTCTAGAGCTTTTTACTGAAAACACTTGTCGGCTGCAGGTGAAAACAAGAGTGAACTAAAACAGTTCATTTGCAGCCAGACAGCGAAACAAGGAGCTGAAACTAAGCAAAGCTCCACTGACCTGAGGAGCACCGCAGATTCAGATTTCTGTGGGTTCAGAACAATGAGATAACCCTTTCACAGTCACATTGTTTTTACATTGTTATTATAAAAATATTGATTATAGCCACCTAATTCCAACTTTTTTAGTTTTCAGCTGTTTTATACTTGTATTAAACAACATTTAAGAGGGAACTCTTCATTTTTTTACTATATTCGACAGTTCTGGTTAGGCTTTGCAGATTGCAATTTGGCAAAAAAAGATGACTCTATTAAATAATGCATTGCAAAAAAGTGTTATTTATCAACTGAAACTGTAGCAGTTATGACTAGAATGTGCCAGTAACTCTCAGAGCACATCATATTGTACAGTGAGTATGCAAACCTGCCACAAAGCCAACCTATCAGTAGGTATCTAACAGGCCACTACACACTCTGGTTACAATATTTTCAGCCAGACTTTGGACCATAATTTTAAACTTTCTTGTGTCTCAAAGTTTTGCTCCTTGTCCTGATGGTCTGCAGCTATAGTCCTCTAAAATGCACAATACGTACTTAAAATTAGAGTCAAACTGAGGATAAAAGCTGCATTAGGTCCTAATAAAAATCCCTCCCTCTAGTTTTATGCATGGTCACTGTCTTTTATTTCATTAAATGTATTACACTGGATTAATAAACACACCCAACATAACATCAATAAACAGCATATAACCTTTTTAGTGCTTATATGACCTTGTTGACTGGATTATGTCATGTTTTTGGTAAATTAACTTTCCTAAAATCAGAAAACAGTTCTTTAAACTATGTCTTGTCTTGTCTATTTTTCTAACTTTTTAACATACTATATAAAGCAGGTTAAATGTTATTGTGGTAATTATTTGTCTGATTAAAAATCAGTGAGTGAACAAGAGAAGAAGCTGCAGACAGAATGACAATATGAAACACCAAGTATCTCCTGAAACTGAAGTAATACTGAGAGGGAGTGGCAAATCTATGGCCACATCCAGGACAGTATATACATATCAAGGGTGTGGGACTGTGACAATTCAGCATTACTCATGCTGTCCAGAGGTCCATCTCACATTATGATTATCTGGTCAGCTCTGTGTGACAGTCTGTGTGACAGTCCGCATGACCCTCACCCTCAGCCAGAGTCAGTTTTTCTCTTCCCACAGTCCTCTCAGGAATGTCACTTTGCCAACCATTTGATCAGTTTTCTCTGCCTCACTCTTGTCTGAGCTTTAAGCACAGTGCAGCTTATTACTTCAGATGAGTGACAACACAGAGGACACACCGGTGAGACAGCTGGCCCTGACTTCTTTTAGGGAGCATCACTCTGTGTTTCTTCAGCCAATTTTAACTGGAAAAAGAAAACCAGTGTTTTGTTTTAGTAAAAATAAATTAGGAAAGGAACATTTTTGCCATTAATCTGTAAGGATACAGGTGTCATCGCTGACAGATGTGAAAACAATCATCTAAAAGCTGGTATTGCAAATGAAAAACTGAATGATCATGTTTACTAAATAAACATAATAAAATCTGAACTAGGGCTGCAACTAAAGATTATTTTCATGATCAACATATCTTCAAGTTATATTCTTGATTAACTGTAAATCGTTTAGTCAGTAAAAAGTCAAAAATGTCCAGTTTCCAGGAGGCCAAACTGGCTTTTGTATTGTTTTTACAACCATCAAGCAGCAAATTTCCATATTTTGGACACTACAACTAGCATATTGTTGACATTTGTTCTTCAAAAATGACCAAAACATTACATTGCATATCAAAATGAACGTCACAGGCAAATAAACAGCTTATTTGTCTTTTGATTCATTTCAGTAATCATCAAATTGCTGCAGCTCTGAAAATCTTGATGCAGGTTGTCATGAAATCTTAAGTCTCAGGGACCAATATCACTGAATGAGCAACTAGAGACAATATATGAAGTTTGCTCACAAAAGAAAAAGCATGATCATTAAGAGAGTAATCGCAGGTGTAGCTTCTCTCACCTGTTTTATAGCTTTGAATATGTAACTTAACGTAACTGTAAGCAAACTTTGATGGCTTGATTGACCATTAGGTGTTTAGTAATAAACAAGCCCTTTACATGTATTAATACTGGGTTATGGAGCTTAAAACATATTTTTGCATCATAGAATTATTTAAACGGTGATGTTATCTCCTTATCACTGTATGAGAAATATGACATTTTAACAAAGAGACTGATTGTGACTGATAATGCTGGATGTTTTGAAACAGTGTTTATTTGACTTTTGCGTGTTTTTGTGTTTTATCCTAAAACTGACTTCATGTATCTCATGTATCTCTGTCTTTTGACTAATTACTGTGATTTACTGTATTTTTTCACACACGAACTCTATCTGATGTACAAAATCACCACTTGATACCCACTCTGTTCACTATATTCAGCGTCTGATGTTTTTCGCACCACAGAACTTATTAGAATATAAAAGTGGCCTTTGCAACACCGAGGACAGATCACAGTCTTTCATGACAAAGTAAAGAAGCTCCTCCAATTAGCGTAACGAAGTGACTCTGACATCGCTATGCTTTCGATGAACAAGGCGGGGGAGAAGAAAAAAAAAAAGGAAGGAGGAGGGCATCACAGTCAGAGGGGGGAAAGTTTCAGTTTTTTTTGGGTTCAGTAGCAGCACGTGTGGAAAGGAGTGGTCTGGGACTGAAATAATGGAACCTGGGAGACAGAATGGGAGGGAATCGGGGCTCAGATTTCAGCCTGACTGGGGGTAAGGGGCCGGACTGATATTTGGGAATATACGAAGATTCATTGAAGGCAACGGGGACATAAAACTACAGCGTCTGGCCTGAAGCGGTCGGTGCTGAGTTTCTGCTGCAGGTCCGGGTCCTGCCGCTGGATTCCCCCATCGGTCTGGAAAGGGTGAATTTCGAATGGTTCGGCTTTTGTAACCGGGGACACACACACTAAATACTGAGAGAAGCCTCCGCTCCCTTCGCACCCTTCTTTCTCCCCTAAGGGCCCTGCATGTCTAATATTTAGACATGTTCAGCTTTATGGATTCCAGGACTGTACTGCTACTTGTAGCAACCCAAGTCTGTCTATTAGCCGTTGTGAGATGTCAGGAGGACGACCGTAAGTGACAGTTTCATTTCTCTTAAAGAGCTAAGAAAATTAACAAAGCTAAACTCATCATAAGGTGCACATCAGGAGCAGGTGTTCTCCCAAGTCAGAAGAAGCTGAATTGGGTTTTTAATGAAGCGCAGAACTTAAACTTTGGATAGTTTAGTGATTGTTTTGGTGCTTGGAGTGATTTGGTTAGTTCCTCTCACCTTTTACGCACAGAAAGTTCATGGTTGTTGGGGGACTCTGTGGCATGAAAAGGTATCTTATTGTTGATAGTCGGAGACTTTATTTTAATCTTAAGTGCTGATCTTAGTGTAACTACAGTGTGATAAAAGTCGATCGTTGCGTAGAGTTTCGGACGTGCGTAAAAGTGATGCAGTGGATGGAGAGATGAGGCAAGTTTACGCAAAAAAAAAAAAACATAAGAGCACAGAATCTGTTTATTTTCTTGCTCATGTAGACTTTTGTTATTAAAGTTCATTTCATTTCTTAGTATTTAGTATTTAGTAAATAAAATTAAACTTTTTTATTTTTTTTTAGTTTTGACCTAAGACAGTGGAGCCGAGCGTCTTACCCTACCTCCCCCTTTTTTTCCCAAGTTAAGCTATGGGACACCTGTGGGTGCTTTAGAGGCCTTGACAGGCTCTCCTTTTAACTGCAGATTCACTTAATATAGAGACGGAGAGGGGGAGGGGATGGGCAAAAAGTGAAAGGTGGTCAGGCTCAGGGGCCTTTATTGAAAAGTGTTCACATTCCATTGCTGTCAGAGGGCATCCAGGCGAATCCTGGCTTGTTGAGGCGGAAAAGGTGCACTAATAACCAGAATTTCCATAAAAATGGTTTTCAAAGTGATTATATTATCTATTCACTCCATTAAGAATCAAATGGCCCTCATATTATTCCTCATACCTGCAGACTTTCTCCTGTTTCTGCAGTAGTTTTGAATAGAATTGGAGCATCAGTCATCATTATCGATTTTAGTATCCACGAGGGACATGAGAGAGTGTGGGTGTGCCAGCAGATTGGGGCCAGAAATAATGTTCCATATGATTTTAGGGTTTCCATCTGTTTAAGAGATTACCCATAAGCTGTGACAGTCAGCCCAGAGAGAGAGAGAGAGAGAGAGAGCCAAGGTGCAAGAGAGAGGTGATTGGAAAAATATAAGATTGGGGACTTTCTGAGAGTCTTCTCAGTATATGATAAGTCAGTCTTACCAAGCTTTTAAAGCGAAGCAAAGCAAAGGTGTATTTTCCGAAAAGAAAGAGAAAAAAATGTGCGGGAGAGAATGTGCCAAAGAAATTATGAGTCTCAGATTACTCTTTCAGAGAATTAGGGCTCTGGATATAATGCAAGCCCTTCTGTCTTCAGCTTTTTTCTGGAAGACGCTAAGGCGACAAAGATGAGTGATTGTGACCTCAGCACAGGAGATGCAATGGCCCTGAAGTCACTCAGAGGCGACAGGGGTCAGCTCTGTAACTCTCAATTTTAAGGCCACCGACTGAGGCCATTAAGCTAATTAGATTGAGGTAAGAGGGGTTGACGCTTTAAAATAGGAAAATACAGTAAAAAAAAAAAAAAAAACAGTCGGTCAAACTGTCCTCCGAGTACACCTGGCTTCACTTTACTATTTTCATTGTTCATTTTGCTCCCCTGGAAAACAGCATGGCTGCCAACACATGGGAGAGGAGACCTACAAATTATCCTCAGTGATGAAAAGCCAACTTTCTATCAGCTCTCCAGTGTACAGAGGAGCCCTTGTCCCAGAATATCCCATATCAGAGGAATCTGTCATATCTGAGCCAGTGAGAGGACAGGTGCAGCCTTTTGACGGAACATCCAGGCCTGTAAAACTAAATGTCAAAACCGCAAGGCATGTGCGCCAAAGCTGACCAATTTTCTTTTGTCTGATGTGTTTGAATTGGCATCTAACACGGCTATGGTTTCCAGATGGGGTTTTTAAAAAAAAAAAAAAAAATGTCCCGTGTTTATACAAGGCAATAGTTTGTGAATTGCCCACTCTGTCCTTTTCCAGAAAGACCTCATTCATTGCTGCTGAGGTCCGTTAGGTTACCTAGACTTGAGCAAGGCTCAGAGGTAAATATAGCTACTGTACTTGCTCCTGCTTCTTTCACACTCACGCTCACACTCAGCAGTCCAGAACCCCGAGGCCTTTCTTTCGGTGCGTCAACCTCTTTCACCCCTCGGTCCAGGTTCAGCGGCTCCAATCAGTGTATTTCTTTGAGCAGCTGTTTGTCCCTCTGTTGACTTTTTAGAAAGCTGCCAGGGTGGAAAATAAAAAGGAATATGGCTAGTTACTAAGTTCATTGTTACATTTTCATGAGTGCTGCAATTTAGACCAGGTACAGTACCTGTATTGAAACAGGCCACACCTCCATCACGTTCAGCTGTGCACTGTTTGCTAATGGTGGTCTGAAAAAAAAAAAAAAATCCAAACATTTTTCATTTACTGAATGCAAAGTCTGTCTCCTGTGCAGTAAATTAGGGTGTCTCCCGCAATGTAAACTCACCCTATATTTAACTTGTTGAGGAATTTAGGCACATGGTCTCCAGCCCCTGTGAAGTTATTGGAGGTTTCCTGCAGGTGTTGCTCAGCTTCACTCTGATTCTGTGGGGCTACACTGCCATCCTGTGGCCACCCGAGAGGTTGCATGTTCTTGTTTAACGTTAATAACTGGACTCCTGTTGATTGCTGATAAACAGAGAGAGGTCACAAGGCTTTTTTTGTTTTTTGAGATTACTTTTGGGACGTTTTAGCCTTTACATCATAGTGTTCAGTCAAGAGGACAGAGAGAGAGAAACTGTGGGCAAAGAAGGAGGGAGACATTCAGTAAGGGTGCACCAGCTGCATCTAAAACAAGGAAGTTAAGCTTTATTACAGACTAGAGCTGCAATAATTAGTCAGTTAATCACTTAGTCTCAGACAACATGTCAGCTGGCCCCTGTCTGGAACTTAATTAATTGTTTTAATAATTTTTTAAGAAAAAATGCAATTGTTTTGCTGGTTCTAACCTCTCAAATGCAAGGATGTGTTGCTGTTCTGTTATTGACAGTAAGATAGTAAACTGAATGTATTTGGTTTTGGATCGTTGAATTGTTACAGCGTAAACAAGCAGTTTTAAATGGAGTTATTGCTAGTTGATCCCTATCATAGAGGACCACAGATTAAGTCCCTAGATCTCCATCCGCCCTGCTGAAGTGCTCCTGAACAATACAGTTCAATTAAATATCTAATTCTGTTCTTATTGAGAAGAACATGTCGTGGGTTATGTTTTTTTTAGGGTTAAGCTTTCCAACATGTTTGTTTATATGTGTCTCCTGTGTTTATCAAAGCAGTATTAAGTTTGCTTTATATCTCACAGACATGTCATGACTTCCAGTTAACACAACAGTTATTGTTTTTTATAGTTACACCTTTTCATACCTGATGCATAATCTGCTTTTTCCTCCCACCTGTCCACCTGTCTGGGTTTCTGTGTGTTTTACTATGACCTCACACACACACAGAGGAGGACGTTTTTAGCTGTATTCAAGATGGACAGCGCTATAGCGACAAGGATGTGTGGAAACCAGTACCTTGTCGCATCTGTGTGTGTGACACTGGAACCGTCCTGTGCGATGACATTGTCTGCGAGGAGCTAAAAGACTGCCCCAAACCTGAAATCCCATTCGGAGAGTGTTGCCCCATCTGCGCAGCTGACCAGGCTCCACCCATTGGTCGTAATTTATTTATCTCACACCTCTCATAAATAAATTACTCTTCAATTCAAAATCATGTTGTTTTTTTTGGGAGGAGAAAATGACAGACTGACAGTTTGGTATCAATCAAAGGTTGGCCAGGTGAAGCTTAACCTCTTTCACTTGAATATTTTAAATCAGACCTTCATGACACGCCAGCCTTTGACTTGAGTACAATTTTCTTTCCCCGAAGCAAACAAATGATGAGAAATAAGCGACAACAGTGACACATCTGACCAGATTTCAGTCAAATGCTACCTCAACGTTATTTTTCCATAGCTGGCTCACCTTGGCCCCATCTTGTTTGAATACTCTCCCCTTCCCAGAGTATCATGAAAACATGTGGGAGTCATTAAGGAAATACCTCAGTGAAGCAGACGCAGCCTCACATTTCTACTCTATATCCTTTCTGTGGATTTCTGCAGATCTGATGGCAAGAAAAACAGTGACGCTCTACTGAGACTTTTTGAAGAAGCTATTCAGCACGCTTAAAACTGCCGTCGCCTCCTGATAAACAAGGAGCCTGTTGGTCAGCTTTGGAAATATAAACATAGTTATGTGAGGAGCATATGTGAAATCAGATTTGTCACTGTTTGCAGTGCATGCCTGTGGATTAAAATGCTTTTTAAAATGTTTTTCTTCCATTCAAGGCTAAAAGAAGTACTTAGAAAGAACTACTTAACATTTGCAGCATCATTTTAAATAATCAGTTATCTACAAAAAGGGCTGGTTGTCACATCTCACTTCTTTTTTATGCTAGCTGAAATGTGTCCAAATCACCGAATGTCAAACACTGTCAAGCCCTGAAAGTTTGTACCGAAGCTTTATAATGTTCTACTAGTTTTTAGATCAGAAAGTTGCAGATTTAAATCTAATTTTTTGCAAATTTGGACCGTTTATAGAGGCAATAATTTCTCATTGATACCCAGCCCTACTTAAAAAATACACAAACTCATAAGTTATCAACATTGCTACTTACCTGTGCTTTATATCATGCTCTGAAACATAAAGAATCAGATTTAATAATCTGAGAGGAAACTCTTATGATTCTTTTGCTTTCTATCATCCCTTTTATCTGCAGCTGCTTTACTTCTGCTTTGAGCTCTTAAGATGGTGAATCAGTCAACACTTTTTTGATCCTGATGGGTTCTTTTGGTACCACAAACTTCATTTGATGGTATTTTAAATTAGGAAAGTTAGCCATCAGCACACTCTGGGTTTTGTTGGAGATACAGTATAGCTGTCATTGATTTTTTAATTGTAATGCATTCGCTAACTGTGGTCTGTTTCTTCCCTTTAACCTGCTCGACCACATAACAGGAGTACCTGGAGCAAAGGTGAGACACTGTAGGATGTTAAGATGCTGTGTTTGTGTGATTGTGTGTGTGTGTGTGTGTGTGTGTGTGTGTGTGTGTGGGTGAGTGTGTGAAGTGAAGCTCTCCTGCACCCACAATTACATCTGTATCTGTCCCAGGCTGATATCAGTGCTGCAGGACCTGTAGTTTATGGATTTAGATGAGACTTTGACATGAAAGACCTTTGCTAGATGGATGATTGTTATTTCCTTCCCGACACTGTCTGCCATACTTAAGCGTCTGGTGCTACTGGAGGAGATACTTATCCTCAGCATTTTGCTGCTGACCAGATTCCTTAAAAATCCTAATCAGTTGTGCTTTTCAGATAATCTCAATGGGGAAAAGTTAATAAATATGTGGAACAAAAGACAATTAACTGTAAAATGTCTGAAAGTCTCTGTTGTTTTTAAATCCTAATTGGTGTTTTCATGCTTTTCGTTTTAACTTCAGGGTCAGAAAGGTGAACCCGGAGACATTACCGATGTAAGTCGACACCACACAACATGAAAAAAATATAACTAACCATGTTATTCATCTGAAAATGTTCACTGATCTTCAATCTTAGAGCTTAAGATATCTCACAAAATACTTATTAACACATATTAGCAGTCAGTGATGAAATATTCAGATCCCATACTTAAGTAAGAAATAGCAATAGTGCTGTTTAAAAGCACACCATTACAAATAAAAGTACTGGATTGTTATTAAGAAAAATGTGCCATAAGTATGCACGGTAAAAGCAATGATCAGACAAAACAGCAATGACCATTTGAGGATTTTTCTATTAGATATTAGTCTTGATACATAAATGTTCAGGAAGTATTTTGTTATGAATTTCAACTGTTTCAAACTACTGTTGGGTAGCTTGTTAAATGCCAGTGCACCAAATTTTACAAGCTTGTTATGTTTTCTGTATGCAAAATCTAAAGCTATGTATAGGAGTAGGAAGTATCAAGTAACATTAAAAAGAAGTATTCTAATAAGCACAAATACACCAATTTTGTACTTAAGTATATTAATTAAGTTAATGTGAACAGTTATACTCTATTATTGTTGCTAGTATATTAGGCCACTGCTAGCTGTAAATGTGTGTAAGAGTAGATTTTAGTAATGCCAAAAATGAGTAGAATAACTTTGTATCAGTATCAGAGAACGAAGGAGTGAGTCAGAGAGACAGGAGGCAGCTCTTTATTCCTCTCATCAGGACGTCAGACAGGCACAGTAAGGCCTCCATACAATCCTCCATAAAGCTCCTTATAGGCCTGTGAAGACGAGGAGAGGGAGAAAAAACTCCCTGCTGCTGCTGCTGCTGCTGCTGCTGCAGAGCCGCACCTGGAAATGCTTTACCCCTCTGAGGGAACACAAGTTCATGACAGGAAATAAGAAGGCATTGTTTATTGTATGTTTCTTATAAAGCTTTGCCCGAAGAGATTAGCAATTAACAAGCCTGCTCAGACCAGAAAGAGATAATGTTTCCCCACTGAGCGCGAGGAGAGCTGTAACTCACGTGTGCAAATACATCTTGTGAATGGAAGCTTTATAAGTGGGCCTAAATTTAAAGAACATTCCGTGTGTTTACTTCTACATTCCTACATGTGCTAAATGAGCATGATTTTATACGAAAAACAACTAAAATCTTATCTCTGTCTGTTTTCCTTCCTTTATTTGCACAGGTTGTAGGACCAAGAGGACCAGCTGGCCCGATGGTATGCACCAATTTCAGCATTTACATATTTTTTCCCTCATTTCTGCTCTTTGAAAAGCTTTCACCGTTTGCTTTGCATGTAGAGAATTCAAGATAGAAAGAGGCTGCATTTAGAGTCAGCAGAGGTTTTACATTTAATTGCCAGTCACGGTGACAGGAAATGGAAACTGATCTGACATAACAGCAGCAGAGTTCACAGGCTGCAGCTGTTTCTCCTGAGAAATCACCTGAAGTTACTGACTACTTCTCTGTCTTCCTTCTCACCAGGGCCCACCAGGAGAGCAAGGACCCCGCGGATCAAGAGGAGAAAAGGGAGAGAAGGTAAGTCTTCAAAAAAAAAAAAAATTCAAAAAATCACTCCCTTCTCTTGTCATTTTCACGCCAAAAAAACTAGACCAACACTCTGCTCCTTTAAGAAGTACAGTATGTCCTATTGAACCAAATAGCTTTGGGTCTTCAGGGGATGAGGTGGGTGGATGGGGTCTCTGCTCCAGCTTGCAGGTTTGCAGAATGGCTGCCTTTCATTGAGCGGCTCAGTCTAACCAGTCATGTGTCGTTTCCATTAGGCTGTGTGGTCTGGGTGTTTCACAGATGTGTGACTGTCAGAGACTCATAATGTAAACCTCTGCTTCTCTCTGAGGCCTCGCTCAGTCAGTCAGCCAGCCAGTCAGTCAGTCAGTCAGTGTGGGAAATCGCATGTCGCCGCATCCACCCGGCTTTGATCATCGCTGTAACAATGTGATAACAGCTGCAGGCGTAAAGTTTATGTCGTGTTGTCATCTTTGCTTATGCAGATCGAAGCACAAGGTGTATTTTGGCGAACAGAGGTTAAGCAGCTTACATTCTTTGCTCAGGTTCCCCTCGCAGGGTAATTTGTCACTACATGCACAGAGGTATGCAGAGGTAGTTTGATTTTCTCCGATAAATCATCAGCACGCTTCACAACCTCTTGGGAAAAGCCATCTGTATTTTGTTTTGGGTTGTGTATTTGGCCCCGGTGAAAAGCTCTTTTCTGAATGTTTTTGTGTAGCTTTTTATATGCAGTTTGGTTCAGTTCTGAACTTTGGGTCCTGATCGTTTGCTGGTCAGTGGTGGTCGAGTTACCTCATGCAGACTGTCAGTGCCGTTTGGAGAAGCTTCAGCTGAGCTTTAGGCGTCTGTCAACACTATCTGACAAATGGAGTCCAGCGTTGTGTCGTGTGCCAGCAGCTGTGTAATGATTTATCCAAAGTACAACTGAGCTCAAATGTTGGCACAAAGGCCTGGAATTAATCAATGATGGCTTGTAACGATTATTACTGAACACTTCCCTGCACTTGTACATGCTTAGTGAGTCTGTGGTTTGTGTGTGGTTCGGTTTGAACAAAGTTCAATAAGATTACAGTGACACCAGATGATTTTACTTAAAGATATGTGATTTACAGTTGCTTTCACGTCAAATTTGTTTCCTAATCCTCAGAAAGGTGCATATTCATCTTCTTCTTACAGGAAAAGTAACCAAGAACAGTTCAATAATGTCATTTTATTATGGTGAAGATTTTCCACTCTAAATAAAACTGTTAGAAAATATAGTTAGGCACAGTTTTTTTGTTGGTCTTTTTGTCCTTCTCTCGTGCTTTTGTATGTTTCTTTGTGTGTTTTTGTTTGGTTGTTTGAATGTGTGGGATTGAATGGAAAGGATGAGTGAAAAAAGAGAACAACCTCTGTACTGTTGTGCTAACATGTTCACTTATTTGCACTTTTTTTGCACTTTTTTGTGTAATTGTTCACCATACTGCAATATAAAAGATGCTAAAAAAGCTGATGATTTGAGTCGAATTATACATACAATACATGAATTCATGTAAAGCTGATCAATTTTAAGAAAAAAAAGAAAAATTAGCCACTTAACTTGGACTGTGTGTGTTTTTTTTCAATGTTTTTTGTTCAAACAAAAAAAAATTGTTACATAAGTCAGCTTGGCCCATAATAGAAATAAATAAAAAAGTAACAAACTGTCTTGTGGTGGTGGTGGTGGTATGGTGGTGGGTGGGGGGAGGTTTTATTTTGCTATTTTAAAAGTTT